>VWYH01004555.1:91428-235924 GCA_013399365.1 Pampusana beccarii | reverse complement strand
AAAAAAAAAAAAAAAAAAAAAAGTGAAATTCTTGCCTCTCTCTGCCCCAGAAAGCAGGCAAAGGATCACAGTACTAGCGAATCATCCTGGAAATATCCCAAATTAGAAATACCATCTTATAGTAGTTTTTGTCTTTTTGTTTATTAATGCATCTCCTGGGTATCCTAGAGTCTTGAACAGTTCCTAAAAGAAATTTGAGGAAAAACACAAATGTTCTTGCTCCAGTCTGCTAGAGACTTCAGCCCAAATTCTGCTTTATGTTAGAATAAAGGAGCACGAGGAGTTAATCCCAGTTATGCGCTTTGACACAACTCCTGGCTCAAGGTTAGCGAGGAGATGTTAAATGAAGGTGATTCCTGCCTTGATGAGATTATTTTCTAATAAGGAAAAAAAAAGCACCGCAATATTAGAAAAGGACTAGGCTGTTGTTTCTGTGACCGCAAGAACTGTCAGGGGAACAGAAAGAGATGCAGAAAGGGTTTTGCCTTGGGACATTCCTGAGCCTGAATTCCAGCCCCGAAAGCAGCCGGCCCCCAGCCTAGGGCAGAGCCCTTTGTCACTTCTCCTCCCTCTGCAAACCAGGCGCCTTAATACCCCCCTTTTTCACAGGAATGCTAAAGAAAATGCCTTGAAGATGAAGTGCCTGTGTTGCTGTCACGCTGCCAATTCTACTGTGCTGTGCAGATTCATATGGTAACAGGAGCCAAGGTCAGGGAAGCATTAGTCAGCCTGGATTTGGCAAACAAGGGTGTCGGTGTCCGATAGCCCTTGCTTGCAGATTAGATTAGCGTGAAATGCCCTGCCTAGGTTATCCTTGAAAATCACTTCAGCTACTGCAGGAGACGGCTGTTCATTGCATTAGCAGGTTTGAAAGCAGGACAGTTACTTTCAAGATACGTTTGCTTCACTGGTTCTGATTTTCTGGGTGGTTAGTGCTGGTTTAAGCCTATATGATTTGAATGTGTCTTCACTCGCTTTAATGGGGTATTAACAACCTGTTCATGTTTAAGCTAAGACTCTGTCATCCCTTTTCTCTTTTAATTTTCTTCAAGCACATCCAAAGAGTGTCTACAGACAGGCCATTTTCAGTGATGGTTCATTCTCTCACTGTGGAGGTCTTGGCTCTATCTGAGGGCGTAGGTTTTTCTACAATAAATTAGTCCAGAGGGACCATGATTTAACACCCGCCAAGCCCATACATCCATGGGATGCAGAGCAGCACAGAATACTACCTCGGCAAAGCACGGCATCCACATCAGTGTAATTTCCTAGCTGACAAGCTCTGCCATAAGCAAGGCTGATGAGCTTGTGTGCAATGTCCTCTGCCCGCTGTGTTCCCAGATTTGGAGGCAGCTAGCTGGGCCCCAGCCATCAGGCACCACGCTCTGCTGCTCCTGTTCTGCCTTCGCTGCTGGATCGGAGAAAACATCTGGGATGGCAGCAGGTAACCTCGGTCCTGTGACAGGAGATGAGCAGGTCAGGTCTTGGAGACTTGTTTTGATCATATCAAGAATATCCTTCGCAAATCTTAAGGTATTTATTTTTAAAAATATTTTCTTGATAGAAAGACAAACATTAAGAACGAAGAAGAAAATGCCAAGTGGGTTCTCAGTGCTGTTTGCCAGTCACCTCCAGTCTGCTGTCACTTGTAGTCCAGGGGAAAGGCGAGTCTTTTGAAGCACTATTATTAGAAATCTAAATATTTGCCCTGCCTCTCCGTGTCTCCGTCAGTCTCACGTAAGACAGCAGCTCTTCTGTTCACAGTCGTGAAAGTGGAAGTCCTGATGCCAACTGTGCTGTGCTCACCAAGAGGCTGGGACACAAAGGGCTGGGAAGAGAATATGGATGTAAGTCACATCTCTGTTTCCTGTCCCTTTGCTTAAAATATTGCAGATCATAGGATCACAGAATAGTTTGGGTTGAAAGACCCCTTCAAACCTCATCTAGTCCAACCACCTGCAATCTTCCACTAGATCAGGTTGCTCAGAGTCCCGTCCAGTCTGGCCTGGGATGTTTCCTGGGGTGGGGCATATTAAATGGTATAAAAGGATGCTCAGGTTGTGGTGGTGAAAGCAGGGACTGCGCTGCCTTGCAGTGACACGGTGCTTCAGCTCTGCTCTCTTTGTAGCCCTTCCCTCCTCTTCCCAGTGTGTACAATGGCTCTTGGGGCAAATTTCCACTTCCTCTGCAATAGTGGAAAAGCACAAAGTGAAATACCGAGATTGGGCCAGTGTCAGTATTCACTGGTCTTGGGAAAAATGCCAATAAATCAAGCCTAGAACATTTTTCATTTAGTTCTCTGTGACTCTGACAATAAATACATGTTTTTATAAGCATTTCTTCTCCTCTACATACCCTGACCCTATTTGAGTAAATTACATATGGTGCAAGTGTGTGAAATAATCATCCCAAAACGGAGACATGTCCCAGCTCCACAGCCATTCTGAGAGAAATCTGTTTTCCTCTACACAGGCAAATCAGCTTCCAAAAAGCAACATGTATCTGGAGGAACAGTATTAACAAAATCAAAGTGCGTGTGAGGAAAAGCCAAGTAGAGGCCAGGAAGGCGCTCAGCTGTCGGCAAACACTCCCTCCCCTTTATCCCCCACTGCTCCCTTGTCCCCTTTTTTGCTGGCACAGAGTAAAAAATAATTCCCGATGAAGCCACAAGTGACACAAGGCATATTTAATATTTGCAGTGAAACCAGTGTGAAAGAGTGTTGGGCTGAATTAAAGCCGTAGAAACTGGGGATAAGTCAAAGCAGTTTGTGTAGAAGCATCCCAGGACAGCCACAACAATGCTGAAAACTGTGATGGAAACAGGGCCAGGAGTCACATGGAGATGAGTCCTTGCAAAGAGTCATTTCTAATATAATCAAAGTCAAAATACAGCCCAAAATGAGATTCCTGTAAATAAAGGGAAATTTTATTAGTTCCAGATGGCATCGTAACACTAAGTTTCAGAAAAAAATCGAAGCCAACATGTTGAAGAAAATAACCATCCCCTTTGGCCCATCATGCAGAGTGAGGTATTGGCATCAGAGAGCCAGTCTGAATATGAAGGTGTTTATTCATGTATATGCTCCTTGAAAAAGAATTAAAAAAAAAAAAAGAAAAAGAAAAAATAATAAAAACAGTTTTCTTCCTTCTTGCCTTCTCCACATTTCTGTTATAGTCTGGTCTCTATACATTTCACCAGGTGAGACCACAGGAGTCCTTCTTTTTCTGCCCGATGAATTTTTGTTGTTTCAAACCTGAATAAGTCACAAATTTTCATCTGAAAAGTCAGCTGTACTGCACATGGCTACTGGCAGCAATAGAAGTCAGGGTTATCTGTGCCTTGATTATCTGTGAAGTAGGAGAGCCACGTTTATGAGAAAATCAAGGCTGGCTTTGCTGAACCCTATAGCGTAACTTTGATTAGCTACAGTGGGTTCAGGATTTCACCCCAAACATCCCTCCTGCAGAATATAAACCAAACCTGAATCTGAAAGCCAGGTTTGGCTTTCTCGCACTTTTCCTGTTGCAATAACCTGTGTTTGGACTTCCATAAACAATTGTGGTTCTAATCTATAACCCAGAAACCCTCTCCAATGCTGTGAACTGCAGTGTCCCTGCAAAGCTCACGAGGAGAAGAAACAATGAGAGTTTATTTTAGTCAATCAAGTCAGTGTGTATACACAGGAGTCCAGTCTGCTGCATAAGCAAGGGCCAGACATGTTTACATGTTTCCATAGTCACTTAATAGCCACCACATACAAAATTCCCAAGTTTTCCGTGCTTTCAGATAAACAAGATTCCACCTGGATCCTAAACATTATCCTGCTCCCATTAAGATTTCCCTAGCTTTAGCTGACATCTTGGCTTTAACAGAATAGTAGCTTTGCTTAATTTGTCTAATTTTTTGCTCAGCTCCTGCTGCTTGTTTGGCTGGCTCGGTTTCTATCTGCACCTCTAATTCTCATTAACCTTTTAAGATAGTCCATTCACATTTTCCTTGCCTTGTTCTATGTGTGGCAAACTCCTGTTTACGAGCTGCCATGTGACTTTTGGCTGATGCTTCTTTTCTTTCCGCAGCTGAGACTGCAGTGTCTCTTCCAGAATCAGCAAAAAATCTATTAAAACATCTTCAGAAACTTTGCAGGTTACGGTTTCTAGTTTTATTAATTCCTTTGTTGTGTGCACGAGTTGTTGACTTCTCAGAAAATGACAGCAGCAAAACTATCTGGAAATACTTCGTCAGGAACACAGACTGCTCTAGTGGCATAGAAAAAAATACTTTTGTATGGCTGTGGGCCCTTTCTGAGGGGACTTCCTCTGCTGGTCTGTGCTGCACTGCGCTGGTCCAGTCTTTCATTCTAGCAGAGCTGTGACAGCTGAAGCCCTGGCTTCTGCCTAGAGGGTGTCAGGGAAATATTCACACTGGTTGTACCCCCTTCACATCAGTGTGACACGGTTGTCCAAGACCATAAGTCCAGAGCCTTGGCCAACAAGGGGTGACTCTTGACTATGCATCCCTCAGCACCACTGCAAATCACCTTGCAGACAGCAATGGCTCAGATGAACTGAAGCAAGACCAAAGTGATGCTGGTCGAAAAGGTGAAATTCTTTAAAGGGCTCACCGGGACATTTGTTTAGCCTGGAGAAAAGAAGGCTCCAGGAGACCTTATTACAGCCTTTCAGTACTTAGAAGGGGCCTGTAATAAAGATGGGGACAGATTTTTTAGCAGGGCCTGTTACAATAGGACAAGGCGTGATGGTTTTAACTAAAGGAGGGGAGATTCAGGCCAGACATGAGGAAGAAATTTTTGACACTGAGGGAGGTGAAACCCTGTCCCAGGTTTCCCAGAGAGGTGGTGGATGCCCCATCCCTGCAGACATCCCAGGCCAGGCTGGACGGGGCTCTGAGCAACCTGATCTGGTGAAGATGTCCCTGCTCGTGGCAGGGGTGGCACTGGGTGAGCTTTGAAGATCCCTTCCAACCCAAACTACTATATGATTCTATGTTTCTACGATTCTATGACATTGTTCCATAGCACACATCTCCCACTATCCCCATGTTGAAGAACCTTGGATTCTTTCTCAGAACCCACAGGACAACACTGTCTAAAAGCCACTTATTTCCTCCTAGATGAAACCTTGACGACCCATGCCTTCGTGACCTCCGTTTTGAAATGCTGAGATTCCCTCTTTGAATCTGAATGTGAAAACAGCACAAGTCCATCTCAGCTTGCTTTCTCCAAGCTTTGGGCTTCCATGAAGGCAGGTGTCTGCACTGGCTACCAGGCAGCTGCTGGTACTAGCAATCAAGCCCGTCTTAGTGGTTCTGCCTCAGGAATAACAAAAAGCTGATATAATCACAGAATCACAGAATGTCAGGGATTGGAAGGGACCTCAAAAGATCATGCAGTCCAAACCCCCTCTGGAACAGGAATGCCTAGATAAGGCTACACGGGAAGGCATCCAGGTGGGTTTTGAATGTCTCCAGAGAAGGAGACTCCACAACCTCCCTGGACAGCCTGTTCCAGGATCTGTCACCCTCACTGAGAAGAAGTTTCTTCTCAAATTTAAGCAGAACCTCTTGTGTTCCAGCTTGAACCCATTACCCCTTGCCTTACCATTGGTTGTCACTGAGAAGAGCCTGGCTCCATCCTCATGACACTCACCCTTCATATATCTATAAACATTAATGAGGTCACCCCTTAGTTTCCTCTTCTCCAAACTAAAGAGACCCAGCTCCCTCAGCCTTTCCTCATAAGGGAGATGCTCCACTCCCTTAATCATCATTGTTGTTCTGTGCTGGACTCTCCCCAGCAGTTCCCTGTCCTTCCTGAACTGAGGGGCCCAGAACTGGACACAATATTCCAGATGTGGTCTCACCAGGGCAGAGTAGAGGGGAAGGAGAACCTCTTTCAACCTAAATAATAGTAATAAATAAATAATATTCAAGACGAAACAAAGAACTAACAAAGGAGTACTTTTTTTTTTTTATTCCCCCTCTCTGGAGTCTGGCTGTTAGAGGAGATCCGACAAACTCAGTCCCTGAGCACCTTTAGGAAATTAAGTAAACCCTTCCTGCCTGGATCAACTCTGTCAAAACGTGACTCAGTCTTCGTCACTGCAGGCGATTGTTTCTGTCTCAGCTCCAAGGTCATCTCTGGATTAAAATATTTGTAGTTTATTTTTGATGAATATTCACCACCTGAAGGCAAATGAGGAAGGCATCACATTTTCCTTCAAAACACTCAGCATTTACACAGCTCTAACTAGTCCTTCCTCTGGGACAATGTTGCTTACCTAAAGCTGAACTTCTGAGATAAAGCTAAAACCAGCTACTAGGAAAAAAAAAAAATGAATTTCCCTAAACACTAGGAAATGAGAGAAATGCCATTAAACATGGAAAAGAAGGACATTTAAGCTATTATCATTTCCAAAGCTTTGTATTATAGTTGTCGCTCTTACAATAGCACCTATGTGGAGCAATTCAGATAAGAACCCTCCTGAGATAAGCGTTGTGCAAAAGTCCTTATTGTACAAGGCAATCCCCATAATAACAAGGAGATTAATGGTTAAGAGACTGAAGTATTTCATAGCTGAATGTCCTGTCAGTGAAGTCGGATAATAAGCCTTCTTTTCACACACCATTTGCCTTCAGCGAAGGAGAATAAATTAACCTGCACGGTGCACCGCGCTAATGACTTCCAGTATTCAGGCTGGGTCACTGGATAAATCCGCACGGGAGACCTGGGGCAGACAGGAGCTCACTTGTGAGGGCTCAGAGCAGGGGGACATCAGCCAGCTTTGGCCCTGAGGCTGTGTAACCATGTCAGCTCGGCGCTGAGGTCGGGTTCCTCTGAGGTTGGGTTCCTCTGAGGTTGGGTTCCTCTGAGGTTGGGTTCCTCTGCCCTGCTGGTGCAACTGAGGGGAGCGAAAAAAGAGCAGAGGGAAAGGATGCACCTGCAGATAGAAAGAGCTGAAGAAATAAGTGGTTAAGTGACTTGCAGAAGGTCCCACAGAGGCACTGGTTGGGGTGACAACCAGGGTAGTGAAGAGCAACAAGACAAGGGCTACAAAGTTGGTGAAGGGTTTGGAGAGGAAGCCGTATGAGGAGCAGCAAAAGTCACTGGGTTTGTTCAGCCTGGAGGAGACTGAGGGGAGAGCTCATGGCGGCCACAGCTTCCTCACAAGGGGAGGAGGAGGGGCAGGGCTGAGCTCTTCTCTTCAGTGACCAGTGACAGAACCCGAGGGAATGGCGGGAAGATGTGCCAGGGGAGGTTCAGGTTGGACATGAGGAAAAGGTTCTTCCCCCAGAGGTGCTGGACACTGGAACAGGCTCCACAGGGAGGTGTCACGGCCCCAACCTGACAGTGTTCAAGAAGAGACTGGACAACACCCTCAGACACACGGTGTGACCTGTGGGGTTGTGCTGTGCAGGGACAGGAGTTGGACTCCGTGGTCCTTGTGGGCCCCTTCCAGCTGAGTACATTCTATGATAAACCTCTTTTTTTGGAGCGTGAGCAACCCAGCATTGTCTGACTTGGGTCTCAAAAATGTGTTATACAGACAAAGCATTAACCTCTTTTTCTTTCTGACTGTGCTGGCTGCAACTTTACCTAGGCTCTGTTTTTTCTTAATTTCTTTATGATTTTCCCTATTCCACCACCAGAGCCCAGGGTGAAGTATTATATACTGGTGGGGAAGGTGAGTGCACATAGAAGGAAAGCAAGGGCTGGAGGAGGCCGGGCTGCCAAACAGCATCTGCATCTGCTGCTGAAGGCTGTGTCGGTGCTGACCCGCTGGGTTATTTCTGCTGTGATATTACCCGGGTGTCTAATTAAAGACAAGGTTAAAGACACAGCCTGAGATTTAAAGTTGTGAATGCCTACAAGTGGAGATGTCAGATTTTGCTTTAGTGTTTGAAAGGTCAGAAGCTTTATAGCTCCTGCTAATCTCCACTGACATGCACCCCAAACACACTCTCAGGTAGCACAGGCCTGGCTTTAGGACACTGGGACAGCAGGGAAGTATCCCCCTGCCAGGGTTAATCAGAAAGGTTGCAGTAAGGAGAAACTTACTTCGACTTTTCAGACTTAATAATGCTTGGTAGAAACATTGTTTCTTTTTTAATACAGGAAATTAAACAGCTTCTTATTGCAACCAAATCTATATTGTCTAATGCGTAAAGTGCAGGGACAAATAGTATTTTTCCATTAGACTTCATTTGGAAATCAAAAGGAGTACAAAACCATATTTTAAATCTAGCTACTTATCCATGCCAAAGAGCATGAGTCACACATGACGGTATTCACAGAGAAGCCAGCAAAGCTTGAAGAAATATTTTGGTGTTAGGTTTCTGTTCCATATCCAGAATCAGACAAACCAAACTGTCTAGAGGGTGAAATCCGAGAACAACAGTGGTCAAGATTTTCAAACTCAGGTGCCTAAGAGATAATTCTATTCTGGGGGACTTTGATAAAAGATAATGTAATTACCTGAAATTTTGACTCCTACAAAATTTCCAAAAGGTTTACAGGCACCAGAAGCATTTACTGCAAAGGAAACTGGGGTAGGATTCAAGTACCTATTTGTAGGTGTCTGCATGTGAGCTGGAGACTATGCTCATAGTAAATATGGATGGTGCCTCCAATAAAGTCTTAGTCAACGGAGTCTGGAAATGACTCCACTGACTATCAGGTGGCTCCTTCAGGGTGAACCAAATTATGCTGAAGGCTCCATGGGCTGTATTAGCTGGATCTCCACTGAGGATGAAGGGAGCATAGACACTTAGACCTCGCGTACACACCGACACTTACGTGTTTCAGTGTCTAACTGAATCCCATACCAGATGGGTATGGACCATCTGTGTAATTGTAGTCAAGATGTCTCAAGTTGTGTCTAAAGCAGCTGTGTCTCAGGTACATCCACTCCATACAGAGACTACTCCTTTGTGCACACCATGCTCTTCCCCCTGCACATCTGTTTCTTCACAGCAAGGAAACCGAGGTTCTCAAAGCACCCCTGAACCAAGCGCCAGCGGTGAACACCTTACCTCAAAGCAAAATGCCAGAAGAGTTCATAGCTCTGTCTGCATGGACAACACCACCCACTCTCAACGTGCAAGAATTACCTTACTGTGCCTTGCGTCTACAGGTAACAGGCTTAAAACCTGAGCTTGAAGTTTGGGCTCTGACCATGGGAAAACAGAGTCAGCACTAACACTGACAGCCCAGGCTATTTACTTTGCACTCTGCTGGCCTGAAAGGTATTGAGATTCCTGATCAAAATCATTTCCATGTTTCCATGAAAGCCAGTCTTGGAAACCAAACATACACAAACACTGTCCTATCAGTCCTTGCAGCCTCCCCTGGCACATCTTAGAACTGGCCCAAGGTTCAAAATAGTTTTAAGAATTACTCAGGTTCCATTTATCTTTTTTTTTTTCATCCATTTTCACAACCCTTTTTCCTTGGGCAAATCACAAGAGAAGCCTGTGCACTCGCTCTTGCTACATGGACCTTCAAATCTCTGCAGGGTGACACTGGAAATCAAGGGCTTTTTATATTCATTAAGCTCTCTGCACTATCTAATCTATATAACAAAAAACAGGAAGAGAGGGAAAATTGGGTCTGAAGTCCTTGGAGTTGACGAGTAGGAAAATCAGCCCCAAAGTCATCAGAGTTAAATGTCCGAAGGGGTGAGGAACGCTGACGGAGGGGGAGGCGTTTGCCTGCAACCCAGTGAGGGATTGCAGAGATGCTGCAACCACACTTAAGCAAGGCTGTCTTGGTAACGAGAAACACCCAAAGCACTCAGCATCACCCCTGCGGAAAAGGACATCAAAGAGTATGACAATGACTAGTGGGTTCAACAGAGAGAAGCCAGTTAAAGTGTTGAAAAATGAAACAAAATAAAAAACCTGGGCATTCAGGGCTCCTCAGCTCTGATGTTTGCTCTACTGTTCCTGGGGTCCAACATCTTTAAGAGCCGGGGCTGGAAGGTTGAGCAATAAGCGATACGTGCCCCATCGTGCAGTCCAGCCACACCGGCCTTGTGTAATCCCACAGGGAGGATCCAAAGCCTGGAAAAGTGTCCATGGAAGGGGTGAGCCCACCAAAATGTATGGGACATTTTTATAACTTTGCTCCTTGGACTGAGCAAACAGCAACAAGCCAATCACAAAGGGTCGTGTTGCCAAGTAAGGCAGTTGAAACTAATGATATAAATACACTTTGAACAAGACGTCGTTATCAAGAGAGGAAGTATTAAGAGCTACAGTGACCAGGCAGCACGGGAGAAAGGAGGATAAACAGCGACTGAGATAAGGTTAATGAAGAATGACGAATAGAGCCAAGTGGCTTTTTCCTGTTCCAAAAAAAAAAAAAAAGAAAAAAATTCTTTCTACTTAACAAGCTCAAGGATGGAGATGGGAGTTTCCTCAGCCACAGAGCTGCAAAAAGTGATCCCCAGCAGCAAAAGAGAGCTGGCATCACAGAACCCCGAACTCTCTCCCTGGCAAAGGTGAATCTCTGGCCGGGTGCAGGTCAGGCTGCTCCCTCCGGGAATCCCACAGAGGATAATGTGCATTATTCCCACGGGATGTGGTATTCCCGTGGGGTACAGGCAGCCCAGGGCAGCGCACCCAGGGCTCAGGGAACTGCTGCGCCTGGAGCCACGGAAAGCCAAACACGATCAGATGCAGGTTCAGCCCTGCTAAAACATATTTGATTGCCTGGATTTCTCTTTTTGTTATTCCAGAAAAGTTCCAAGAATGATAACAGACTGAAAGGATTAATTAAAGAGTGAGAATTAATCGAAAGCAGAGCAGTGCCTTCTGGCTAACGGACCCTATCGCACTTGCAGCAAGAATTGTTTTCATCTCTCCGTGGTGCCATTTTAATTTCTAATAATTGAACTCCCTACAGCCATTTGCAAGCAAACTTCTCGGGCTATCACCCGATCTGAACCTCTCCACTGATGCCTTTCCAGTGGATGTAAAACGCAGCAGGCTCGGGAGCAGTGCTGGGAGATCAGGAAGAGCCCGTCCCAGTAACTGGCTGGCTCGAACAAAACTGAAGCCAGTGGAAAGAATCCAAATCACTTTCGAGGACGCTGGCTCAGGGCTTTTGAGATTTCGGGCCAAGATGACAGAGCCAGAAGTCACAGGAGCAGAGCAGGTGTGAAGGTCAGGGAGAGATTTATATGATAGCACCCGATGCCTGTTGCACGGTCTTCCTGCAGAGCAGGCTCTGCCTACCTCCACACTGTCCTGCTAATTAGTGAGCTTTTGTTAAGCAGTGTCAGGACCCTGAGACCAACCACAGGCCCTAATTAACTGACCTGACCGACAGAACTCTCTGCACCCACACTGTTGCCTTGTCTGCAGTCCTGTCTCTGGCCCCATCTCCACCTGCTCCTGACCAGACTACCTGGACGAACACCAGACCTTGCCTTGTCTGATGGACACTGAATGGTCAACAGAGCTGGTCACACTGCTCCTGGCCCAGCTGTGACTGCACCCCGTTGGGGACAGCACTGTCCCTCCTGGATCACCCTCAGCTTCCAGCGTGTCCTCCCTTGTGGAGCAGCCCCACTCTTACTGCTCCTGAGCAGGTGCTTAAATATCATATACCTAGACCATAGGACTCCATGAGTAGCTAACGACGGGTCTTGCAGGCATCCTAAGTGCTTTCCATGCTCTGCTTCACTGACCTATGAGCAGGGCAGCTGGACACAGGTCTCCTCACCGCAAGTCAAATCAAGATGCCTTGACCTTCAAGAGCACCTTGAAGACATATGGATGTTCTCCAGATGAAAAGGGATTCAGTTTACAGGCCAGCCAACTCAATATTCCACCCAGTTTTAAGTCCTGAAGAAAGGGGTTAAGTGAAAGCTTGGGTTTACATATAGATATAATCAGGTTAAAAATAGAGTGTTATGTAATTGTAAATTGTATGCTATATAAAAACAAACAAAATCAAACCAAACAAACGCAGCTTCATGTGAACACATCTATACTCTTCCACAGTTTCTTCTACCTCGGCTCAGACAAAAGGACCTTGGCATTCTTATCATTCAGTCTCAAAATCACATTTGGAAGCTTAGAATATGCCATTTATAGCCTAATTTATCCAGCAATAAGGTAAGGTTGTAACGACCCGCTTCCTGGAATTGCTCTCAGTCTTAGCACATTACTATCTGCAAAATATATGTACAATGCAGAATGATACTTGCTTCACATGACGTGCAGGTAGATCATCACTTGAAAAATGTATCTGAATAGCAAAGTATTATTAGTGACAACTTGCATTTTGCTAAGGCTGAAAATATTTGAAAAAGGGCTAGTTGCAATAAAAAGATGGGTGGGAAACTCTTAGCAGCCGTTCTCTGCAACGTGAAGATTTATAACCTCTTACAGGAGCTGCAGAGGGACTACTTAGCTATTACCTCCAGACAATGAAACACACTGCACTGAAAAGTGGTGGTTGCTAAGAATATCTGAAATGGCATCCTTTGGCTTCCACGTGGACTGTCTTTTGACCTCTAAAACCAGTTATTCTCATTGCTTTTATCCCACGCAGACATAAATGTTCATCACTACATCGTTTCATTAGCACGTGCATGTACACGAGCTGAGATGCAGCTTCAAAGCATCCCATTCTTTATAAGCTGAGATGCACAGCTCAGGCAGGCCTGTGCCTTGCTGCACAAATACCACATCACTCAGGATACCTGGTGGCAGTTTGTTCCAATAACATTTCAAGAACTCTTTTTAACAATAGATTAATTTTGTGTTTTAACAAAAAAGGCAGATGAAGGCTGCAGTGGAACAGTTCCTTGCGCAAAATACCTTCTGAACTCCAGACAAGCATATTTTAATAGACTTGCTGCGCGTATCATTTAACAAGATTTGCAAGTGTACGGATGCTATCCAGTTACCATCACTTTGCTGGCAGCAGCTTCACAGGCCTCTTCTACAAGAAAGACCTTGAGGTGCTGGAGAGAGTTCAGAGAAGGGCAACGGAGCTGGTGAGGGGTCTGGAGCACAAGTGTGATGGGAGCGGCTGAGGGACCTGGGGCTGTTCAGCCTGGAGAAAAGGAGCTGAGGGGAGACCTGATCACTGTCTGCAACTGCCTGAAAGGAGGTTGGAGCATGGAGGGGGTTGGTCTCTTCTCCCAACTAGCAAGTGGTAAGACAAGGGGAAATGGCTTCAAGTTGTGCCAGGGAGGGCTCAGATTGGATATTAGGAAAAATTTCCTCCTGGAAAGGGTTGTCAGGCATTGGAACAGGCTGCCCAGGGCAGCGGTTGAGTTGCCATCCCTGGGGATACTGAAAAGACGTGTAGATGTGGTGCTTAGAGACACGATTTAGTGGTGGACTTGGCAGCGTTGGGTTTATGGTTGGACTCAATGACCCTCAGGGTCTTTTCTAACCAATATGATATGATTGTATGATACAGAAAAAAAAATAAGCTATCAAAAATGACAGCACAAGAAAAATATGGCCAAAATGATAGCATTTGGTAAAACTATAATCTGCTCATTTAAACACCACAAGCATTTAATATCCTGTAGTAACCCTTGTTTTTCAAACTTTTTATGGTTCTGAAATATTTGCAGAACAAAGGTCCCAGAAGTCCCAGGCGAGGGGAGAGATCCATTGCTGCAAAAACAAACCCAGAACTAAACAGCTCATCGACAAATTCAGTAAAGAAATGCCATTTGCTCCACTGTGCCACATGCTGTCCGTGTTTTGAGCTGCCTCCTTGCTCAGCAAAGGCCCCTTCCTTTGGACCCGCCCCTCCTTAGACAGAAAAATGGGAATTAACTTTAAATCCATGCAAAAAGTCAGGAAAACACTAACTTGTCTTACTTCACGCTGCGCTAGGATTTCACTGTAAAGAGAGCAGAGGGACACGACAGATCTGAACATGTGGAAGTGCTTCTTTGCTGACCCAAAGGTTTTATCAAGCTAAACCAGGCTTATTATTGAATTTCTTTTTGTATGCTGTAAATTACTGAAGAGAGGTCCCAGATTTCAAAATCTGGCCTCAATTTCAACCTCCCAAAGTGCTGGGCTGATTGATTCTGTGGTTATAGTTCAACTTCTGTCAAGGAGCCAGTTGCAAAACTGGCATGTGGTTCCAGCCCTAGATTTTGATTATTTTTGGACCAAGACCTGGGTGCGTCTGGAACCGAGATTTTACATTATGTCTCTATTAAGTAACATTTTGCAAATGCTCAGCCCAGAAGGAGAGAGTACATTCCAAGGGGTACAGACTATTTTAAAACCAAATTGTTTTTTAAGTCTCAGGTTCCCATCTTCTGCATCGTAAGGACCTGAGCAGCACTGAGAACTGCTTGCAGCTGTGCAGGAGCCGCCTGCATCCCCCAGCCCAAGCCTAGCCCTTGATGGAGAAGTCACAGATCCCATCTGAGTTCTCTTCCCCTCCTGCTACCCTACAAAACATGAGCCGTCACCAGCAAATTCTGCATGGGTATCCCAAGGATCATAGAGTCGTAGAATTGTAGATTAGTTTGGGTTGGAAGGGACCTTCAAAGCTCATCCAGTGCCACCCCTGCCATGAGCAGGGACATCTTCACCAGATCAGGTTGCTCAGAGCCCCGTCCAGCCTGGCCTGGGATGTCTGCAGGGATGGGGCATCCACCACCTCTCTGGGCAACCTGGGCCAGGGTTTCACCACCTTCACTGTAAAANACCCCAGCTCTCTCAGCCTGTCCTCCCAGCAGAGCTGTTCCAGCCTCTGATCATTTCTGTGGCTCCTCTGCCCCTCTCCAACAGGTCCATGTCTTTCCTGCACTGAGGGCTCCAGAGCTGCACACAGGACTGCAGGTGGGGTCTCACCAGAGCGGAGCAGAGGGGCAGAATCACCTCCCTCCCCCTGCTGGCCACGCTCCTTCTGATGCAGCCCAAGATCCGATTGCAGACAGCCCAAGGCAGGATGCAGACAGACCTTCCATACCGGCCACATCATGACTCTAATGGCAAAAAGGACCATCGGATTGCGAACCTCTGTGTGCAACACCACCATGGGGCTGTGACCAGGCTAATGCTTTCCAAGCTTGGTACAAATGCCCAGCCCTGCCATTCTTCATCATGCCAGCAAGGCTCCAAAAGCTGAGCTTTAACAAGGGACTTTCCCAGCTTAAAACCCCCTGAGCAAAGCTACGCCCGTAGCAACAAGGTCTGGGCGCAAGTGATGGAAAGAGGGAAAGTGGGAAATCTGGTGACCTTCCCAGCTCAGTGCTTTTTTGGCTGAACTGTGTGTAATGATGGGTGGATGAGGGGAATAACAGACTTGTGGGTTTTAATTAAGCAATAAAACAATTTCTTCTTTTTTTTAATCAAAGGAATGGGAAAGCCTCTGCGTGGCATTTATTTATCTCTCGGTTAATCCGTCTTAAGGGTCTGAAAAACACATCACATCTGTGGTCATTTTTACTGTTTCTGGCCATGTGAGCTTTGTCACTACACATGTCTGGACCTCTTGAAAATACATTCAATAAGCATGAACTAATCCTCACACTAGCCCAGTGAGTGAGTGTGGCTGAATATTCCATAAAATGGCTAACACCCCAAGGACAGGGTGGGTGCTTGTATTGTGCATTTTCTGCATATTCAACAAAATGACAACTTGAGGGCTACCTATGGCCTTGTGGCTTCCTCATATCGTGTAAGCCATTCATAAGGCAAAAGACACAAATCAGTAAATGGTATTTCCCCAGGGAAAGGTCACAGAGGCACAGGGAAGAAAAAGTAGCTTCTCTCATGGTAGCTCAAGAGAAGAAATCTGCCTCCTGCCTTACAGAGCTGTGTTAATCACCTGTCCCCTCTCCCTCTTACCGCTAATGAAGTCAGTGTGTCTAATCAAACTTGATCTGGATGAATTATGATTCATGTCTTACCTAAAGTGACTGTCAGAGTTAAGCAGCCTTTTAAAGATGGAGTTCCCTGAAATACTGATACATACAAGTGTTACTGAATAAAGATCACTCTTCTAAAATTATTACTCATATTAATTACAATGCGATTTCTTTCTCTTCCCCTCCTGCTTGCTATAAAGTGCTAACAGACCTACGAAAAAGTGAAGTGCTTTTTAACTCTGGATTGCAAACCATCAACACAGCTGCAGATTCATTTCCAGTTGCAGATGCTTTTTGGCTGATGAAGTTAGAGCCAGAAGAAATGCGGTTTGGCTTTGATGTTCTAAACAGTTTACGGGCCTGACTGTTGGAAGGGGGAAAAAAAGAATAACCTTTTATTTGTACTTTGGGCAAATTAATTTTTGGAATAGCTGAAAGGCAGACAATGAGCCTTGCACTATCATGCTTGCAGAGCTGCTTTTGAGATTGAAGCTAAACATAAAAACTTCTCGGATGGGAGCCTGAAGTGCTCCCCGGGGAATAATTGCACAACAGCAGAGGGTTGAACTAGATGATGAAATAAATCTCTTTTGCCGTTACTGTCTCTGATGCTAAAGTTATTAGAGTGCTACTAAGGACATGATAGCAGGAGAGACTTTTAAGACTCTTATAAGACTTGTGAGAAAAAAAAGGCAAAAAATCCAGCAGCTGTAAAAACCAGAGGCACTGCCAGGCCTGCTGGCACACTGTGCAATTCGGGCAGTATCGCAATTCTGCGAATTTCTAGAATTCCCCAAAACCGCTAGCAAAAGCACAGAACAGCCAAGTGACAGTCTGCAAAGAGGGAGAAGGCTCAGGAGCTGCCATCAGAGTGAATATCGAGGTAGGAACCAGGAACAACTGAGAGGACGGAAAACAAATCTCCTGACAAGAGGACAAAACCACCCAGTGCTCTTGTGAAGGACGGGACACCTCTCGTCTGCTTGCTCCAGCTCATGTCGTATTTTCAGGGACTGGAGCAGGTGGATGGAAAATTATCCATTGCCTGGAGGCAACTGAGTGTCTTGAGATGGGAGGTAGAGGGGTGTCCCAGCTCAGAGCCGGGGTCCTGCAGCTCCACAGAGAAGCTGTGAGGGACGTGAGAGGGGCAGGAGCGGGAAGGGAAAGAAAAGCATGACCAAGGACTCTGTACAGTTTGCTGCACCTCAGAAAGACCCTAAGTGAGCTGACACCTCGCTTCCAGACATGCCACGAAGGCCAGCAGAGATGTAGGAGCCTTTTTTCACTGCCTGGTGTTCATACTCTAATAAAACTTGCATTGATAAGATCTTCAGGACCATTTTTGTGAGCTTATTACAGGAAAACAGTTTGGGGCTGCTCTAAAGCCCTGTTCTCTCTCTCTCTGGCTTCTTTAGGCACCCCATTCAGCGTGCACCAGAGCATCTTCGTGTCATTTTCCTTCCGTATGATAAGCAAGGTGATAAAAAAGACAGGATAAATCTTGGTTTTTCAGAGGTAAGAGGTGAATTACAGGCAACAGAGTACAATGAATAAGAATGGAATTCTCAACAAAGAAAGTTATGTCCAAGGGAGATATGGAAGCATGTGGAGAAAACTGGCGAAAGAGAGAGAGTGGAGCCATGCTCACAGTTCAAAGGGAGCAAATCCATAGAAAGCAGTGAAAAATACGTGTGTCACTTTTGAGAGTCTTGGATGGGAAGGTGCTGCCTGTGGAATTGAATTGCATCCTATTGCCCACATTCCCGGAATAAGAGTCGCTGAGATATCATAGGTTTTCTGCACATGATGATCCTCAAGCATGTTGAGAGTTGCAAAAAACCTGCTTCTGAATTTCCCCTAAATAGTCTTGCAACGCTCTGAAGAAAAGCCATGAGCAACCTTTCATGTGATCTGGGTTTTTTTGAGGGTGGTGGTGGGAAAATTTCTCCACCCACAATCACAGCCTCAAATCTTGCTCAGTAATACAGTGGTATCCTGAAACACATCTTTAATGTGGGAGCTTCACAGCTTATTTAAACAGCACACATCATCAGGGCATCAGCTCTAAAGGAGCCTGTACAACAGCACGCACGTGAACTTTGTAAGATGGAGAAGATAGAGAGGCAGTGGAGGGAAAAGTTAATGCTGTGAGCTGCCCAGCCAAACCAGAACACACTGCGGCTTTGAGATTTGTGCTAGAACATCTTGCATGGATTTAGAAAGGTCACACATAAAGGGAGAAAACAGTTAGTAGCTAAATGCTTCAGAAAGCATCTGGGAGGAAACAGGTAGACAGGAAGGGATGGAGGCATTTCTCATAAAGGTTCCAGGGATTTGGCACCAATGTGGGCACCTACAAATGGTGTCAGAAAAACAGGAAAACCTCTTTGGAGGCCAAAGCAATTTTTCTGTTCCTGAAGCAATACAGAAGGGATTTGGTGGAAGCAGGAATGCCTTTTGGTGAATGTGGTGGTTCCTGCTTGCGTTTGATGTGGTCAGAGGATCAGAACAACACCAAGTGTGGAATGAGATATGAAGCACAGGCTTCCTGACTTCAAGGTGGTTTCCAGAGCAAGTGATGTGATACCCGGCCATGTGTCCACAGTGTTGTAGTCAGCATAAAGAAAAAAACACTCCTTGCAAAGTGAGGGAGAAGGTATTGAAATAGGGTATGAAAAGTGAACTTACAAAATACAATGAAAATATGCAAAGCTCCATAAATGTGCAAAGCTAGGCATGCCTGATCAAGGACCATTTTTTTTTTTCAGTACTGCATTTAGTTATAGTTTTCTTAAATTATTTGGCCTGTGGCACAGTAAATAAAGAAGCAAAAGGAAAGGAGTCACAGCACTGGGGACCACCCCAGGTCTGCCTGGTGATTAGGGCTTGTGCTTTCCTTTGAGGGCTTCCCAATCCTCCCTAACATCAATGGCTTTCACTGGATCCCAGAAAAACAGCACACTTCTCAGAGATGGGCAGAAGCCCTGACGTTGTGCTGTGGAGCTCACGTCTGACTCAAATCCCTTTGAATTTTAAGAGGAAACAAAGTGTGTTCTAGGCTGACCTTTCAAATCTATCTATAGTACTTTGATGTGGCTAGACCAGCGTCTGAGCACCTTCCAAATTTAACAATTTTAGCTGTCAGCTACCTTTCCAAAACAGGAAAGTTCTGCCCTCTTGTAACTGAGCTAAGAGCCCTCAGCTCCTTTTAGAGACAATAGAGAGAAACAATATTATTCAGTGATTCATCTGACCTATTTTAAACATCAACTTTAGGGATACTTGAATCGTGACCTACAAATGGCTTCTCCTCTCCATTGACTGTGAAGAAATGTTTATCACATCATAGACATCTGCATTTACTCAGCCCAAATTGCATCCAGAGAAGCTAAAGCCCAGACTAATTCTCTTTATTACACTGGAGTTTGACATTTAAATGTCTTCCAAATCTGTGCATGGTTACATAGACAGGGAAAGTAAATCCAGGTTTGAATTTCAGGCTAACTTCTGATCACTGGATTGTCTTCCTTCTGGGTTTTGTATTAAATGAGAAATGGTTTGCTTTTGCCTTCTCTTTCAGTTACAACTAAATTCTCCAAACAGGCCAACATGGTTTGAGTTCTGTTCAACAAAACATAAAAATCCATGGAAGGTTAAATCTTAGTAATTCCTCCCTGTCAGAATTCTTGCTCAGAATTAAATTGTCTGACCATTTAAAACTTAATCCTAAATATAATTCTCAGAAATTTACACAACACTAAATCTATCTAAAATCACATCTGTCCAGATTATTTTGTTTCAGATATTTATATTTGGCTCTTGTCAGAAAGCTCTACAGCTGTTTGAGTTGTCATCCTCTGTCATAGGTTAAATGAAGTGGTGCAATAGGGCGAAAATTATTTATAGGATTTCTTTGTAGTGATACCATTCAGTTATTCAAGTTTGAAGTAAATTTATCTTCTAACTCAACTAAAACACCATATTTCCCAAGGAAAGCAGTCATCTTGCCTTCCTCTTCCTTTCATGTATGCCTCTTTTCCTCCGTGCCAATTTTCTTCCTTCTTCTACTAGGGTTTTTCTTCTCCACTGGGGAGGTGGAAAGGAGGTTTCCACCAACTTCTACCTGTAATTGAACAACAGTTGCCAAAATGAAGAAATAGGTGTCCAGCCCATCTTTTACATCCTTTTTGCTGCCTTCATGCTCCGTCTTCTCCAGTCATCCAACTCCACGTGCAGCTCTTCCTGGCATTGCCTTCAAAACACTTTGAGTGACTCTGGAGCTCTTGACCTTTCCTGTCTCAGATCCTCTGCTCTCTAACTCCTCTCAGCCCTCAACTGCAAGTCTATGAGCTCTCTGACTCTGCTTGTTATTGAGGTTCCCTGCTGCTTTCCTTTACGAAATCTTGCTTAAAGGTCCTAAGATCTTGGAAAACTTGAGCTGTAGGGTAGTGATGTTCCTGATGTTCAGCTTTCTGCTGACGTATTCTTGGAAACTTCGCTCATTCCTGAGTTGAAGTAAGATGAAAGAAATTGTTGCACAAGTTAAAAAAGAAAAAAAAGGGGAAAAAAAGGCAACATTTTGGGTTATTAAAGGCTTTTATAGTACTGCTGGATTTGAAAGAGGTGCTTCTATTTATAGCAGACCAGGCGTTTGCAGCAGATGCATTTCTCTTTTTGTTTTCTAAAAGGCTGCCCAAGTCCAACCAACCTCTAAGCTCTCAGAAAAAAATAAAGAAAACCCACTATATTTGCTCTACAGAAGCTGCTTCTGTGCAGATAGCTACCATCTTTGAGGAATCTGTCCTTACTCCACATGATCAAAGTTTTCACTTTTTGCCCATGAGCTGAAACCATTTACACTCATGAGATTCTGGTGCTAACTAGAGCCTGGCACTAACCTGGCTGCAAAGGCACTGAATCCACCAGGCCTCTATGACTGCTCCAGCTGAAGACACTGGGGACAAATATTGCCTTTCCTAATGATGAAGAACTGTGGCTGGAGCTGGAATCGAGGGCAGGGACTTGGTATCTGCTCTGCTCTGGCTGTCCCAGACTCCCAGGAGAACCAAGAAAGAAGCATTTTAATTCAACATGGAAGTGTTTAAGATAGGAGTAGGAAAAGTGAAAGAATTAGTGGGCAGCTAGAAATTTGGGATTAGGAAGAAGTCACAGACAAGTTGAGACGGATCTAAATTTTAACGTGAGACTGACTTGGGGGATCTGGTTCAGGACAGGTAGTCAAAGACACAGCTTTGGAGTCAATGAGGCTGAGGGGAGACCTTATCGCTGTCTACAACTACCCGAAAGGAGGTTGTAGCATGGGGGGTCTTGGTCTCTTCTCCCAAGTAGCAAGTGATAGGATGAGAGGAAATGAACTCAAGTTATGCCTGGGGAGGTTTAGATTGGATATTAGGAAAAAATTCTTCCTCGAAAGGGTTGTCAGGCATTGGAAAAGGCTGCCCAGGGCAGTGGTGGAGTCACCATACCTGGAGAGGTTTAAAAGGCATTTAAACGAAGTTCTTAGGGACACTGTTTAGTGCTGGAATTGTGTAGGATATGGTTGGACTTGATGATCCTGAGTCTCTTCCAAGCGAAATGATCCTATGACTTTAATGCAGAGGTGACATATAGGCTGAAGAAGGGAATGCATGGCCAGAACATCGTCCTGTCCCATCTCCATGGGGACATGAGGAGCCAGCTCAGACCAGTGGTGATAGGAACCAACCCAAGTGAAGGAGTGAGGTTAAAATGAAGAAGAAAAGCCAGTAAAGAGGTAACTGGATGTGGAAGCAGATGGGGACTGGACTGAGAAGCCTGGTGAGTGAGGCTGGGAGAAAGAAGGTTTTGTATTCACTGTGTTCTCCAAGGAACTTGCAGCTTCACTGAATGTTTCACATAGGCAGGGGAGGAGTATTTCACACTGAAATAGTGCAGAGGTGGAGAAGGGTTTCAGTTTAGTACATTAACAGCAAACCTGCTTACCATGACCTCATGATTTTGATCTCTAATGCTTTCTTTTCTCTGGCTGGATGGGATTTTTACTGATTTATAGACCAGCTCATCCCCATGGTAGACAGGCTGTCTCCAGGCAGAAGCCCACTCTCACCAGCCTCCTGGCCTAGTGCTTTCATAAACACCTCTTGACTTTGACCTTACTAGAAGAAGCTCTTGGTGTTTGGACAGTCATTGGTCAAGAGGAAGGTCTGAACGTCACCCATCACCTTGTGGATAGACATGATCTAGCAGCTGGATCTCACACAACATAAATCCTGTGCAGTTTAAGATACCAAGGTCTTGTTTTTAGTTTGCTGGTACTCAGACCGTACAAGAGCTGGTGGATGTTTGCATTTCTGACATGAAGACAGTCCTTGAGCTTGACGCTGTGTTTGACATAAAACTATGATTCTGTTCATGAGAAGGCAGCTCCCTCATTATTTGCATCTACTTGAGGATGGATTGCATCCAGACCTGTTCTTATCTTCCTTCCCTTCCTAGGCTGGGCTTGCTCATGCCCATTGGTATTTGAAGAGTTATTCAACACTCAAAAAAAAAAAGAAAAAAAAAAAAAGAAAGAAAGAACGGAGCCAGCTTCGTTTCCAAGCTCCTATTACTCACCTTCTTTATCTCTTAGATAAAGGCTTTAAGGGATCTGTTTTGATAGAGCATTTGAGGTTGGAGGCTATGAAGAACTTCAAAGGTATTTAAGAGCAGCCTTGTTATTGATTTTGCAGGAAGACCACATGGTTTGATTAAAAGTAAACTCCGCTCACAATAAATACTGCACAGAACTCTGGTGATCTATTTTTACTGCATCACAAATAAAGCTGAGGAGAGGGGGAAATCCCACTGACCAAACAGGACGTGCGGGAAGGATAGAGGATGTCTCCGTCCCGTATTACCCAGGTACTCATTAACTGTGTGATAACCAGTTCAGACAACACAAAGTGGAATGTCTCCAGCACCAGATGGTAGTGATGAGGAAGAAAGAGGAGTGCAGTAGACAAGATAAAACTTGGCAGGAAAATATACACAGGAATTTCTGTTGGTTAGGGCAGAGATTGGAATCTGAGAGTCCTAAGTTTAACCATTCCTTTGTTGTCAGGAAGTGTCTGAGAAGTATAAGGACAAAGATAACTCCCACCCCTGGCCACATAGCTGCCCACCCTCAAAAAATGCAACTTTCTAGTGATGCGGTTTCTGATTTAGTATGTGGTGTAAGACCATGGTCCATGTGTGCTGCTGACAAGTGTGGGTGCCAGATGGATCCCTGTAGAACAGTTTAGGTTTGCAATCTCCAAACTGTCCCAAAGTTCAGAAATGGGAGCATCCTCTTGGACCACACAACTTTAATTCGAGGTTGACGTACATTGATAAAACTCTTTCATTAAATAGTACCATGTGCTTTCTCCTGTGTGTTCAAGAGCATTACAATATAGCCTCATCCTTTTCCACAAAGAACATTCTATCTTTTTTTTTTTTTTTTAATGAACGAAAGGCAAATTTATTGTGAAGGGTTAAGGGTTTATCCTTTAGAAATGGTCAGTTACCTTAAATATTTTTCTGGAAGCATGAAAGTGAGCCATCATAATGAGGAAAGAAAGCATTTTCCCAAACTAATGAAAAGTCTCTCTTTGAGTGAAGCAGAAGGATTTTATTGACAAGAATCCTATGTAGGCTTTCATACATCCACTGTGTAGATGGATATTTTTGGAATGCATCTCCTGATGAGATATCAGGGCTGTTATTAATTCTGTCTGTCATTTTTATTGAAAGCCAAACAAATTGCATAAAGTGTATTAAGAGCAAATGTAAACCTTCAGTGGCAACTAGCACAAGAACCCCCAAGACCAAAGCAAGCCATGCCTTCTCTTTGACATGCCTTTTAATATAACACGTTCTGCCCTGGGAAGAACATTTAACAGGCACATATTATGCTCGAAGCGGCAAAGATATGTGCAGAACTCAGAAGCTGCAGACTTTGATTTCCGTGTTTATTAAAGAATATCGTAGCAATGTTACTTGGTCTCCTGTGAAGCGTTTTGCGACCTGAAGCCACCATATGTATTAAATTCAGAGGGATCATGTGAAATAGTTCATTAAATCCTGCAGCCTGTTCCCATTTCATTTTCCACCTACAGATCTTCCAAAAATCAAGCATGCATTGCCGGGCATATGGTTTCCTATGGCTTGTCCCTTCAGCAACAGGACTTCTGGAAAATTAATGCACTTGGAAGCAAGTGACTACAGTGGAGGTGCCAGTGTTTGGTACAAACATTACAAAAAGTCTCCCTGCACATCTGTTCAAAGGCTGCAGATCTCCCGGTATCATAAGGCAAGGCATTGCTATGGAAATTCGGGAGCAGCTAACAGCAGAAATGAGCAAAACAAACCAAAACCCAAACCCAAATAACCCGAAAAGGAGCCAGGGAAGTGCCTTAGTCAAACCTAAGAGTGATCAAACAGGATTTGCTTCAGGTCAGATGGGGACGTGACTCTGGCTGCTGCACCGGGACGGTGCTGGAAACCAGGAATCCCAGCTATCTTTTTAGCAGCCAGGACTACCCAGGCTGCTCCTGCTGCCCTGAGTGGGGAGACAGGGGTCCTGGCAGCCCCCAGATCATGCCATGTCACCCCGTGTGCTGGAGATCCCACTGAGATGGGGCAGAGGAAGGCGGTGATGCAGGGAACCGGGTCCCACTCATCAGTGGCAGCTTAGAAATACCGGGGTTGTGAGACTTAGTGCTGACGGTCTCCGTAACTTTGATTCCTGATTTAACTCCTGTGTTCAAATATGCAAAACATTTCATACCCCAAACAGAGGATTTCTACGAAAGCCTTCCATAAACTGCCTTCACAGACCGCTTTTGTAATTTCTCCATATTGCAAGAATCAAAACTGGGAAGAAAAAGAGGGCAACGCTGTTTTTTATGGGGCAAAAGAAAAGATTCTTCTATTTCCAGATGTCTCACAGCCCTTTCAAGTGTGGAGGAAGATATTATGACAGCAGATTTTATGATTCTTGGCTTCAGAATCACATCAAAATTGTGTTTTATCTGACATCAAAAGAATGAGCTGTTTTATCATCATGATGATGCTAAAGATCTTGCATCTGCTCAGATTAGTAACAATGCAAATAAGGCAGCTATAGAGAATTATAAAAAATCACAGTTGTGTCCTTAGGCTTTATCTGTGGTTCATCCACTTCTAAACAACCAGCTATATGAAGAAAGAGATCCAATGTACTGTTTACGTTCTGGATTAGAGCTTAATAAAAGTGAATGTACACAGCTTTTAAGCTCAAACCATACATAATTTTGACATTTTGTCCCATAAGACCTCCTATTATCTTGATAATATTACACTAAAAGCTATGTCCCAAAACTGCAATATTAATTGAAGTATTTCTTTCTGGTGAGCATTTAAATAAAGATTAAAGCAAGCGTGATGAAATAGGCCATCTCTTTGGTACATGATTTATTGCAGATTCTTAGCATTGCTCAAGCAATGATTTAATTTACAATAATTTGTTTTGGTGGACCTCATCTAACTGGCTTTCAGCAAAGCAATTAAAATGGTGCCATGTAGGGAATTATTAGCAAAAGGGCCTGGCTGAAGCAGAGACAAAAGGTGCTGAAAGGGGAACCGTCAGGGTAGAGGGAGGTTACAAGCAGAGTTTCTCAAGCATCACTCTTAGCCTGTGTTAACTAAATACATTCACCAGCAACATTTACACAAGAAGCAGCAGCACATAAATGAAATTTGCTGATGACACAAAGCTGGGAAGAGCAGCAGAATATCTCACAGGAAGAACTCAGGGAGCCGATTACTGGGAAATACCCTAAAGATATTTCATTATACAAGGCTTAAGATCATGTACTTGAAAGGGGATTGTGTTTCCTGAATGAGGTCTGGTGGAAACAAGGAGACAGAGTGTCTGTTTTTATGGTGAAGCCTGGGAAATGTGAATTTCTAATGCAGATGTCTCCACAGCACCTACAAGATTGAGTCCACCCCAGGCAGTTTAAGTTCTTAGCACTGGCAAGAACAGCAGTGGCCACAAGTACTTACAAAAAATATTCTGGGTAAACAGTTCTTTCATTGGTACTATGAACTGCACACATCTCGCAGCTTCTTTCAGGTTATTCTTTCAGTTTTTATTCTTCTTCCTGGTAAATAATTACATCCCACAGGAGGCAGGTGGCAGGTATTGAATGGTTCATCCATACAGGTGAGAGTGCGGCCATCCCCCTCCTGCCCGGAGGAGGAGACCTGCAGAGCAAAGCTCCTCTTCTTCCACCTGCAGAGCTCACCCAGCCTAACCCTTCCCTTCAGGGAAAAGACATTTCAGAGTTGTGACAGGGAAGGCTCAGATCGGATATTAGGTTAAAATTCTTCCTGGAAAGGCTTGTGAAGCATTGGAACAGGCTGCCCAGGGAAGCGGTGGAGTCACCATCCCTGGAGGGGTTTAAAAGACGCGTAGATGAGGCTCTTAGGGACATGGTTTAGTGCCTGAGTTAGGTTGTGGTTGGACTCGCTGATCTTAAGGGTCTCTTCCAACCGAAATGATTCTATAATCCGCACCTCTGATGTGTTCCCAGCACGAAGGGCTGATTTCCCCCACCCACACGCCTGGAGAAGGCTTTCCTGCCCTTTCACTGCCCACAATGATCCCTCAGAAGGGCTGGCTGGAGAGAAGCGCTCCCACACGCCTGGTGACATTTAAGCCGTGTGGCAGATCCCTTTGCTCCCACCCAACACAATAGCAGACTTTGGTGGGTGCGGGACGAAGCCCAGTGTGACATTTCGTTCCACCCCACGCTTCTCTGCTGAGTGAAGCTTTTGTGAGAAGTCAGAGGCCAGAAAATCCCTGTTGTTCCACCTGTTTCTGTAGCCTCCGGTCCCACGGCCGGCCGACCCTGCAGTGGCGTGCACCCCTCCATGTGCTGCTTTTCCTACCAACAATAAAACAAGCTCCTGTGTGCTTCATCCAAAAGGAACAATATTGCAATAAACTTAGATTAAAAAAAATAACCTTTGAACCTGATGATTTTGTTGAATGCTGTTGATAAGCCATGATATCATCTTCCAATCAGTGGCACCATCCTCCTTCCCATGGGGAGCAGAACACCCCCACAGGAAAAGTTAACCGAAGCAAGTTAACTGAAATTCATTAGAAAAAGAGGCTTCTCTAGAAATCCACAGAAACCAAATATTTATTGAAACATCCTGCTTTCAGACAAGTTTCTATCAGAAAGGTTTATTTGACCCAGGTGGAAATCATTGGTCAAAACCAAAGCAAAATGCCACCTGCCTGTCCCAGAACAATGAGAACAGCCAAGCCATTGGGTGGGCACCCTTTTTGCCACAGGAAAGTGCAAACACAGCAGCTGAACAGGTTTTCTGAAGTGTACATTATCCCCTCATTTTTAAGGATCTCCATTCTTTTCCATCATGGGAAGTTTTCTTTCCCAAGGATGGGCAGGAATGGAAAAAGAAGGATGAAGATATTGGGAAAGTACCAAAAAGGAACTGTTTTCTAGCTAGATCAGGTTTAAACTCATCTAAGCTACCCCGTTTAAACCTACCCCTTTCTGTATGGTGGCAAATATAGTTCAGCATCAGCTCAGAAGTGGGACATTATGTTAGACAAGCCTTTATTGAACTTTTGCAAATGTGAACATTTTTGTTCTCTTCTGACCTGCCCATGGCAGTAAATACACCTGGCTTCACAGGTAAGTGGATGTAAAAAAAAAAAATAAATCTAAATCATCATTAAATTAGCTTCTTCATGTATGCAACCTGTGGAAAATCACCAGAGCTACGATAATGTGGCATAAAATAGTTATAGGAAATTGTTTAGGATAAGCTGGAAAAAATTATTACGCCTTATTACTGCTGTCACTCCAATAAGAGCTAACAACCTCCTTACTCCCATCATGTGTCAGTATTTTGTGAACATGCTCTTCGTATTAGAGGTAGCCAGACTTGCCAGAAAAACACTGTCCTCACCAAACCAAGGTGAGAGGTGATTTCCAAAACTGAAACGAGTGCAAATGAGCAAATGTCAGTTAACATGGATCAGATATTTTCATCATCTGTGCTCTTTAAATGAAGTGTTTTGTATCATTATCATTTGCTTGGTGAACTAATAGAAGTCTTTAGCACCTTGTAGATCTCTGCTGATGCATACTTATCTTGTAAACGGAATTTTTGTAAACAAAATAAACCTTGTCCATTAAGTTTGCAGATGAACACTCATTGTCTCCCGTTGGGCCGCAATCACCTAATTACCGTTAGAGATCTTTAGATAAAAAGCAGTATGAGCCTGCTTCATGACTCAATGTATTCCCATTTAGTTCAAAATCAATCCACACCCAAGGCATCACTGATAATTTTATCCTGGGAATAATCAGTGTTGATAATAGTGTTTGTAGCGTGTTAAGATGTTTCTCTTCTCTTGTCCAATTATTTACCTATAAAATCCCACACTACCTTTAACAGCAGGCACAAATCGTGTGCAATGTAATACCACCATGTGAGATGGGGAAACAACATCTTCTGGGTGGGAAACATGAGGTTCCTAATTCCAATGTCACTGACATGCTTTTCTTGTGTACCTATAGACAAGTCACAGTCTAAACTTCTCAGATGTGCTGCACGTTGGCTTCAGATTTGGTATTTACACCCTTGATTTAAAAGGCTTAATTTACTTCAGCTCACAGGTTTTTCTTCTATACCTAGCAGAACAGTGAACAGAAACAAACAGTGTTATTCATAAAAACTCTACACACATGCATATCCATACTCATGCATACATACATAACAGCCAATTCACGAGGAATCGTGCTCCTGTGATACGAATCATTTTGCCCCTTCGCTGTTTGCTGCTCTTCTCTGTCCTCGTTTTCCTTTTTACTCCAGGAAAGCAAAGAAGTTTTTACCCACCCATCGTACTTTATCCACTCTTTGAAAGCTTCTCTTCTCAAGGCCTGCGCATATTGCCTTGGCACGCTACCAAAACCTGCTAACAAATGGCAGATTAAGTGGAAACACGGAAAAGAATTTCAAGCATGTATTATACTTGCTTGGAGTTCAGCGTGCAACTTTTAAGACGAGGGCTGCCCTCTAAACAGGCAGGCCTGGGAATTCAGTTGCAAAACAATCACGGATGCGAGAAAAATACCTTTCCTCTGAGAAAGAAACGTGATGATATTCTGCAGTCTTCAGCAGGCTAAGCTCACCCTGTGCTCTGGAAGAGCTCAGCGTGGTCTGTGCTTTCTCGAGACTTCAGTTTCCATCTTCAGCAATGTTCTTCAAGGGAGTTATATCATATCAACTAGAATTTTTCATATGTCAGCCTCTTAAAGATGCAGGAGCAGATTTTAATCCTTTCCATTCACAACCAAAACAGACCCTCTATACTCATCTGCTGTCTTGCCTTAAGATACAGGAATAATGAGGCACGGGATTCAGTTCTGCAGATCACTAGCCGTCACCACCAGTTGGATAATGACATTTCTAGTGTCATGCCTGTATATAGTTTAGTTACTCGTGTTTCCTTGATAAGCCATTTTGCCTGCATGGCTGCCCTTCTCACAGTTTAAAGTTCTGGTTTTAAAAAAGCCCTCTTCACAGCATCAAAGTGAATATACTCAGAATGCACTTTCTATTCCCACCTTATCAATGGCCCAACCCCACTCTGAATGAAGACGCTGGCAAAATCACCACCAACTCAGGTGGGCACAGGTGAAACAGTGCTGACCTTTGGGGCAACAATTCTGCCCATGCTACCGGAGATTTTCTTTTTTTTTCTAAAAACAACCTGGAATGTTTGCGTAGGGTGTACAGTAGAAAGAGACTCTCCCACCCCCTATTACACTAAACATGCTCCATACATTAAAACAAACAAACAAACCAACCCTGCTTGCTCACATTGCTCTGGCTCATTTGCCTTCTGCAGAACTCCACTTTGCCAGTCATTGCAAGGGGTGTGCTCTGTCCCTGCACCGGGCACTGGTGAGGCCAAACCTCAATTCCTGGGTTCAGTTTTGGGCCCCTCATGACAAGAAAGACCTTGAGGTGCTGGAGCGAGTTCAGAGANAGAGGAAATGGCCTCAAGTTGTGCCAGGGGAGGTTTAGATTGGATATTAGGAAAAAATTCTTCCCAGAAAGTGTTGTCAGGCGTTGGAACAGGCTGCCCAGGGCAGTGGTGGAGTCACCATCCCTGGAGGTGTTTAAAAAACATGTAGATGAGGTTCTTAGGGACATGGTTTAGAGGTAGTCATGGCAGTACTGGGTAACAGTTGGACTTTATGATCTTAGAGGTTTTTTCTGACCTATGTGTTTCTATGAAAGATCTTAGTCTACAGTTTGACAAAGCAGTTGAGAATATAGGACCAGTGGATGGGAAATATGTCCAATAAACCAGGACTGATGTTCTCAAGCCCACATGACGTAGCTTGAACACACAGAGATCAGGAAAGTTGTACGGGTGGCAATCCCCAAATCAAAAAGCAGAACATTTCTGCACTCCAGCGTTCCTCTAAAAACCATGGGTCTCTCTGTCGGCTTCAGGGGAACTGTTTTCTTATTGCATCAACTAAAAGAAAAAGAAGATGGGCCTGATTTATGACCTTATACTGACTGATTCAAATTCCTCCACAGTTTATTCACCCTAAAGTTAATAAAAACAATGTGACTTTTTATTCCAATACGGTATTTTCAGCTCTAACTAATCTGAGCTCATGACTGGCTTTGGAACTGCAACAGTCATACAAAAACTAAGATTGGTCATTACCATCCAAAGACACAGAGTAATTAAGCATACTAAAGAAAGCAAATAAACAAATACTAACAACAACAGAAACTTCGGGGTGGGGGGGGGGGAAGAAAACTGAAGGAAAATAAACAGCATCAAGGACATTAATAACTCTGTTCTGTATCTGAATGTCTTTACAAATAAGTAACTGAAATGAGATTGAAAGTGCAACCTAAGTATAGCACAAATACAAGAAGGTCTGCATTGAAATTCCATAACTTTTCTTTATTCACTGTGATACATTCAAACAAAAGTGCTCCAGATAACAGGCATAGAGTAAAGGAAATTAAAATAAAAAGGCAGAAAAAGACCATCAGGTACATATGGTGATTATTCATATTTCAAAGCATTAGTAACTGCTTGTATCTGAGTGCACCAAAAGCCCACATGAGGGTCCATGTTTTTGTACGCTGCACCTACAAAAATAATAATCATAGGCAGCTCTAGCAAAAAATGTTTTTCAGAACTAGAGCCAAAGCCATCACAAAGACAAAGCACCATCAGGCATATGTTTGCAAATGCCATAGTAATTAGTAGAGTGTGAGAAAGACTTAGCTGATTTAACAGTTTCCTTGTATTTGTATCGCATGGGGAAGCTCTGCTTAGATTCATTCACTCCCAGCTCTGCCATTTCACACCCGGGGCTTGCGTTCGCCCCACAACACCAAGTGCCATGGGCAACTCGGTAAGTTTCAGGAGACAGCGAGAGACGGATGGAAGAGAAACTGGAAGTGGAGCCAGTGTCTGTCCTCCCATTTAAAAAATAATATTGGCATGGCAGCAGGTACGTAACTGTGTTACTGCAATACCGTGGCACAATCCACCTGGGAAACACTGTTTGTACAGACCACACTAACTTCCCAGGGCTGTTTACTGAGCTACAAGTATTTGGCTGCACTGATTTTACCTTCAAAAGACAGTTCTTGTTTTAAACTCCAATTCTGCTATAGTCCAAATGTAAGTCACTGTTATCTCTAAGAGAAAGCAGAACATCCCTTCATAGCGAACTCAGATTGCACCCTATAATGTGGCTCTGTTGCAGCTGCAGAATTACTGAACTGGGCATTTGCCACAAATTATTTGTCACTCAATAGTTTTTCAGGGAGGAGGAGGATTCCTACCCCAAACAGCAGAAGAAACGGAAGTCAAGATGCCATACAAATTACACTGTCAAAGGGATATGATGGAGAGGCACTTACAAATCAAGGGTCCCTCCGTCTGGTGTATTTTTAGGTAGAAAAGCACAGATCTTCACCAAAAAGAGGGAAAACTCAGTAGAACCTCTGTCCTTCAACCTGCTTTGCAGGCAGTAATTCAGATGGCTGGCAAGACCAAAGACAAACTTCCCCTCTAAAAATCTGAGCTGCTGACATGAGATTTGCTTTAGAAGATCTAAGTACGTCATTACATAAAACAAACCTCTGTCCCCATGCACTTTCTATAACAGGATATTCATAGGGATCCTGCTCAACGTAAGGCTATGCCCTATGAAGACTTAAGCCCGCGTATGATTTGTGTTTCCCAAAGCGGGATGCAATTGCACTGTTCATATGACCAACATCATCTTCACAGTCAAGCCCTTGTGACACCAAGGTCTGTTTGCTCAAAAAGCATTTTTCTTAACTATGTTGCTAATAAAGCCTCAAATCACTCAGGCCAAAAGAAGGTTAGAAGTGTTATGCAGTTATTTACCCTTCACGCTATTTGTGTGGCATTCATCTCCCACAGCGCATGCCTTGCCCTCCACACTCCCTTTCTCATGCAGGAACACAAAGCTGTAATGTTTGGGTTGCAAACACCATTAAATGCCCCTCTCCAGCCCCCAACAGCATCGAAATATTTTCTTTTAAAAGTTCAGATCAAAGCATCTCTACTAATCCTAGGATTTATTAAAACAAACATTGTAGGCATGAGATAGTCAACAGCGTCCCTTTTATAAGAGTCTTTGGAGACGGTTCTGATTTCGCACTGTTTACTGATCCGCCCCTAATTTATCTTCAGTTGCTCAGCTGCAAATTCAGCAAGTCCACCTGCTCCTTCCCCACCCAGTAGATGTTCCTTTCTCCCCAGTTTCGAGCTGTAATGACAGCACCACACAGCCCCTGTCCTAAGAACAAGGTGGCTTGCTTGAAAAGCTCTGTATCACATCCCGATGTCACAAGATCATATCATACACACTTGCAGCAGAAGTCTAGCCTTTCTTCAGATGAATAATTAAAACCAGTCATTAAGTGCTTTCAAGGAGTTTCATTGTCTTTATCCTTCCCTGCAGTCAAGGTAGTTGCCTTTGATCCAGTAACAGATCTGTGCGTATTTGAGGGGTGTGATGCGAACAGCTACATTGAAATCCTGTGGGGTGCCGTTCATGTCCACCCACTGATGGCCCGAAAATATTCCAATAATTTTACGCTCCCATTTGTGATTCTGCCTCTTCCACATCCTCACGTACACCCCAGATCCACTGGCACCCGGCTGGGCATCGCACTGCTGGTACAACAGGTCATAGGTTTCGTCCTTGACATCGCAGAAACGGTAGACCAGGTTTCCCGGACGATCGTTGTCGTAGCCGGAGAAGTGAATCCTCCCTCCAGGCAAGTGTCTTGCTGGTGGGCTCACGCCTATCTTCATAAACTTTCTTTTATGAGGCTTCTTGAGCTCCAGCAGGGCATAGTCATAATCCATGCCAATGTCATTGGCATTGCCTTTGATCCACCCTTTGGGGACATGTGTCCGTTTCACTCGGATCCACTGGAATTTCATTTTCTCAGGCATTGCTGAGTTGGTGGTATTGGCCCCTTTGCTGCCATCTTTCATTTTGGGCTTTAGGAACCCCACCCGCAGTTTCTGAGCTCCTTTGACATAACTCTTGCCATCATGGATACAATGAGCAGCAGTAAGAACGTGCTTTTCAGCCACGAGCGTCCCTGTGCAACCTGTAGATAGCTTCACCGATGTGGAGAACGGGTAATTCAACAAGAAGTCTTTCCCAAAAATGCTAAATCTGCTGTCATAGCCATAGATCTGCCTCTTAGTTCGAGTTTTGCCTTGAGATCCATCACCGCCATTGCTCAGAATATATATGCCCACTTCAGTTTCAGTGAGGCTCCCATTAGCGTACAAGGTTTCATAGGACAGGTAGTTCTTTACTTCTTCGTAAGTTGGCAGCGGAGAACTTTTGTGGCACTCTGGGCCACAGGGAGATGTCACTTCCAGTTTGGCTTCAGCATCAAACTGCGGCTTCTCCAAGTTAAGGGTGGATCGTGGCAGGATAACCGGAACTCTGTAAGATGGCCAGGTTGGTTTCCAGTGGGAACTGGAGGGCATCACATCTTTAGCAGCACACAAAAGGAGGATTAATGCGGGCAAGGCTGCCATTCTGAATGCCAGTCTGTGGAAAGCAAAAGGAAGTCCAGTTACTCACCCAAACACATTGCAAGATTAATCTACCGTGCTAATGGCTTGCTAACCACGTATCATATAATAATGGTCAAGAGATTTGAATGGAGCCAACTATCATGAAGCTCTTCAGGCTTCTCAGCCTCAACGTGTATCCTAAAACAAGCGTGCCAGGTTAACACTGAAACACAGGGCATTTAACCCTTAGGTGTGCTGAGCTAACAACTCCCAGGCAACGTAAGTGGGAAGTTATGTTCGTCTTCACATGATGTGAAGAAAATTCAGACTCAATATGTAAATTCCTCCATCCAGAAACCACAATTCTGGCAAAGAGTAAACGTGTCTGTCTTCAGCTACGTTACAGTATTCTCTGAAAGCTCCCATCTACTCCGACTGTACTGACAGAGNTGTGTTCCAGTCTGTGCCCACTGCCCCTCATCCTGTCATTGGGCACCACTGAAAGGAGTCTGGTCCATCCTCTTGACACCCACCCTTGAGATATTTATCAACATTGATGAGATCCCCTCTCAGTCTTCTCCAGGCTGAACAGAGCCAGCTCTCCCAGTCTCTCCTCAAAAGAAAGTTGCTCACACCGCTTGCTGTCTTAGCCAGAAATACCAAACTGATGATCAGAACAGGTGAACGTGACCACGTGGGAGGCTCACTTCCCCTTGTATGTCACAGCAGAGGAAGGTTTCTGCTCCACGTAGCACTCACGCTCCCCTGGGCTCACATGAGAAAGGGTGGTGTGACTACACGAGGGCAGCTAATGAAATAAATTGACAACTCTTGAGTGAATTTTCAGTTTGCGTACTGGCTTATTCTTTTATAAACTCAATTAATTGGAAATGCAAACCGGCCCCCTCTGAGCACAAGGAGGCAAATGGGACTGTAAATGTGTTTGTGAACCACAGGCAGAGCGCCTTAGACTGCAGAGAACAGCGTGCACTAGTACTGTGTCAAGAAAATGTGTAACTTTAGTTTATTTGAAAATTAGCCATACAGCTGGATCGCTGCAGGAGGCACTGCACCCTGGGCAGGAAGGCAGGCAGGATCTCCCTCATACAGAGATTATTCAAACAAAACTTCACAATTATGTTGAGCTTACACATATTTAAAACCCCGCTGAGGTTACGCTGATCGTAACTGCAGGATCATTCCTGAAATACCTCAAACGAGTAAACCAAAGCAAATCACACAGGAGATGACCACAGCTATCTAAGAATAAAAAAGAAAAATCCTTCTCTCCCATGCCTTTTGTAGGAATACTGCATCCCTAAGCTGCAGCAAAAAAGACTGCTAAAGTCCGAAGGTGTCCAACTCAAATATTGGGCCTGGATTCTTCCACGGTTGGTAGCATCCTCTTTGGGAATGGAGGCTATAATTAAAGCACACAATGTTCGAAATAGCAGTTGACTCATGCAGGATATCAAAACATTTCCATTCCAAAATCCCGATGTAGATGAACAGAGCTGATGCTACTGATGCCTACAGAGGCAGGTACCGACTGTTCCAGAAGTGACCAGACATTCTGTTGGTAATTTTTGCATTAACAAACAGGACATCTTTAAAGGGGTGGACTTTTTTCTTGAAGGGCTAAGCTCTATAGAAGGTGTAATTTTATACCTAAAGGATGACTACATGAAGCAGACCTGCATAATTTTGGTTGTCCCAAAATTGGAAAATACTTGCTGATGTATTCAATGAAAACCAATCAGCTCCTCTGGATCCTTCCATGGCGGAGATTAATATTTGATGTGACTGGGTTTTGCAAGAATCAAATGAGATAGTCTCACATTGGTGCAAGGATGGTCCAGGGAACACTGGCTGCATATCAAATACACTTGTCATATAACAGTGATTAGAAAAACACAGAAAAAGAAGGTATTAATAACAAGTAAAAATTATACCAGCCCATCCCCACAAAGACAGCATGCACTAGTGTAAGTCAGCTGTTAACTGTCCTACATGTGACAGTGAGGACTGTACACAGAAATTACTATTGGCCTCACAATTAAGAAGCCAAGAACAGACTAAATCACAGTTACACTGTGCATCAGGTACATCAGGTGCTGTGCGTCTCACTATTAAGATGACGTATTTATAAGCAGTCTGCTCTCAACTGCTTCACACCAAAGTTACTCCCACAAATTACACTTGCAGCTTTCCTAATAGATGGAATTTCTGTCTAAATTGCACCGCCCATGCCACTTCTGGGATCTAAAAATCATTCATGCTAACTGAGCCAATGCTGGCCTTACAGTTGCCAGAGGAAAAGCTGTAGGTCTCCTGTCAGTTGTTATTTGCACAAGCAGCAAGATTCCCTTGTGCCTGCCGGTGCAGCAACCCGACAAAGGGACCGTGTGCCCAGCAACTTCTCTGCTTCCTCCAAAAGCATCCTCGGGGCTGAGAAATTACCTCTCCTTGCAAGCTGCTCTCCTTTTCCTCCCCGCCAGCACGGCTGCCGCATCATCAGCACTGGGAAGGCGGCTGTAGACAGCAGAGGGCAGCCGCCCTGTGAGGAGAACAGGACAGGAGCTGGGACTCACGCTGGTCCCCCAAAGAAAGCCCCAGAGGATGGTATCTGGGTCTGTGCTGGGCTCTGTGAAGCGGTACTGACTCCCTGTCCCTGGGCAAACCCTCCCACACCCCCCCTCGGCTGCTTCTGTGCTATGATCACATTGCTGATACATGGGATAAAAAGCCTTTTCATCAGTTACAGAACTTTTCTATTATTTCAATGTTATTAAAACATAACAATAAAATACAGTTATAAGGTTATATCTGACCACAGAAGCTAAACAGTGCTCACAAATCAAAGCGTTTACTGAAGTCTTTGTAATGCTGTCTTATCTGGAGGTATAACTGGTACTAAACCAGCTCTGGGTTGCAGTAAATAGAATAAATATGTCTTATTTATAACAAGATACCACATTAATGCATAGTACATCTTTCTGTAAAGATCCTTCCTCTATAAAAAATGAAAAGGTTAAGCAGAAAAATGATGAAATTTAAAAAGCAGCCTACATTTAAAGTGAGACCTACCAGTGAGCCCCTTATTTCCTTTTTCTTTTTCCCTTTTTGGTTTAAAAAAAAAAAAAAAGCTGCAAAAAACAGAGTTAACAATCTCTGTGTCCGGTTACTTACTCACGGGTGATCCTGAAAGATGCTCTCAAACAGAACGAACTGGAAAGAAGCGAGTACTTCTCTGAGCGGCTATCACAAAACGATACTGAATGAATTACGACGCCGTGCTCCGCTGTAGTACTGCTCTTCTGTAGCTATTTACACTGTGTCATAAACTCAGTCCACCCTTTGACTCAGTACAAAGCCCCGCTCTGATATCCAGCCTAGGAACCCCGTAGAAAGCGGTTTGTACATAATCACACTTGCTAATGGCATTAAAATTGTTTAGAGAATGGAAACAGTAACAGCTACCCCAGGGCTCCCCACGCTGCTGAAACACTTTACAGACACATTTCCCTGCCTGCTATGGGCATTCACGCCTTGAGAGAGATGTTGGTGAGAGAGAACTGCCTTGTTCGGAATGGACATGAATCATTTTCTAATAAGCAAGTAATTTTTCTGGAAGAGTTCACTGCTTCAGGGGTGGTTCTTGTAATAGATGGTTAAATAACAGTAAATCTTGGAACATGCAGTATGAAAGCCCATGAAACAAACAGTCTCCTTTACATTTTTGAAATGAAGAAAGTTTTTCCATGGTGCTGGAAGCCAGAATGATTAACATGGAAATGGAAAAAAAAGAAGAAGAAAGAAAACCAAGAGGGTGAGAGAGAAAAACCTGCCTCAAACCAAATTATAAAGGTGAACTAAACCACTGTCACTGCCATGCCAAAATGCCTCATCTGCTTTTCTTAAGTCACAGAACTTGTTAAAACGCAGCCAAAATAATCGAGTCGCAGTTTAAGAACTACAGAAGCCTTACTGCCATTGGAACCTAACATCTCTATTAGCCTGCCCGCAAGGATGGGAGTTACGCTGCCTTCCCCGCCGGTCTGAGGGCTGTAAGAGGAGATGTCTCGGAAAGCCTGGAAGGAACTTCGATGCTGGCAGGCCAAGGGTGCCTGTTAACACGTACAACGGGCACAGGGGGTATTTTGACACGTGTGTCAGCGACACGCGCCACACACAGAGGAAAGGGATCATATTATGTGTTTATCATTTAGTCCAATTCCTGCACAATAATTTTACTGCCTCCTTTCTTTCCTCTATCTCCCTCCCTGCATGTGAAGCAGCTTCAGTTTCGCTGCACAAGAGCGAACTGTTACAGGTGGGATGGTGATGGTCGGCTTGAACAAACCGGTGAGCTGTAGGCAAGGACACGCATCGCCAGGGCTACCAAACCACCCGGGACCAGCGCGACCCCACCGACCCCTCGGACCTCGACAGCCGCCGGCTCCAGCCCCGCCGCACACCCCTGGTACCGCTGTTCTCAGCCGCGGTGATGAACCCCAGCACAGGACCGCCGCGGCTCGACCGGAGAGCAACTTACGGCGCTTCCCAAGTGCGAAACGCAGCAAAGTCGATTTTTCTTCTTCTTCTTTTTTTTTTGGAAAATCAGCTGTTTCCTCACCAGACACCCCTTCAAAGTTGGTCACCCACACCAGCTCGCAGCGCTGCCGCCGCTCCGGCCGCCCCAGCGGCGGGGACGGGCGGGCAGGAGCCGCGTTATCCCCTTTTGTTCGCCCGCTGCCGGAGCGGCGGCGCCGGGTTGATGCGAGCTGGGTTAAAAATGAAGCTCTGCGGGAAGGGCTCGCCCCGAGCCGGGACAGCGGCTCCCGCAGCCCGGCTGGCGGCAGCGCCCGGCGGGGACGGCCGGTCCCCGCAGCGCCGGGCTGCCCTCGGCCCCGGCAGGTGAGGCGCTGGCGCCGGGACACCGAGAGGCGAGACCCCCGCCATCCTCCCCGCCGCGCCTTTGTCCCCCGGGGGTGACCCGCACCCTCCCGGCCGGCGGGACCCGCTACCTACCAGCTCCCCGCGGCGGCGGCGGCGTCTCCGGGAGCCGTCAGGCAGGTGGCGGGGCCGGTCCCATCCCTCCCGCCGCCTCCGCGGGGCTCGGGGCCGCCTCCCCCCTCCCTCCCGCCGNCGCTCCGCTCCGCTCCGCAGCGCTCCCGGCGGCCTCTGCCCGCCCCGCGGGGCCGGGGCCGTCCCTCCGCGCAGGGCTCCCCCGCGGCAGCCGCCCCAGGGCACCCTGTGGGGCGGCACCCCCTATTTTTTTCGCTTTTACTATGATTTTCATTTATTTCCTGTGGAAAACCGCATTTTTACCCCGTCCTTGTTTTTATTCGCGGGTGGGAGGTTTCGGGGTGCAGTGGTGGCACCTTCACGGCCCTGAGGCCAGCAGGCTCTTTGTCCCCAACGTCTGGATCCAGCGTGACAGGAGTGGGGTGAACTCCCGGGGTCCCTCCTGCTTGGGCAGAAGCTCCAGGAGTTCTGGGGTCTGCCACCTGTGTTGCCTCATCAGGCAGATGTTTGTCAGACACATTCTTTGCACGGGTTTTAATTACTTCTTGAACCTTTACAATGATACCTGGCAAGAAAAGAGGAAACCGGAGCCAAGATGGCAAAAAAATCCTGCAATGTGTTTTAACTCCGCAAGAAAAACCCACAAAAAGTTTTGCCAAAGTTCCCAGCTGATCGCCATTACCCCAGAAAGGAAATACAAATTTCATAGGAATCAATTTTATTTGCTGCCTTCTGCTGACCTCTTCACCCACTGCTGCCCTTACAAAGGACCAGGAGAGCCTGAAGCACAGCAAAAGCTCTGTCCCACGCGCAGACCCTGCGTGAAGAGCTGAGGTGTTACAGGATCTTACGTTCTTAAACATTATTTTTCTAGTTTGCATTTACTTGGGCCGAGCACCAGTCCCGTTTGAGTCTGCAGAAAGGTTTTTACAGATGGATGGAAAAAACAACTGCTACAAAAGTCATAGCTACTCAGACAAGTCTTTCTCAACTATCACCTTGCAAGGTGAAGAAGAGGTCCCCGGGGCAAACATCTCCAGCAGAAACACAGCTGGAGAACACAGGTGTGTCAGGGCAAGCTGGGGCTGGTGACACCAGTTCAGCTGCTCATGGGCCACCAGATCATGCAACAGCGAGGAAGGTACCTGGAGTATCAGGCGGCAGCTAACGAGTAAAACTCTATCAGCAATACCACACTAATCGCTGATCCCTTCTTCATCTGGACTTTGTGTCACCTTCGGATTAGACACACAGTCCCATTGCTCAGGGAGCTTTGTCCTGTAAGCCCCTGCTGTCCTGCACGGATGGAGGAGGTGGCCCATTTCTTGGTGGGAGTGAAAGCGTTGTGAGCTTGGTTACGTGGTGGGATTCGGGACTGCAGCAGTGGCCTCTTGCTTTCCATGGGCGTCCAGCTTCTTCTGTCACAAGTGCCACAAGTGCTCCAGCACTTTCCCAGCTTTCCTCTAGCAACTTCTTCTTGACTGTAGTAGATCACCACACCAAATGAGGCCTCTTGATGACTTTTACTCTTCTGACAAAGTGCAAATTGCCCAGCAGTCACTTCCAGACGACTGCAAACCCTCCACCGAACAGCTGCCTGTATGTCCATTTACTGCTTTATCTTGAATGCATCAGTCATCCTGTATCACACTGCTGTTTTCAAGAGTCTCAGTGGGAAGAAGAAATAAATATTAGTGTAATTGTTTCCTTCTTTGTATGTTTTTCCCAGTTTTTTATTGACAGTATCTGTGAATAAATTCTGACTGACTAAAGGATTGTTTGATCTCCAGACACAAATTCAAATACACACAATCCTAGAAGATATGACACTGATAGAAATGTTCACAGGAGACAGGGAGGCAGAGATGCACGACACTGCAGAGATACATATGGTTCAGAGGGACATGGTTTAGAGGTGGAATTAGTGCTAGGTTAACGGTTGGACTTGGTGATCTTAAAGTTCTTTTCCAATCTAAACAATTCTGTGATTCTACGGTGGGTTTCACCTCTCTTAACTGTAGGGGTTTGGGATGTCCTGGGCCATCTTGATACAATACAGGACTGCAGACCTTCCCTGTCTGGAGGAGAAGCTGAAAGTCAGGTTGGATGCCCTGAGGCATCTCAAATGAGACTAGAAACCTCATTCAAGCCATAAACACCGGCATGTAGAGGTCTACAAGTGAGGTGTTCACTCTATGCACCCAAATTGCCCAGGAAGAGAAAGAGGCACTGTCAGGGTTTAAGTGGTCTGACCTGTGTTAGAGACTTAAACGGGAAAAGAGGAAGGCGCTGCATCCAAACAAAGTGTCTACACAAATGTCCATAGCTGGAGACATCCCACCACACTTCTCTTGGTTTCCTGGTGTCTCTGTCTTCCTGTGACTGACTGCTGTCTCTACTCCTGATTAGAGGAAAGGATCATCTTCTTGTGTTATGTTTGTACAGCACCTGCCACCGTGGGGAGCTGGTCCACAGCTACCCCTCCACAGTCTTTCAGTCACACAGAATATGAGACGTTATGTGCCTCTACGTGCAACAAAGATGGATGTATAGGAGCCACAAGGCTTGGTGTCTACAGAAGTCCTCCTGAGAATGAAACCTTAAGGAAAGTGTTAGGCACAACCTGTTTCCTGCCAAAAGCAGTAGAGAAGAATGTTTAGTTTGAAATTTAGTTACAAGACATTTGGTAGCCACAAAAAATAGATTTTTATTATTTTTAGGGCATACGTTGAACCTTACGTTCAGAAAAGACAGTTTGTTTGGCCTGTCCAAATGCCTGCCTTAAGGAAAAAGTGAACCACTGCTCAGTTCACTCCAGCAGCTCTAAAAAAATCTATTGTTTTAACTTTCTAATTCAAAAGAGGAAAAAAATACCCACTGTAGACTTTTTTTCCTATAATTCCTAAGAAACGAGAACTCTGGTGGTGTAAAAGTGTTTTTGTAAAAAAGAGTGAAGTCCAAGATCTCAATGCTACTGTGAGCTATTGTGGAGGCAAAGAGCAATAAGTGACAATATTCGTAAGGGTGAAGAGGTATCAGCTGTACTATATTGTCAAGTGATAACACACATGCTGACTTTTCAGCACCTTGCGAGTAAGCTGAAAATGAAACAGTCCACAGGTGGGAGCCCTAATGAATGGCACTGTCAGGAGATAATTTCGCATGGTTGAAGAAATCTTTTATTCTGCGGGGAAGTGAAGTAACCTGGCATTATGGGCCTGTGCCAGATTCCGCTGCAGACAATGGAGTGATTTCAGAGGCCACTGAGTCTGGAAGGAAGAATGACAACCCACAATTGGCTCAAACGAGTCCTCCCATTGCTCGCTGCTGATGTAATGCAGCAGAAAAGGCCTTGGAGTTCCCCACTGCAGTGGCAGCCGTCCAGCGGGCTCCCTTCTCCTTGCATGGGACAGGGCCCACTGCTCACAGATGCCCTGTTTCCCGAAGCTCTTTCCAACTGCAACAGGAATCATAGAATCACAGAATAGTTTGGGTTGGAAGGGCCCTTTAAAGCTCATCCGGTCCAACCCCTGCCATGAGCAGGGACATCTTCACCAGATCAGGTTGCTCAGAGCCCCGTCCAGCCTGGCCTGGGATGTCTGCAGGGATGGGGCATCCACCACCTCTCTGGGCAACCTGGGACAGGGTTTCACCACCCTCACTGTAAAAAATTTCTTCCTCATGTCTAGCATGAGTCTCCCCTCCTTTAGTTTAAAACCATCACCCCTTGTCGTGTCACAACAGGCCCTGCTAAAAAGTCTGTCCCCATCTTTCTTACCGGCCTCTTTTAAGCACTGAAAGGCCACAATAAGGTCTCCCTGGAGACTTCTCTTCTCCAGGCTGAACAACCCTTTCTTTCTCATCTTGTCCTCATAGGAGAGGTGTTCCAGCCCTCTGATCAAGTTCAAGGTGAAGACACGATCCTTTTGAAGGTGTCTATTTTGAAGACAAGGATTACACAGAGTGGGAGTTGAGTTCAGAGAAGCAAGTCCCATCCTCATCTTTGCCCCTACTTCACTGCAAAACTTCAGGAAGGCTCTGCTACCTCCGTTCCCGATCTATGCAATGAGTGTGAGAGTATGTTCTATCTCAGGGCAGTGTTGTGACGACAAATACAGTGGTGACTGTCCCCGTGGTGACTGCCCCATGTCTGGGTGCTGTGACGACAAGAAGGGGAAGGCCAAATGTTTGCCTCAGATATGTTGCACCATAAGACGATACCACTCAGAGAGAATGAACTCTTTTTCTCAGGTTTTCCAAGACTGGATGCGAGGATGGTGGGGAGGCACTTTTTCCTAGTTCCCAGAAGTGAGATGCTTTTACTGTCATCTTAAAGGAAGCATGTGAAGACTGAGAACCTTAGTTGTTTGGTTTACGAAAAAGATTGCCAAGTGGGAAAAGTGACAGCTGAATGTACACAATGTCCTTCCTGTGTTGGTAAAAATGTTGTCATCAGCGAGCATGATGCAGTGGAGCAGAGTTTAAGGCTCTAGCCTTGGAAAGGATTCATCTGCCCAAATAAAGACATCTAAAAGCGAGGCATGACCACACTAGGTTCCCTTTGCAGGCCTCCAGGGGCTACCTCAGAGGGCAATTTATTACGTCCTAAACCAGGATATAAGCTAGGCCAGACAACCATTCCTCAAAAGCACTAATTTCCTTCCATTGTCTATTAGGAGAGGTTAAATCTAACTTTTAGATGCTAAAAGTTACATGAAGTGAATCCCACTCAGTGCGTCCGTCCTCTTTCTGGTTGAATACAGTGAGTTGGAGCAAGTACAGAGAAAGCCATGAAGACAATCAGGGGACTGGAGCCTCTTCCCTGTGAGGACAGGCTGAGAGAGTTGGGGTTGTTCAGCCTGGAGAAGTGAAGGCTCCAGAGAGACCTTACAGCAGCCTTCCAGTACCTAAAGGGGACCTACAAGAAAGGAGAGGGACTTTCTACAAGCGCATGTAGTGATAGGACAAGGGGTAATGGCTTTAAACTGAAAGGAGGGAGATTTAGATGAGATAGAAGGAAGAAATTCTTCCCCATAAGGGTGGTGAGGCGCTGGAACAGGCTGCCCAGAGAAGCTATGGGTGCTCCATCCCTGGAAGTGTTGATGGCCAGGTTGGACGGGGCTTTGAGCAACCTGGTCCAGTGGAAGGTGTCCCTGCCCATAGCAGGGGGTTGGACTAGATGAACTTCAAGGTCCCTTCCAACCCGAACTATTCTATGATTCTATGAATAGAGATATTTGAGCATATTCATACTAACAGGGGAAGGTTTCTACTGCACAGTTCCACCTGCACACATACCTGCGCAAATAAACAGCTTTGCCTGAGGCAACTCAAGCTTTACAGAAAGTTTCTGAAATTATTGGGAAAGTAAGCTACTACTATATGGGAAACACAAGAAGTAACAACAAACTGCAAGTACACTACATTTAGGAATAATTTTGTTGTATTTCTCCCCTGCCCTGAATTCTCAGTTGAAAGGCTTATTTGGATTATCTATAATATATCTGTCAGGGCATGGGATTCTCTTAATATCTGCTTGAAATAGACTATATTATGCAGAAATTTTTGATCAAACTATGAGATACGTAGAAAGAAGAAAATGAGGAAAAACATTTTGAATTCAGCTTGGTTCAAAATTCACAGTTATATATACTATAGATGCTCTTAACTATGCAGATCTTAGGAGTTACTGCTAAGTGTATTACCGAAGACATTTATGACAAGTGATATTTCAACTGAGAGTGTCCCTTTAATTTCATGATAGCAAAAACTTGTTGAACTAAAACAGGCACCTGGATTTGCTCCAACGAGACAGATCCTTGTAAGACACTACATCTTCACCATTTGGATAAACAGCATATCAATACAGTGAAGTAATCCCAAAATAACACCTTAAAAATAAAACAGCCACTGCAACTGCACGCCCCGAGAACTCCAGGAATTTCCTGAAAAAGGGAATCTTTGGTGTTATGCAAAACTGGATCACATTCATCACTACGGTTTCTGTTTTCATGCTAGCCCTTGTCTATCTGCTGGGTTTAGATTCTGCTGTAGGTTTCACCGCTCCACCTGGTAGTTTTGAATCCACTATGTACTCGCCTAAGAATAGTCAGGAGGTTGTTGGGGGTATAAATTCTCCCCCATGAGGGTGGTGAGGCGCTGGAACAGGCTGCCCAGAGAAGCTGTGGATGCCCCATCCCTGGAAGTGTTCAAGGCCAGGTTGGACGGGGCTTTGAGCAACCTGGTCTAGTGGAAGGTGTCCCTGCCCATGGCAGGGGGATCGGAACTAGGTGATCTTTAAGGTCCCTTTTGATCCAAATCATTCTACAATTCTATGATTAAGAAGCTGCTTTTCAGCTCCTGTTGGAGGTCCTACTCACCTCGTGCCCAGCTTGTTTGAAGAGAAGCCTGTGTTCAGTGCACACGGCAAAGGAGAAGGTTCTCCCTGCAGTGGGAGCCCACACCTGCAGAGCAGATGAACTGGGCACAGTGTTCAATCAAACTTTCAGCACCTGCCCGTCAGCCTTTGCAATGATGTTGCTCAGCTAATGCTGGGAAGGGCCTTTCCTACTCCTGTTGTACAGCAAGAATCAGTGGGATTTCTAATAAGATGCTTGAGCTCAGACTTATTTTGGTGCTTGACCATGTTGCACCCAGCGTGAAGGCACCCTGAAGTTCACAGTAGGACTCATAGGTGAGGGACCACATCAAGTTCCAGGCTATGTGCTAGCTATGGTCCACCTGGCAGCACAGACAGAGCCCATGGAGTTAAAAGGTTCCTCAGGGAGAGCAAGGGCTGAAGACCTGGACACATTCCTGTGTGATCTGCTCTGGTAAACCTGCTTTAGCAGGTGGGTTGGACTGGATGATCTCCAGAGGTCCCTTCCAACCCCAACCATTCTGTGATTCTGTGATTCTGTGCTGTTCTTGTTGAGATCATCCTGCAACGGATGTAGGCCCTGTGAGGGCACCTACAGCAGGTGTACCTCCCCAGCTTAAGGAGACAAAATAAGGAAAACCAGGCAGGAATTGGGACTGTTTTGATAAGTGGTTCTGCCTTAATCTCTCAGTCAAATAAGCCTTTGCTGGTAGAATTTCTGTGGGTCCACATAGCAGCTGTGAAGCAGTGCTCCTTAGGGGAACGAACAAGGGGGCCAGGGTGGACAGGATGTCTGATCAGCCATCACATCCAGCACATGGGGCTGCCTGATGCCCCTCGTCTGAAACGTGAAGAGCAGTCGTATTAGAACCAGGAGAGCTCAGTTGTGATTGGCTTGGGAACAAGTAAACAAGATTAACCTCAGCTAATTTTAGCCATGTTAAAATGATGCCTACCTAAGGAAGGCCAAGTCAGAGGAGAGAAGGCATCTCCAGGGGGCAATTCATCCCACCCATGTTAGATGCTGCAGTTATTATGGAATGAACTGCACTCTGAAATTATTTCCTCTTGGGTATCAACAGAGGCAGCCTAGACAGCTCATGTGGAGAGGACAATTGGCTTTTCGATGGCAATACACCATGCAGAGTTAAGTGCTCCTCATCAGAGAATTGCCCTTGGGCAGGTCTTGTTCACATCTTGTCAAGATGAGCCTGACTTGTTTTCCAAATGTAGTGTATCCAGCTATGAAAACAGTGATGATTTTTCTCCTAAGTAGGTAACCTGTTTCACTAACCTATGATCCTTTTCCTTCCCTTGTGGCAGATGACATCTTTCATTTGCAAGGTAATAATTGTTTTTTTATGCTCCTCAGCCGTGCCTGCAGCTGCAGTAATTTATTTAGCTCTGGCTACCTAGTTCCATGTGAGACATAGACAAATTAGAGGTGATTAAGGAAAAGAAATATTTAAGGTAAATAAAGAAAACTCACATAATTTATCATAGGGTGAATCTAACAGTCTACACTTGCAGCGTAGAGTATAAGGGACCCTAAGGAGGAATTATTTCACGTGGCACTAAAGGGTGTGATGAGAGCATAATGCAATGAGATAAGATGTATCTGGGCTAAATGTTACCAGAAAAAAATTCTGACTGTGCAAACTGTTTGCGAAATAGTATCTCAGGGGATTTTTTTCCTCCCCAAGGATATATAAACCCTGTGAGGCAAAACAGTAGGGAAGGGAACAATCCCAAATGTCATGTAGCAGTTTAGGTAATCCAATAGGTCTTTCCCAGCACTAATTACTACAATCTACAGTTCAAAGCCTAGAAGATAAGAGAAGCATTTGATGATATGTCTTGCAGAGACACATCCCATAAGGAATATTTCTAGCAAGTCTGGATTTCTTATAACTTATTTCCGACACAGTGGGCATTTGAGTGCATTTCAAAGCTCAAAAATGAGCACCTAAAAATAGTCCTGTGCTGCTCCATACTATGTACCATGGCCTGTAAATATCTCCTCTCTCGAAAGTACTCAGTAAAACAGCTTATTTCTGAAATGTCCAATCTATGCACTCAGTCTATGCTCTTTCAGTCAGCTTGGTTTTCCTTTTGTACCAAGGAGAGAGATTTAAGTAGACAAATCTGATTTTTAATGACATGTATACAGCCTCACACAAGCCAAATTGGAGATACTACAGCCCGGAGTCTAGGACCTCAACAACTCACCAGGAGCTGAGAGATGCATAAAACCTGTAAATCATAGAATCATAGAGTAGTTTGGGTTGGAAGGGACCTACAGAGCTCATCCAGTGCCACCCCTGCCATGAGCAGGGACATATTCACCAGATCAGGTTGCTCAGAGCCCCGTCCAGCCTGGCCTGGGATGTCTGCAGGGATGGGGCATCCACCACCTCTCTGGGAAACCTGGGACAGGGTTTCACCACCCTCACTGTAAAAAATGCCTTCCTCATGTCTAACCTGAATCTCCTCTCCTTTAGTTTAAAACCATCACCTCTTGTCCTGTTGCAACAGGCCCTGCTAAAAAGTCTGTCCCTGTCTTTCTTAGAGGCCCCTTCTAAGTACTGAAAGGCCATAATGTCATTTAGTATTTAAAATAACTTCCTCATCCTCATAAAAAATATGAAATAAGACAAGCAGGGTATAGGTATCTGCTTACATTTAGCAACAGCCTAAGATACTAAGTCTGAGAGGCATGCCGTGTAACTCCATGGCGTCGTTCCACGGCCACCCTGGCAGAAGACCTCGTGGGACATGAAAGGAGGTCCAGACATCCACACAGCTGCTCCCTGAACGGCAGCTCAGCCACGCTCAGGAGAAGTCAAGGTCCTGACGCTGCCCTAATCCTGCTGTATTAGTAGGAGGATCCCATATAACTACTGCTTGGAGTAGTGGACCTGGGCCATGAGAAGTACCAGCTCTCGGTGCTGCAAACCACTGTGGTCTGTCTTCACATGACAGTCAAGTTACCCACACAAAGAGGGTTTTATAGCTGAAAGGAAGAACTGTCATCTGGCTTGACATCCTGCACTAGCTGATGGCCTTCTCTGCCCCTGGTCACTCACCAGTCTTGTTTGAGCTAGAAAAACATTTTAGAACAATAAGTCTTGAGCTAAAATTACCACAGTATAAGTACACATTACAGCCTTTGGTTCATCTTTGTCTAATTATTTCCATTTATATTTCAGCTATTTATCAAGATGTGTTATGGTCAAAGGCCTTAAAAGCTGAAATATACTCCATCAGTACAATTACTGTTGTTCTAAAGACTTCATCCAAAGCAGTATTGCTCTTTGGCAAAATCTATTTCCATAAATCTTAATTATACTACTTTAATATTTTGTGAAATGTATCAATCTGATTATGTGATCAGAGATTGGAAACAAGCGGAAAAGCTCACAGTTATCTGGGTGATTGCATGTATCCTAGTCAAATACTCATATTACCTTCACTTTCTTCCAGACCTTTACAGTTTTCCTTCTGCTTTAGGACTGATTGAAAATTGTCCGTGACGGTCAGGAGAGCTTCTTGACAAGCTTTTAAAAACTCCGGATTTTAAAATGTCTAATTTTAGTAACACCTGCAAGCAATAATAATTAACTCTTGGAATGATACTTCTGTTAGCTGGCAAGGCTAACATATATTTTCTGTGTTGATTTTCGGTATATATTTTCAGTGTATGTAGTTCTCAGAAAGTCCCACTGTCACTGTGGGAAATCAGAATACATCATTCAGACACTGCCATTTTCCCAATACATCGCGGAGAGGTGTTTTAAGTAGATATTTGTCCTGTGGTTCAAAAACATTTGAGATCAATGGTCTCCCTTATCAGTGGCAGAAAGAGGCAATGTCATTTTTGACACACAATTTCTGCTATTTTGAGGTCACTACTTGCTGGCTTAGTTATAGCAAGTGATCTAAACTGATCACAGAAATCCTGCCACTAACTGCAGTAATACCCGTTAGGTCAAACTGATGTTTATTAATGAACAGACAAATTATTCTTGTTTATTTTCCACACTCCAAGTACTAGCCTCAGGAAAATGAAATATTTTCTTCTTTGTAAGTCTCCTGGTTGCTTTGCTGACTTCTTTTATGATGTTTTAATTTTGTGCTACTGAGTGTGCTTTTGTTCTACCTCTTCACTCTGCTCTTTTTCTATCAGCTTAATGCTCCAGCCTGGTGCCAGAGAAGTCTATACGTCCTTCTCTTGATTTGGACACAACCTAAACTGTCCCATTTCCCTGGGAAAAGTAGTCCAACATTTAACAGAGCTTTAATTTGAACTATTTACTTGGCTCTTACCTACTTTCTGCCTGGTGTTTACCAGTCCTTCCAGATCACTTGAACATCCTTCTTAGCGGCTCCCTGAGGAGATCTCAGCTCTCAGTAGTACATGGGATGACCTGTCATCAGTATTGATTTAGACCATCAGTAGTCATTAAATCTATTTAGAGGACCATAGAATAATTTAGGTTGCCTCTGGTGGTCTTCTAGTCCAGCCTCCTGCTCCGAGCAGGACCAAGTCCAAAGCTGAGCCTCAAATCCACCTCTTAAGCCCAATAAAGCCCCTCTCTTGCAGAATATCCACCAAGGATCATCTGCTGCCTTTGGACAGGTTCTAAGTTCTTTACTGGAACATGTGCATCCTCACAGGTTGAGACTTCCACGATGATCTACCCCACACCCTCTGTTCTTTTCTAAATGTCTTGTGCGTATGTGGCTGAAGAAAACAATTAATAGCAAGTTGAGCGGTTATGTGCAAGAATGGCTGGATTCTGTTCTCAAACACAAGTGAAAAACAATGAAAACAAGAATTTTTTTTTCTCATTTTCTTCAGATGTCTTAAAAAAATATTTTCCTGCAGTTTTTCTTATGTTGCTTACCAGATTTTATACATTTATGTATTGTGTTGAAGCTGGGTTGCAGACCTGTGGCATGCAGCAGGTTAATTTCCTGAGAAGTTACTCAAACTCCTAACTCTAACTGAAGAGTTGGGTTCAATACCCTGAAACAGAATGAAATAAAAGAATTTGTGGCATACAGGAGATTGACTTAGATAATACTGTGCATCTTTTACTGTATCAGTTTGAAATTATGAAAGGCAAGGATTATAACAAACATGATGTCTTGACTCAAAATGTACAACATGTATGCATGACTCAAAGTATGCTAGCTTTGCTGATTGGGAGACATACCATTAACTTATTTTAAAATAAATACTTAACGAGCACTCATTAAATATTTCCTGCATTGCCAGCGTGAAGGAATAGGGATACAATTCTCCATTGTACTGCAACAGGCATGGTTATACACGGAAAGGCAGTTTTAAAATAACAAATTCTCCATTATGTTTCATTAAATGCCAGCTGCTCGCTACCAGCAGTGAACACAGAAGGGTCTGTGACAGCAACGCTCCAAGTTGTACTTTGTCTAAGTGTACATTGCTCATAGTATTATGCTGGTAGCTGCTGACCTGTTCCATTATGCGACTTCCAAACAAACTCTCTTTTACCCTTGCTGTAAAGCTAAGCACATTTTTCCAAAGTTCTTAGCAAATATTCACTGTATCTCCATTTACAAAAATAGAACGCAGCAGAAATTCCGAACTGAGCCTGTCGAGCTGGACAAACCATCACAAATGTTTAAATATTTGATTGGAGAAAAGCCAGATTTTGAATGTCATGGAGAGCGGCCAGTGCCAGGCATCCAATTCTTCCCCAGGACCTGAACGTTTGAGCTGGAGCTGATTGTTTACCCAGCCCGTCTGCCCGGGCAAACAGGCTCCTCGCAGCTCGTTGCTGTGAGTCTGCCCGGATCGCCGTTCCTCGGCCTTTTTGTACTTATTAGGCTTATAATAAAGGACGGCACCGAAGCAAGTGCAGACGTTAACAAAGCCAGGGGAATGCCTGGTCAGAATTAAACCAGCGTGTCGTGAATGCTCTTGTTCTGAATGCGAAGACGGAGTTTCTGTGGCGAAGAGCAGAAGGAGTGTGCGATGGAGCTGAGTCCCCGACACAGAACTCGGCGGGGAAAGCTGACAGCTGACGGAGCCTTAATTAGGGCCTGAAGACCCGATCCTGCAGGCAGTGTTCCCCTTGAAATAAATGGGAGCTCTGCCTGATTAAGGACAGCATTGTATTATATTGTAACATATATTATTTGTACTTGTCTGGAATCCACAAGTCCTAACTCAGTTTGGAACCGCACCATGCTGCTATGCATTATAAAAAAGAAAAATATACTTTCTCCCCCTATTTTGCAATAAAGATAGAAAAAACAGTCTATCTGCCAATGTTTGCACATCATGTTACTGACACAACCTGCAATAAAGCCAAGGCCCCCTGAACCCCCCATCCAGTAGGCAGTATTACTCTAATTAGGTTTCTCAACTACATCCCTAACCTTAGTATTTAACTCACCGTTGAATTTCATATTTTTTCATATTCCTGTAACAGTTTTAGGAGACTGAAAGAGATCCTATAACACAAACCCATGTGACATTTCGTGAAGGACAGAACTTTTAATTTGTCTCTAATAAGCAGTTGCCGCCTTAATTCTGCAGTCATATTTTCCAGTGATTTCCAAGGAAAAGGTCCTTTGGTGCTTAACTGGGAATGACTGCAAATTGGCAAAGTCTTTTTCACTTAGAGGTCCTTTGGTGGCCAAGAGGATAGTAGTTTTGTCCAAAAAAAAAAAGGAGATTTTTCCAAAAAAACCTGAAAGCAGCCAACTTCAAATACTCAGTGGAATCAGCCACTGCTCCTGTCTCCAGCAGAAGAAAGGGAACTGAAATAAGCAAATGATTAAATGACGTGTGTAGGTAACTGTGCTGATCATTTATTTCTGCCACCTCTGGGCTTCCCACCATAGATCCAAACTTTTGTAAGGAGATAAGAGGCCACACAAACTAGGAAGGGTGCACAATGTTGCCATAAGGGAATTAGGACCAAGTTACTTGAAACTGAGATGCAGCTTGACAGTCTGTGGCGGTGCAGCGCAGGGAGCAGCCGGCACTCAGGGAGGCAAAAATGAATTGCTGGGGTACAGCATCCAAATCAAAAATACAGGTGAACCTGGATATCTCAAGGACAAGAAGCCAGCAGCCAGGGAGTGTTCATGCCAGCTGTTCTAAAATTGTATAATCATAGAATGGTTTGGGTTGGAAGGGCCCTCCAAAGCTCATCCAGTGCCACCCCTGCCATGAGCAGGGACATCTTCACCAGATCAGGTTGCTCAGAGCCCCGTCCAGCCTGGCCTGGGATGTCTGCAGGGATGGGGCATCCACCACCTCTCTGGGCAACCTGGGACAGGGCTTCACCACCCTCAGTGTAAAAAAATCTCTTCCTTATGTCTGGCCTGAATCTCTCCTCTTTTAGTTTAAAACCGTTACCCCATGTCCTGCCACAACAGGCCCTGCTACAAAGTCTGTCCCCATCTTTCTTACAGGCCCCTTTTAAGCACTGAAAGGCCGCAATAAGGTCTCCCCAGAGCCTTCTCTTCTCCAGCTGAACAACCTCAACTTTCTCCCAGCAGAGCTGTTCCAGCCTCTGATCATTTTTGTGGCCTCCCCAGGGATGTCAGCATTTCTCTTGCTCCGTGGCTCGGGGACACGTTATCTTTTCTGGGTCAGGCAGCCTGAAAATATCCCTCTGGTGAAAACAGGCGGTTCAAAACCTGTCAGCTCAGCGGGTTCCATGCCCTGTGTACACACCCCGGTGAAGCTGTTAGAACACGAGGCGAGGCTGGAGGAATCTGCAGGCCTAACAGCATGGGGGAAAAGGGATACACGGCTTTTCTCATCCAGAGGTGAGGGGAAGCTGTGGGCAGCGCTAATGAGGAGAGCAGCTGCCTCTACAGCCACCTCTGGGTAAACCCTCCCTGCCAAAAGACAGCTTGTTCCTCCATCATCTTCTCCTCAAAGCTGGAGGCTTTCTTCCCGGAAGTCTTCTTGCACTGTTCCTGGAAATTCATCATTGTGAAAAGCTTTTATCCACCTATTTGCTGGATTGTATCAAGCACATATACATATAAGTTAGCTGCCTCTCTCACTAAACTCTGTTGACACTGTATAAGAGCAAAACAAAGGATATTTTGACTTAGTATCTGGATTTCACCAGCGGAAGAGCCATACATTTATTTTGTCTTTGTCTATCTATATGATAATGCAACTATAATTAAATCATCAGTCATAACTGCCTGAAAACACTCTGACAGCATATTTTTTCCTGTTTCATCTACATTGAAAACTTCCTCTATAACAGTGCTGACATTGATGATATTTTGATCTGACTCCTTTGACTAATTTTTCATTTCAAAACAACTTCTTGTGTCCAAACATATTTTTTCCATATTCCATTACATTAATACTCAAAAAAAAGCTAAGTCAGAATAGCATTCTTTGTTCTTGCCATAATAGAACTGGAATTAAAATGTTGGAATTTCTTGTGGAATGGAAACTTGAGGTTTAAGCTACATCTACTAGCATCTGTTTCATGGAAAGGGAGAAAAGTTTCACTTATATCTATTCCCTTTATTATTTTAATACATATTGAGACTTTAAGAGCAGGGACTCACACCTGTTTTGTAGAATCCAGCTGTATCCTCATAAAAGCAGTAAGACACGGTTGTGTCATAAAAGTATCTTAACATCCATGAAAAAATTTTGTGGGAAATCAGAAAATGTACTTCCAGCCAAAGTCAGTCAATAGAGATTCTGTCTCTGCTGCTCCGATTAATTTAAACGTCACAGGTCACGGAGAGGAAAATGGAATACATTATCATCGGCGAATGAGGTTGGCAAGCTATCTCCTGGATGGAGCCAGGAACGATGTGCACAGCTCCGCTTACCACCCCTTTGCTTCACGGAGTGAACTTCCTCCTCATTTTCTGGGAGACTGTGTTGGAGGAACAATTCTGCCCAGCCTTTTTATTTATCGCCATGAAAAAGCCACAGCTTTTGCATTTTTGCATCCAATCAAATAGAAAGTACAATGAGAAACCCAGAACTACAGCACCGTTTAGTAGATAACCATTTGCACGGTGTTTGACTATCGTGAGCTGGGAGGCAGAGACAGTTTTTTCCACACCAAGTAAAGGTGAGAGAGGCCGGTATTTTAGCTTGCATCACATATCTTTTCCACAGTCCCAAGCCAAACCACTGCTATAGATTTCCCCCCTCCCACTCGCTGGACTTTCTAACATGAGAAATATCTTCCCGTGGAAAGCAGTGGTTACACAGTCACACGGGATCCCACCTTACTCATACTGCTGGCTCCTGGCTCCCCTTTACGAAACCAGGCAGAGATGCCAGCGTTACCCTCAGGCTGAGATCTCCCCCGTAATCATCATCAACAGAAGTTAGGAGGGAGTAGACAGGCTCCAAAAGACCCTCCATGTCATTGTAGAAAGTGACTTTTATTTGACCAAGCAGCAAGCAAACATCTCATTGCATATTATGGCACATGTGCTGCCAGAAGAGCTGGGGATATAAATCTGAAGACCAAACCGCCCATGCTCCCTGAAGACTCTGAAACTTTTTCGTAAGACAAAGCTGTTCAGTTCTGAGTCTTAGACAAATTCCAGTCTAAGTACAGTGTACTTCTCTGCACTCCTCTGACAGCAGCAGTTGGACACTTATCTCTGACCTTAACAGCTCTGCCAGGGCTGTTTGAGTAGAATCATGGAATTACAGAATGTCCTGGGTTGGAAGGGACCCACAAGGATCATGGAGTCCAACTCCTGTCCCTGCACAGCACAACCCCACAGGTCACACCGTGTGTCTGAGGCCGTTGTCCAGTCTCTTCTTGAACACTGTCAGGTTGGGGCCGTGACACCTCCCTGTGGAGCCTGTTCCAGTGTCCAGCACCTCTGGGTGAAGAACCTTTTCCTCATGTCCAACCTGAACCTCCCCTGGCACAATCTAGATGAGAGTATTACAATGCTAAGCAGAGCGTGCTTTAAGCATTAGTTTTATAAAATGCCTTGAGAATGTCACGCTATAAATTGCAAGCTCATTGAAAACTGTGAGCATATCCACCCAGACTCTGAGTGGTGAGAGAAATGGCTTGGAGAAGCCAGATAGCCACAGCACCACCAGGCCATGAGCAACATGTTCACTGCTCTGGAGAATATTATGAAGACAAGCACAGCTCTGGGCCCTTTGATCACCCTCCAGTTCATCTGAACAAGGTCAGCATTAGGCACCTGCACTGTATTTTTGCTCTAGGTGATCAGCAGCCTCAGTTACCTATGGCTTAAAGGACTTGATGTGCTTTATGTGCAGTTTCTAAGACTCTGCCATGGATGAGGAGCGGCTGAGGAGGGGGGGTGTTCAGCCTGGAGAAAAGGAGGCTGAGGGGAGACCTTATCACTGTCTACAACTGCCTGAAAGGAGGTTGTAGCAAGGTGGGGGTTGGTCTCTTCTTCCAAGTAACAAGCAAAAAGATGAGAGGAAATGGCCTTGAGTTTTGCCAGAGGAGGTTTAGGTTGGATATTAGTAAAAGTTCCTTCAAGGAAGGGGTTGGCAGGCATTGGAACAGGCTGTCCAGGGAGGTGGTGGGGTCACCATCCCTGGAGGTGTTTAAAAGAGACATAGACGAGGTTCTTAGGGACACGGTTTAGTGCTAGAGTTGGGTTAATGGTTGGACTTGATGATCCTGAGGGTCTTTTCCAACCAAAATGATTCTGTGATTCTGTGTGAATAGGTAGCTAGGGCATCCTGTACTGAACTAAGGAGAAAGGTCTAGAGAGCTCACTCAGACACTTGAAAGAGACCTTTTGGCAAGGGCAGAGCTTTCTGCTGGAACTGTAGAGGGAGACAGAAAAGCAAGATGATACCCTGAGATCAACGTGTGAAGCTCCTTTCCTCACTCCTAGGCTGCTTTGCCTTTCCCTCACTGAGCCCAGTGACAGCATTTCTTTCAAAATTTCCTTCCTCCCGCAGCAGGAGTGCGAGTTGAAGCAATGCAAGTTGATGGCACCCTGACCTGCAGAAGCAAAGGCAGAGAAACCAAAACTACCAGGAAGAAGATGACCATCATCATTAGATGTCATTTGCCCCAGATCAAGTGTTGTTTGTTGGTAGGTGTGCTGGAAATAAAGCTTAAATAAGCCATTCTTTCTCCAAAAGCCTTTTCTACCAAAAAAAAAAAAAAAAAAGATGGAAAGAGGACTGTAGCCATTTGGAGAGCTCCTAGTTTCACTGTGCTGCCATAGCTCTAGAACTGCCTAAGGAGCAGGAGACAAGGAGAAGGCCAAAGCCCATGCAGTTGGGCTACTGAACACGCATGGTGGAGAGTGCATGTTCAAGGACAGCGAGCATGGTCTGTAAGGTGCTCACAGACAACCTCTGCAAACTGGGACCAGAGAGACCATGCAGAGGCTGTGCCACACTGAAAAACAGTGGTTTTAGTCTTTCCAGGGTACGGAAGGGACAGTCACAACTCAGTGTGGGTCCAAACCATTCTGCCGTTGAGGCTTGTAGAATTTTTAATCAATGTCTGTTCCCTGATGAGTGTAACTGTTCCTACTGTCACTGATTATGGGTCCCTTCCAACTTGAGGTATTCTATGATTCTATGGTTAGGAACAGCCACCCAGGCTCCTAGTGCTAGAGTTAGGTTGTGGTTGGACTTGATGATCCTGAGGGTCTCTTCCAACCGAGATGATCCTATGACCTTGACAAGATGGCTTTTAACTCCAACATATATAGTCTTCTGTAGAGGGTGGTACAGAGAAAGGGAGGATACGGGACAAAGTACCATCAGAAAAGGAAATTGGTGGGCCCATGCTGTTCAGGGTATGAAGCTTTTAGAAGCTCCTCTCTGAGATCCCGAAGGCAAATCAGGGCAGTGGGAACAGCACAACCCTATCAGTGGGTTCACTGGAAAGTCTGCACAAAGTAGATACCGACATGGAAAGTTAAGTGACTCTTCATGGAGACAACTGTCCTGATACACCTAATGTCTGTTTTTCTCTCCCATTCCTGTTGGAATTGGCATCTAATGCCCAGACCACGACTGCTGAGTTGTAAAGAGGTATATGACAACAGTAAGAGACATTTTCCTTCCTCAAACAGCCTCTAGATCCACCACCAAGTTCCCAGACCCAAAACAATCTCCGTGGTGACTGGATAGATATAATGTGAAATAAATGAGTTTCAGGCTTCTGTCCCCCCACCTTGGGCTGCTCTGACTCACAGGAGCCCACAGTATTGCCTACAATACCAGAGTGGGTTTTGGTTTTTTTGTTTTCCACTGCATTAAAGCAGCAGTAATAACAGAGTGTCATGAGACCAGCACCACGCAGAGGAAATCCAGCCAAGCGAAGCTGTGCTCATGGACAGCTCGGAAGCAGCAAGGATGGAACTGTCCAGAGACTAAAACATTTCCATGTTAGACGTATGATTTAATACTTGTTTAAGCTAAACATTAATACGGGTAGAGCAACTTTCAAAACAGAGCCAGTGCAGAGTTGATCCAAAAGTCAACAGGACAAAAGAATCTGGAGCAAAAATCTGAGCCAAACCACTGAAGCTGATAATGTCTGGCAAGAAAATTCACCCCGGAGAAGAGCCTGAGGACAGCAAAACTCCATTAAAAAACACAAATCAGACCTCGCCTTTCGCTGACTGTCTCTCTGCCTTTATTCTGACCAGATGTGAAAGACTCATGGTCTTGGAGGCCTGGGATATCTTTTCTAAGAAAGCTCTGCAGGATCAGGATTGCTTCTGCACTTGGGGATTCAGCTTCCAGACTGACCCTGCCGACGGGAGGCACGAGGACAGAAACCTTTAAGTGACTCTGGCCCAAACTGTATTTGCTGACACAGAGCTGGTCTTGAGCTTGCCAGCTATTAATTATACTTTGACAAATTAGAAAAGCTTCCTGTCATCCGTCAGGGCACCCACTTCCCATTATTCTGGGCTAACAGCCTGTAAAATGAAGTGGCAAACAGAACTTCATTAAAACGAAGTGAGACACTTTCTCGGTGGGCAGGTTTGGAAGAGAAGGAACCGAGCCCCAGGGGTTGCACTTCCAGCTTCGTTTCTGACTAGCTATATGGGGAAAAAAAAGGACAGAAAGTTCTTTCAGCCCTCTGTACCTCAGTTTATACATCCATCAAGCAGGGATACTACTACTCAGAATTCTCTTGAGAACATTATGGAAATGAATTACAATTTCATAAAGCATTCTATGACCCTGGGTGGATGCAAAGTATTAAATTCTTATTCCAAACCCATCCAGATTAGCTGTCAAAAGCACTAATACTGTTCTTACAGTGATTGGAGAACCAGGAGAGGAGTATCAAAACCAATATCTATAACTTAATTAATTTATCATCCAGCAGAGTACAAGGGAAAATACATTCTGCCAGTCTAATCCACACACCTTGGCTCCCCTTACTCACCCAGATTCCTGTGCCCTGACTGCACGCCTGCAGCCGAGGCAGCTGCACAGGTAGGTAACACTGAAGTCTCCCGGTGCAGACAGACAGACACCTTCAGGACTGATTCACTTCCTAGGTGGGCTGACTCAGACTCTGCAAGTGTCTTTATCTTTTCCAGATCTTAGTCTTGGTCTGTGTTAGTAAGTTAAATGCATCCAAGCTCTATCCCTGAGGCCAGATGGCACCACGCAGCTGCCATCCAGGTGAATAAATTCTCCTGTTCTCCAAATCAAGGCGTCTCTGTAGGGACCAGCAGCTGAGAATGGTCCCAGGCTGATGGGTTCCAGGGCATGACCAGGGACTGTTGGGACAAGCACCCTCCACTACATCAATGTCAGGGGCTGTTCTGACAGTTCAGCAGCAGTTCAAGTCCCTGTGCCATGTAACATTCCTTGGCTTGTTTAATTTATTAGTGGAGGCGTAGCCTTAGATGTGTGAGATAAGTGTCTGAAGTTAGCTGAGATCTGCTAGGCCAACACGGCTACGTGAGGGACGAGGTTAACTCTTTCTGTCCTGAAGCCATGTGATGATCCTGCTCACAGAATCACAGAATCACAGAATGGGTTGGGTTGGAAGGGACCTTCAAAGCTCATCCAGTGCCACCCCTGCCATGACAGGGACATCTTCACCAGATCAGGTTGCTCAGAGCCCCGTCCAGCCTGGCCTGGGATGTCTGCAGGGATGGGGCATCCACCACCTCTCTGGGCTCGTCAGAAAGGAGGGACAGCCCAACATCTAAGTTGACAAGGTGAGACTACACAACCTAAATACTTCAGAGGAACTAAAGAGAAACTCGTTTTGGTCCTCAGTGCTCTTGAAAGCAGCTGTTTATCTGTGGATTTAAGCTGAGTGATTAAGCTCACACTGTGCTCGCAGCCCTGTACTCAGGACCTTCCAGAGCCAAGCAAGGCTGGCTTGTTCATGTTCTCACCTGGTACTGATCACCTGGGTCGGGGCTCCTCATCATGCTCTTTTGACAAGTGTTGCCTCTTGACTCGTTACTGACTGTCGTTCCCACCCTCTTCCTGATCATGGTATCTGTAGGTCTGCTCAGTAGAAGCACAGATACATCCACCTCAGAAATGAGACAGGGAAAATGAGGGAAGATTGCCTCTCTAATGACATAGAGAAGACTAGTTCCTGGAACATTTAGCAAGCCACTGAACCGAAACTTAATTTTTATATTCTAACTGACAGTTTTTCAGAACTTTTCAGCTCCTCTTTTTACGTGACAGACTTTTTACAGCACAAATCCTTGAGTCTGTCACTAGACACCCACTCTGCAAAGGCAACACAGCCAGCACCTGATGTCCCAGCATGCAAAAAGCAGCTGCTAGTGGCAGCAGAAGAGAAACAAAGGGACAACTGTTTATATAGTCCAAAACGAAGGTACCTTTAGCATTGGAGTGGACATCTATTTACGTATATTAATATTTCTATGGTGAACCATACCTAATACAGCTATTACAGCTTCTAAGGATAAGGTGCTGTCTTCACAGGCTTGTGGTTACAATTAGTCAGAGTAGACCATATGAAGTAAGAGGTGTGGGAGTATTCACACCTCTGAGCCTACCGTGCTTAATCCTCAGCATTTAAAATATTACTTTTAACTTGACTTAAAATATTAACAAAAGGAACTAAAACTTTACATGCCAATTACGAAAAACTGCTCTAGGTTTGGCTCTTGGGGTGCTTTGATTTGATATGAATGTAACTGTTTGGATTGCATTGGTAGTAAAAGGGACATGGCTCAGAGTGGCAGCTTTTATTCCTTTAGGGCAACCAGCATCCCCTCAGTGCAAAGGATTAAATAAAAAAATGAATTAAGAGACATCCTACAGAGAAGGCTGGCTGTGTACTTTTCACTACGCACAAAGCAACCCTTCTCCCCACTGGTAAAACTTCACCCTAGCGCAGAGACCCAGCACAAAGCCCAGACGCCACTTAAACATCCTGCTGAGGGGCTTAAGTGTTGGCTGGGCTTTGTGCTAAGCCTCAATAATGGACTGAATTTCATTCACAAGAAAGAACAGGGACAAACTGCCTTTAATTTTTACCTGGGTCTGATCCTGTATTTCTACAGTCCTTTTTTGGTGGGAATTTGGAGTCAGCATCAGATGCAGGATGCAGCTTCAGATTTCACTTTGTACCTGAAACCTGCCTTTGTGATGAAAGGGGCATACAGATATATTATCCATGATAATATTTCTTCAATGTAAATGGACACTTCACATTAAATATCTGCAGACCAATTACCACTAATCAAAAGTAGTGCCACATGTCTGAAGGATATGGTGTGATATGAGTCATTTTGGCTCAGGGTCTCCCATAGGAGATATAGTCTCCCATATGCAATTCATGTTTTCGTTCCCATGCTGAGGCATCGCATCTGTAGCACAGAGTGAGCCGGTTCCTAACCATGTCTGACTGATGCATGTGGTCCCCTGGGATCCTGCTACAGACCCCAGGTGGGTTGCTAAGGCTGGTTCCTCACTCAAACATCATTGTATTTTTTCACAGAACGGCTAAGCTTGTGCCCCAGATTCTGCTCGCGGCACAGAGGCTGCAGATGCTATTTGCAGCTATTCTGAACATCCCATAATCTATTAATATTTCCAGCCAGGGCAATCGTGTGGGTTGACTGCTAGAACAATCAGTGCCTCTCCTTGCTGGGTCTGCATGTGGTGGCATTTCTACACAGCTGCTTCGGCCCTTTCTTCTTTGGCTGTTGCTTCTTGTGGAGTTTCATAAAAGGAAGCTGAAGTTGAAGCTGTTAAACTCTCCAACTCATCACACCACAGATGTGTTTGGAACAAGACCCTGAGTTGCATCCTGGAGGTAAGAGAAGGGACTCAAGAGGCAAGCCATGGTGTGTGTGCATGTGGGAGACTAAATGCCTTTGTTTATTTAGATTTAAATGTGGAAACATAAGAAAACATTTAAGCTGGGGATCAGTTGAAGAATTCAGTTCAAAAATCGTGACAGACAAAATTCAGCAGTGTACTTCCCACAAGTATAAAGATACCAGGCAGTAAAACTGCTCTACAAACCCAATCCACGTTTGAGCCGAGGTACCAGCCCCGGTGTGAAGCAGCACAGCTTCATCCAGCACTCCGACCTGCTCACCTGGGTGCAGCACTGGGCAAACCCAGCGGTAGCTGCCAGCTCCAAGCTTCGCTCTATTCAGATCAGGGAGCAAGTCAAGGAAACCAGAGGTTCTGAGAGGCATTTCCGCAGTCTTTCCATACCTTTTACCAAAAGTGTACTATTCCGTGGCAGTTAGACGCAGGACTGCCACAGCAGAGTGGGCAGAGGACCATCATGTCCAGCATCCTCTTCCCAATAACCTGCAGCACCAGATGTTTCTGGGGACAATACCAGAAACCCTGTAAGAAGCAGTTCTGTGTGTTCCATTTTCAGAGGAACTTAGTACTTGATCACTGCCAAAACACCTGATCTGGATTTGGTTTTTGTTTTTTTTCTTTTGAAATATTTTTCCTGTTCTCTGGATATTCTTACTAGCCATATAAATATGTCGGCCCTTTCAAGACTCCTGATAAACTCTTGATATTAATGGCTACGTCTATCCTAGTAAATGAAACAGAGCCACGACATCATCTCTAACACTGGCACATGCTTGTCCACATTGTTTCATGGTCCCTTGGCATGGATTAGCATCAGCTCGCAGGCAATACCTGAGCACAGCGTAGAGAACAGCAGATGCTCGGGACCATTCCCAACAGGCAGGCTGGGTGTGGACACCCTGTTTTTAGGGGGAAAAGAGTTTAGTCATGTGGAGATGAATCATAACATGCCCTTTGGCTTCAACCCAGGCAACAGTCACCGGTCTGTTGCTTTTAGTAACACAGCTGTAGCAAGTGTACTTTCAATAACAAGCTCCGGGATCCAATTAAGCAAACTGTGAAAAGCATCACTGGGTACCTTTTGAGGAAAGCTCATAATACGTAGATAGTAGCCTGATCCCCTTCAGCGGCAGAACAGAACACTTCCACAAAGGCCTTGGTGCTGTGTCAAAGCACAGGCCGTGTCAGGAGATTTTCACCACACTTCGCCAACTTTATCAGCAACCTAAGATTAAACATGCACCAAGAAGGCTGAGCACTGTCCCTCCCAAATACCTTTCCCTGCCTGTTGGCACGTTCGAGGCTTGTTCAAGACAGCTTGGCTTGAATCTGATCAGTTATCTTCAAGGTAAACACAAATAACTTCTAACCTGAGGTGCTTTTACATGAGTAACCAAATGGGAAGGTTTGGAATCCCGAGGCCAGCCACCGCCCTAAATAGGTCTTCAGATTGACAGCACACAGATATTTTCACAGAGGCAGAGAACACCTCTTTGCTCCTGTGTGCCACTCACGTAAAGAATTTGGGTGCTGGAAAGGACTGACTTGAGGACTCTGCTTCTTGCCAGCATTCTTTATTCCCTCTTGTTTCAGCTGTTGAAGGCCACTGAACCCAGATATCTGTGGGTACAGACTGTGCAGAAGGATACCTAAGGGTCAGTGAATTGCCTGGTCCTGGTAAAACACAAAAAGGCAAACCAGCATCACTATGGTTTGCAAAATCAAATGCTGAGATAAAAACACGCATGGCTGATTTTGGTAGAAATGTTCTACTTAATACACAAGAAGAGGTTCATAAACATCTTAGAGCCAATTCTGTAATATTTGTTTTGTTTCAGTACTGTATGTTTGCCATAGAAATGTCAGTTCTAGACAAGGGACAAGCAGAAATGATACACATTGCATTCCAGAAAGTATGGGCGTTACCTTTCGCCATGAGCAATTTTGGTAACGCTAAATCATCTGGGGAGGTGAAGGCCAGCAGAAAGCTGACTGAGCCATCAGATCCTACTAATTCCAGCCTTGTGGAAATCCTCAGTGTTCAGCTACATCTGAACGGAGCGGGAGGGATCCTTGTTGGGAAAAAGTGGGAAAAGCAGAAAAGCTTCTCTGTTCAGCTACATGTAGAGGCTAGGAGTATATAAAAAATGGTTTTCTGGACTGCAGACATTAAAGTCTATGTTCATAATGGACTTCAAACACCAAAATAATCGTTTAGTTATGAAAGTCCAATAGTGGAGTGTTGCTGGCAACTTTGGAGCCACGTCAGCTGCTGTTTAACACTGCAGGAAAAATCCTCATTAATGCTTCAGAAGAAATATTTTGGTATGCAAATAGAGCCTCTTACATCCTGCCACCACCTCATCGCTAGGGGTCTTTATTAAAGATGAAGTTCTGGTGGGACCCTCAACGTGGGAATTCTCTTCTTCCCAGTGCTCAGAGCGTATCTACCTGTTCGGTCTGGTAAAAGAACTGGCCGGGACAGGATATCTGGGAAGTGCTTCTGCTTCACGTGCTGCCCCCGACCTGTAACACCTTAGCATCACTCAACTGGGACACGTGGGAAGCGCCTGTTTAAACTCTTTCCCTGCCTGAATTCATCCACATTCCAGGCGAGCGGTGTCCTCACCAGGGGCTGCATTCAGTCACCTCAGCCTTTTTGTACCTTCCACTTTGTACAACCTATTATACTCAAAGCTGACTCAAAGTCTGACCTTAAAAATACTTTTTTTTTTTAAATTTAATGTAAGGTGGAAAGTAAGAGAGATGAAGAAAGACCAGTTTCATAAGAACAAAGAAGATGGCACTTGGAGCAGTCACCAAAGGCAACAGCAGCTGGAGAGCAAGTCCCTGCTATGAGGAGGCCTTTGAGTAAAGACTCCGTGGGCATCAAGGGAGTCCCCAAACCACAGGGCCGTGGACATTCCCCACTCAGCATCCTACCTGCTTCCTTTTCACAGCCTCAGAATGCTCCCTGTTCAGAAAATGGGCAGTTTAGCTGACTAAGTGCTGCTACAGAGAGTATGAGGGGTAGCATCTTCAGTGCTGAGTCACAGCTATACATACATTATCTTGAATCTAATCTCACTTTTCACAGAATTATCACAGAATGACAGACTGTCAGGGATTGNGTTGTCACCAAGAAGAGCCTGGCTCCATCCTCCTGACATTCACCCTTTACATATCTATAAACATTAATGAGGTCACCCCTCAGTCTCTTCTTCTCCAAACTAAAGAGACCCAGCTCCCTCAGCCTTTCCTCACACGGGAGATGCTCCACTCCCTTAATCACCTTTGTTGCTCTGTGCTGGACTCTCTCCAGCAGTTCCCTGTCCTTCTGGAACTGAGGGGCCCAGAACTGGACACAGTTATAGAATATCTTGAGTTGGAAAGACCCATAAGGATAATTGAGTCCAACTCCCTGCTCCTCAGAGGGCTACCTAAAACTAAACCATATGTCTAAGATCATTGTACAGATTCTCCTTGACCTCTGACGGGTTTGGTGCCATGACCACCTCCCTGAGGAGCCTGTTCCAGTGACCAAGCACCCTCAAAGTGACAAATGCTTTTCCTGTATTTAAGGCCCACAGTGTTCCCCTAGTGTGCCTTCCCTCTTTGTTGCTTCCTCTTACGAAAAACCAAGAGGTTTCAAGGTGCCTCAGCACTAGTTTTCCTTTTACTGATATTCCATAAACGTGCTTTGATGAGGGAACGATGACCTAGGCCCTTCGTTCAGTAATTTCTTAATGATTCTGAGTTCTGTAGGTTAATACTCCCAGCCTGATCCTGCAGTCCAGTCTGAACCCGGTTTGAAATGTCTGCATCCTAACCACTCATGCACGTACTTTTCTAACAACAGGAGGAAACTGTCCACAAGGTCTCTGTTGGCCTTTGTAACACAAATGTGAAAATATTTGCAGTCAAGCTAAGGAGCAGAAAATGCATCCAAACCAGTATTGAGTAACCCTGCTTGAGGAGAGAAGTGTCTATAGAGTCAGTGGGAATTGATAGTGATGTCTCAAAGGACATGGGAATACCAAGGGCAAGGCAAACCAAAAAAGGCATAAGTAAATATTTAACTGAAGACTGCGAGAACTTTCCCTTTTAGGTAAATCACTCTTGATATCTGAGTTCATTCCAAGGTGAAAAGGACAAAAGGCAATTAAGTGGGCATCACCCGAGTAATGCCAGAAGCAAACAGAGTTGCTTATGAGAAAATCGTTAACAAAGAGTGAGAGATAAGCAGTTTGAAAAACAACTGGGTAACTGATGACACTCTCTTACACAGAGATGAGAAGTGGATGTTCTGTTAGCCACGTCTGACTTGAAGCAGTCTGCTCCCCTGGCAGAGCCCTCCGCAAGCACTCTCAGCAGAGAGGCAGAGATAAGTATGTTTGGAAAAAAGAGCTGTAAGAGATGCATCCAGATGCTATTCGTGGGGAGATTAGAGTGAGTTTTGCCTCTTGAAAATTTATGAAAATATTTGCAGCCAAGTTAAGGAGTAGAAAACATGCCCAAAAGAGTATTGAGTAACCCTTCTTGAGGAGAGAAGTGTCTATAGGGTCAGTGGGAAATTCCAGTTTGTTCTGAAATGCATGTATTTCCATCCACAATTCCATTGGGTTCCTCTGTTGCATTCACATCCAGGCCTCAACAAAGTAGCTGGATGCTCCCAGGAGAAGAAATATAAAGAAATACAAAGCCATACAGGTAGGTCCGTGTCTTGTCTTGATCTATCAACAGTCACAGGCAGGTGAGAAATGTGTTATGTGGCCCTCTGGAAAAATCAGTGCTTAGTTTCATTAATCTATTAGGACGACTTAGGAGAAACATGTCTGACTGTTTTATTAACTCCTCCTTGCAGGAGGGTTTGGTTAATATATGGTATGTGCATACTTCTTCCCAAAAGACTTACTGGTAGGATAGTAATAATTCAAGACTCCAGAAAGTCAAAAGGTGAAAAAGCTAAAATCTGTATCTCTGTATAAAATCTAAGCCTGACCGAAATCCACTGGAAGGTTATTGCTGCCTTTGCTAAGAACTTGAGTTCACCTTCTAGAGACCTAGTTCCTTTTAAAGCGTTTCAGATGACAAAAATCTTAATTTACCACTGCTGGTTTTAAAGCTTCACAAATGACACTTTTATCAGGACTTATTTCACTATAATAAAAAACTCCTATACTTCACTTCAACACTGAGCATTGTGCAAACTCATTCTGGCTGAAATGATGGTCATTTTTTATGCTGGATAGTTCTTATGACAAACAACTAAAATATGCATCTGGAGCTCTTGGGCCTATGGGACTTAAATCATTAAAATATTTTTATGGGAAAAAAAATTATGAGTACACATAAAAAAATCTACTCTTTTGCTCTGAGTGAAAGTTCATTCAAGGTTACAGTATTTGCGGCACATAAAGCCACTGTTTGGGCTCACAAAACCACTATTTAAGCATACATTTGCCTCAGATGCACTGCTTACATGTATGTATACTGCAGATGTGTGTGTGAAGTCACATATATTAGATTTGGCTACATTTGTTTTTGTATCCAATGGCCCAGTTTGAACTGGGACCCACTGGTTTTTGAATAAGAAAGGATCAAACTTCTTAAAAATAGAAAACAGAACGATAGAGCCTTTTCCACCACAGATGATGCCGTGTAAACACAACGCTCGATTCAGCTGTTAGAAGGATAAGTACTGGGTATCTTGTGCCTTTGGTGCTTTGCCAAATTCAGGGACAATGCAGTCGTTATTTTTAAGATTACTTCTGTGTCATAATTGGACTGAACATCTTAAAATAACACCCAGTGACACTTAGCCGCTTTTTATTAGGAAAAGACTCAATGTTGAAGTGATTTTCTAGAANGGTTTTTGAATAAGAAAGGATCAAACTTCTTAAAAATAGAAAACAGAACGATAGAGCCTTTTCCACCACAGATGATGCCGTGTAAACACAACGCTCGATTCAGCTGTTAGAAGGATAAGTACTGGGTATCTTGTGCCTTTGGTGCTTTGCCAAATTCAGGGACAATGCAGTCGTTATTTTTAAGATTACTTCTGCGTCTTAATTGGACTGAACATCTTAAAATAACACCCAGTGACACTTAGCTGCTTTTTATTAGGAAAAGACTCAATGTTGAAGTGATTTTCTAGAAAATCTGTGACCTCTGGACAATTTCAGCTGTTATTGAAAACATGTTCTGTGATTCTCAAATGCTAGAGCAAAGGGGGAAAATTAAATCACAGGAGATAGAAGGTAGTTTGCTTAAACCAGGGTGGGACTCCGAGTCTCTTTTTCCAAAAGAGTGTTGCAAAGGGCTTGAAAACTTCTGTTCTCATGGTCAAAACCTCCCTCACTAGCTAATAAAACAAGGGGTGTGTTTTGGACAACCTCATTCAGACACAGGTAGTATAAAGATAAGTTCATAAAGGATGTTCCTGGTTCAGTGGGGTCCCACACACTTTTACTAGTCCTTTACAAACAGAGCAGGCGAGCGATCTCGCCGTACGCCAGCAATGCCAATGACCGGGATGGAGGGTATAGCATAGTGCACATAAATGCCAGGAAACATCTCCTGGAACGGCTTAGCTGAACTCAAATATCTGCCTGGAGCATGAAAACAAGGGAGGTTTCTAAGCTGCTCAGAGCATGGACCATAAAGGGAAAGGTTTACAATCCCTAACTCCTCCTCCACATAAGGGGCTTATGATTTATTTACATGGCAAGTTTTATAATGCATGAGGGATATCTTGCGATCTGGGCTTGGATGAAACAAAAAAAGTGTAGCCATAGGTACAAAACTCAGTCCTCTTTCTTCCTCTCGAGGCAGTTTCATAACATTCATATTTCTTACTAATACAAGGTCCAAAGAAGGAAGGAAAAATGACTTTGGGAAGTTGCTCAGTGTATGTTATAAGGAAAGCCTATGGAATATATGGGGAAATAACTGACTTTAGACTACCAGTGCAAAAAAAAAAAGCCAAACCATGGTGACTTATACGACTATCTGAATAGAAGCAGTATGGTTACTGGACTTTGCCATCTGTCAGCTAAGATGCACCTCAGTCTTGTTTTAAGCCTGTCTGAAGAGCTAATCAACATGCATTTGCTGCAATTCCTCTTGTAGTGCCTTGGAAGGGACCCACCTTTGTGTTAGGGTCAGTTAACACATTTTGTCTTGCAGGTATGACAGGTGATGTTGTCACATATGGTGTGTACAGCAGCTCAGCTGATGGGCAGTGATTAATCAAGCTGCAGTAACGCAGCCCATTTGTTGCATTCCTGCAGCCCCCGTGTTCCCCCCGAACCCAAAAGCTCGAAGCCTCGATTCTGTTCTACAACATGAAACCAGGTACTCTGGCCTTGCCCAAGGAAGCCTCATTAATACCATTATCATCATCTATCCTTCCTTTTCCCTGCCCGTTCCTGAGCGTTAGGATGAAGCTACTTGATAACATAGGGTGTTTCAAAAAGATGGACCCAATTTGAATTATAATTGCTTTGAAATTGGGTCCATTTTCTAGAAACACCGTGTATCTCAATTCTTTGAGCACCTGTTTACACTGGCTCTCTATATCAGCTCTTTCCATGCCTTACTCCTCTTTCAGCTGTTTCTATTAGATTCATCAGGGCAATGTATAGAAACTTCCTGCACCTTTCCCTTTTTCTTTTCCCTCTCCATGCCTTCTTCCTGCCATCTGTCACTGTCCTCTTGTTGCTGTACATTTTCTCAACAGGTATCACAGCTATTTCTCTAGGAAATAGGCTCAGACTCGGTGTGTTTGTTGTTTCATGGTGTGTTCAGACAGTCACGTTGGAGCCAGGAAACAGGAGGAAGGAGCAAGGCACAGAGAAAAGTAGGGGCAAGGAAAACAGCTAACGGCTTTCAGTGGTTCTTCTAAAAGACAGTTGATGCTGCACCAAAGTGTTTGCCTCTGTGTAAATCATATCTTGGGGTGTAACCCATGCAATTGACCCTGCTCGTTATGTGTGGCATAATAACCCAGGAAATAGCTGGTTCCTTCATCCTAGAGTCTCTTAGAAGTTCACCTGTTAGAACAGATGTTGCCTTCAAGTTACAGCTACTTAAAATTTCACCACATGAACGAACACGTGGCTCAGAGCTCTACCCCAGGGAAAGCAGACGCTGAACTACAGGAAAGTCACTGATGGTTGTTGGTGTCATGGGACTGTGTGATGCAGCCCAGGTTCCATCTGGTAGGAGTTGGTGGCCTGGGCAAATGTGTGTAGATACACACCAGGAGATTAAGCTTAGGCCTAATTTACAATGACTTCCGGTGGTTGGAAGCGGCAGAGCAACCACTATTAAAGATTTCTTTTTCTTCAGTTAGATAGATAAGATTTGTTCTTAATTCTTATCTAACATTAGGAAAATCTTCAAGGGAATTTAAAAAAAAAAAAAAAAATCTGCTTCTGACGGGTTATCTTACCAAGTCAGAAACCAGGCCATTTGTATATGAATTGAATGTATAAGAACAGACCTTCCTGTAGTCTGATGTTTATATAGAGATAGGTAAGTGATCTAGATAACATGATTCATCAGTCTGCTAGGAGTATTCCTGATGGGTATACGAGCGCTTTGTCCAGCCAGCTGAGACTCTGACAAGGGATGGAGATTCCTATAGGTGACAGTTTCGCAGCCTAGTAGTGCATCCTGCATTAGAGTTGTTTGTTCTGTTTCATTTTGGGGAATTTTATTACTATTTATTTTGTATTATTTACCATTAATCTATTAATTCTGTACTATTTTCCAGTAATACATTATGCAATGTATACAACTTCTGGCATTTGGTATTTGTTCTCCTGTCTCTTCCTTGTGGGTGAAGGCAAACACCACAGTATACTCCAGAAAGAGCTGAGACTTTGTTCAGGTTTTGGTGTTAATTTTCTTTTCTTATAAAAGTTCATAATCCTGTGGATTTGTATGAAAGATGTTTGTGCTAGTTTTTGTTTCATTATGTGAGATAGCACCAGTTTAGCATACTTGCCTTTCAGACATTTATGGAATTCAGGCTTTGTCCAGTTAATGAGAAAAACATATTGTCCTCAACCAGCAGACAAGACTGGCCGGGGGTCAGAGAGGTGCTGGGGCTCCAGACCCATGTGTGAAGTCCGGCTCTGGCACAGCTTCCTACGTGGTCATAGAATCATAGAATAGTTTAAGTTGAAAAGGAACCTTCAAAGCTCACCCAGTGCCACCCCTGCCATGAGCAGGGACATCTTCACCAGATCAGGTTGCTCAGAGCCCCGTCCAGCCTGGCCTGGGATGTCTGCAGGGATGGGGCATCCACCACCTCTCTGGGCAACCTGGGACAGGGTTTCACCACCCTCACTGTAAAAAATTTCTTCCTCGTGTCTGGCCTGAACCTCCCCTTCTTTAGTTTAAAACCATCACCCCTTGTCCTGTCACAACAGGCCCTGCTAAAAAGTCTGTCCTCATCTTTCTTAGGGGCCCCTTTTAAGCACTGAAGCTTCCTTCTCTCACACGCTGCCTGTCTCACTTTCTATCCCATTGGATTTCAGAGGACCTCGCAGAATATTTTTACAGCACAAATCTTAAGTGCCAGTATTATCTCAGGCATTTGGGCTAGATTATCTGCAAAGCAGGGCAACAGCAAGACCTTTTGGTGGCTGAGGTTCACTCTTTTGAGCTACTTGGGACCTTCCTCCCACATCCTTCAGTTACTGCCCCCGAGCCACAGAACTTTTCCTAAACCTTCCCAGCACCCCACCCCGCTCTGTCTACAGCTCCATTAAGAGGATGTGGCTTTGCTTTAAGGAATGATTCCCATGTGAATTTTGTGTCAGTCTCAAAGACATCCTCGGCTCTCCCAGATGACACACGCTCATCTAACACGCTGGGGAGCAAAGCAAGCTCAGTGCAAGCTGAGTTCACAGCTGTAAGGCCGGGTTACCTACACCCACCCCACACTTTTACCTCCAGGTAGGCGAGATGAGAACCCGTCCCAGTGACAAAGTAATCCAGACGTAAGGGTGGAGAGGACGGGACAGCATGTACCTACTTCTCAAACAGCTTTGTGGAGTAAATAAAAATGCATTCTTCTGTCTTCATTGTCTCTCACCGTTGGCCTTTTTACATCTATAAAAAGAGGTGTGATCTCTCTTGCTGTGCCTCTGCCAGGATTGCAGGCAACACACAGCCACCATCCCATGTTGTTTTTCTGGATATAACCTGTCAAATTGGACGGAATGAGTCAGTGTTGTGCAGAGCAAGAACACAACGATTAACACCTATTTCATCTGTGTTCCTGCCTCCTTCTCTTGCAGATGAGGGGTTTGAATTGTCGGGGTTTTCAGCACGCAGCCTTCCAGGTGTCCTCTGCACTTCCTTACCTGTGCATCGGTACTCATAGGATCCACACACATAAATTCAGAAGCACAGATTTGCCCTTTAGGATAGCCAGGACAGTTCTCCTTGTTGTGACCTCTTCAAAGCTTTGGGAGACTCCTCAATCTGGTCAATGGAGGGAGCCAGGGACACCCTCCTGCTGCAGACATAGGTTTGTTTTCTGAAGCGGAATGTTCCTGTCCCGCCAAATTGGATACCTGGCACTGGGACCGCAGATGGGATCGTGCCCAGGGGATGCTTATGCACTACAGACTGTTTCCTATAGGTGGGGTGATTTGTTTAATGCTTGGTGGTGGCTCTTCACAGTTGCAGGTTAGTTTGGTAGGTGCAGCATGACTCGGGGCAACCTGACAAACTCTTTTCAAAATAGGTTTTTGGCATGTAATAATAAGAAAAATATTGTCTTCAGCATTCAGAGAGTGGAAGGAAAATTTCCTGTTAAAGGAAGCTATGTAGACAGTGGAATTGCTACAGGATTAATTAATGGAGATTTAAAGCCACATTTCAGCTGTTTCTCATCACTCGTCGTCTCCCTCCAGTATCCCAGGGACTCAGGATGGGCAGACCCTGTGGTCACAGCTTTGTTTGTTATTTAGAGGGGAAAAAAATAATCTAGTGCTTCAGGCTTTCTGCACTCCAAGAATCCTCCCTTCTCTTCATTCAAAGCCTGTCTCAGAACCCTCTCACTGGTATAGCTCTTGCTTCCGCCCTCTGTTAACATCCAAAATCTTTCATGTAACAAAAACATTCTCTGTCCTAGCGCTAAAGGTGCTAAAGCGCTAAATCCCTGTCATTGTACGTTGCAGCTATAAATGTCTCGGGCTTAGGCTCATGAACATGTTGTTGAGGGACCAATAGGGGCAGAGGTTCACAGAGCATCGGTCACATCCCGGTAACTGATGGAGAATACTCCATGGGAAATGGGGCCTGACTGCAGGGAGATTGTTCACCAGCGACTGGGGATGAAGGATGCAAAGGGCTGTTACCACAAAATAGCTGAAGTGTTATAAATTCACCGCTAGCGAAGCTCCCAGACACCTGTTGACATGACCGTATCCTGTTATTGTGCTCCCCAGCAAAAATCTCAAATATTCAAGCAGGACTTTTATCAGACAAACAAAATAACCTCAAACAATAGGTAAAACAACTCGAAGGCTTATAATCTTCCTGCATTAGCCTTAAAAAAGAATAGCTCACTATAAACAAGACTGTAATTTGAAACTAACTTTCGACACAGAGAAGTGCCTCAGAAGTAACTGCGCTGAGTGTGGACATAAAATGCCAAATGTGGCTTTGGTCCTTCCAGCCCATCAAGTGTCGACACAAACACATTTCCCATGCAGTGTCTTTTCTCAGGCGTGATTCATGGCAAGCTAAAAAAAGTTTCATGTACAGGTAATGACCGACGTTTATGGGCATGAGGAAAAAGTAGCTGAAAGGACTATTAAACCAAGTCATCATAAGCTACTCCTGCTGGTCAAGGTTCATTAATTTTTTTATTAGTCTTGCCTGCAATTTCTGTATGTACTTTTTGCAGATGATCTTCAAGCTGAGCCAAAACGCATATTATGAATTGTTTTGACCTTGCTCAGAACAGCTTTATATGTTTGCATGCGTGCCTGTAAAAAAAATGCTTTCTCATAACCCGTATCTGAACATTGCCAGATGCGTTTGCCACATTGTAAAATACAGAACGTCATTCACATCCAGGGATTAAAGGCAGCGTTATTTAATGACAGGGACTGAATGTGCTGCCGTTGATCATAGAGGGCTGTGCCCTAAGTGATCTGTTAAAAGGGTTTTATACCACCACCAATGTCTCTAGATAAATCCAAACATAAAAAGAAGATGCAACATCACAAGCTTTCACACAAATCAAAGTCTAAACTCTGTATTCAGCAGAGACCTTCTTAGAGGTGGTGGATGCCCCATCCCTGCAGACATCCCAGGCCAGGCTGGATGTGGCTCTGAGCAACCTGATCTGGTGAAGATGTCCCTGCTCATGGCAGGGGTTGGACCAGATGGGCTTTGAAGGGCCCTTCAAACCCAAGCTATTCTATTTCTATGGTTCTTGCCACAATCCCTACATCAGTTCCTTTGCTGCCATCGCTTTCTGTGCTAAACATCATTCCAGAGTCACCTCCTGTTGCTGTGTGCAGCTTCCCCAGCTCCTGGTACAGTGCCACAAGGATTATTTCTAATTTTTACCTACCGTGCTTCAGCCAGAAGACCTATGGCACTCAGCATTCTAACAGTTCAATGGAAAATATGATTACACAGAAGAACTTACTGGAAACCCAGATGGGAAAGATGGCCTTGGTCTTAGGGCACTGGGATGGACAGGTGAAACTCCTCTGTTTTGACACAGACTTCCCATGTGATCCTGAAAAATGTCACTGTTCAGCTGTTGCGCTGGTCCCCTCCTGAAAACTGGGAATCGCAGGGGGCTGGAGCAAGAATTAGCAGGTTGAAGATGGGAAGTTTTTGATGCCATAGGTACAGAGGGCTCCACGGGAGGAATTCACAGCTGATGCAAACAGGACAATTTCATACTTCGAATTGTTCAACTACAAATCCTGGAAAGAGATACTGTGAAAAAAAAGCCAAGTTCAACGTCTATTTAATGTCTCACTGCTGGTTTTTTTGGCAGGTGCTTTGGTGATCAATATACTGTAGAGCAGGACTGTCGCTCCCTCTCAAAGTCACTAGAGTAACGCATGACTCTGCAATCTTTCTTTGCTGTGTGGCTTATCAGCAATCATTTATATTCCTTACTCTTGCCTCTCCAGACTTAAAGCTGAAATACATTTTCTCCTGATAAAGTTCATGGAAACAGCTCACATGCAAACTTCGACATCACAGTCTTTGGAGGATTTGAACAGCATATAATACAAAGTTTAAATTCCTTTCTTTGGAGGCATACTTGCTGAAATACTAATGCTTTTTGGCCTTAGTTCTGTCATTAAGTGCAAAACACTGGTTATTAATCTGTGCATTGGAGATCAGACCATGAGAGGAGCAGATATGGTGGTCCTTAACTGCTCAAACTCGATCAATCATTGCAATTGCTGGAAAAAAACCAGACCAAACCAAAAAAAAAACCATGTTCAGAAAGAGAAATAGAGACAAACAGGGCTAACAGGGACTTACCCCCTCTCTCCATGTTTCTGTCCACAGTACCACAAATGGTACCTACCATGATCTTCTCTCCAGGGCTTGTGTTTCTCACCTAAGGTATTGCATTCTCTTGTTCCAAAATGGGATAGATATTGGTGGCAAACTGCATGTCACAAACCAAGGAGGATATCAGAGCACTGCTGTCCACTTTGGCTTAATTTTGTGAATTCTGGGTCTCAGGCGATGATTAGGACCTTAGTAGCCCAGCTTCAGCTCCTCCAGTGTGTCTGTCAGCTTTTCCCACACCTGCCATTGCTTTTTGTGCCACCCTGTTCCGTGATGCTTACAGGGAAACGCCAACTGCTCGCAGCTGGGCAGATGGCCAGGAGAGGCACCGCATCTCACTTTCATTGATTTTATGCCTACTTCACATCATTTATTCTTTTGTAATTACTCAACTCGAAACCGCTTGATTATGCATCCATTAGAGCTACGCAATCTGTTGTTTCCTATAAAATCTCTCTTCCTCCTTCATTTCCTTCTGCTTGCTCTTTACAACCACCTTCTACAACCTTCCATAAACCAGGTGGCAATGTTGGAAGGGAACAGGGATTATTTCTGACTTGGTCCATTATAGGTCACTCCTATAATACACAGAGCCCCACAGGCTTAGGCTGAATGTCCCACCACACAGGGAAATCCTCCCTGCCGCAGTGTCCATCCCTGCAGCTGTCCTGCCTCAGCAGGACGAGCAAGAACAAAAAATATTGAGACTGTTACACCCATTTCTTTGCCCTGTAGAAATAAGATTTTCACCTGAGGTTTGGCTGTATTGTGTCGTGAACTTGCACGTTCTCAAGGAGGAAGTCAGCTCCAAATAGTGGGGTGAGAAATCCTTGAGCAAGCCCTAAATGCTGCAGCAAGGGGAAGGGGGGATGACACTTGGGCGTTGTAGCTCCACTGCAGCTTTTGCAAAGGATCAGAAGGAGGCATGCATCCAGTCTGTCTAATGGAAACACCTAAGCTGTACCCCGACTTGTATCCAGCTAAGAAGCGATCTTTTAGAAGTCAGAACCCGCATATGGAACACTGGAACAGGCTGCCCAGGGCAGTGGTGGAGTCACCACCCCTGGAGGGGTTTAAAAGACGTGTAGGTGAGGTTCTTAGGGACATGGTTTAGTGCCTGGGTTAGGTTGTGGTTGGACTCGATGATCTTAAGGGTCTCTTCCAACGAAAACGATTCTATGATTCTGTGGTCTCCTTGGTCAATGGAAAGAGGTACATACCTTTGGAAACCTCCAGAGGCACCTAAATTTGGTACCTGAACTTAGACAGGAGACCTGTAACAGCACCCAGCTCTCTGTTGACTCCACAGGAAACCCAGCCCACAGCGAACAGGAATCGAACTAGGCTTTGGAAATTTAGGGTGCAAGTTGGCTGCCTAAATTACCCAGATTAAACCCCATCCAGACTCTCAATAACCATGAGACCAAAGGCAAATCCTGCCCCAGGTTCAGTACAATTTACAGTTCCTCCTCCCATCCGCATCACCTGTTTTAACCTCTGCTGCAGTGCAGATGTGCTGTTAATATTTGGCGTGTGACTCCCACCATTTCATTAATGAAGCCTGTTAGAGCAATTCAGGGTGATTATACACATCCCGCAATCTTTATTATTACCTTCTATTTATTATTATATAATAAAAATTCATCCAGCTACAAATAAATTTTTAGTTAAATAATTGTTTCTAATTTCTCCACCGTATGAAAAATAAAAAAGCCATCTTTAAGTAGGAAATGGTGATGGGTTCAAATTATTATCAAAATTAATGAACAGAAAACTGAGTTTCTGATACTCTGTCATATCACTAGGCAAAATGTCACTGGGGTGTTTTACCCTGAATGCCTCGGTTTCTCTTTGAAAAAAAGCCTGTATCTCTCATGTTGTGAATCTTAACTGATTAATATTTTCAAAGCACTTTGTGCTGCTCAGATGAAAGACTTCTCTAAATTCAAAGTATTACTACATGTTAAGTTCACGTCTGGAGCAAATTTTTAAAACAAACCATATGAAAAGTAGAATTAAGAGTGGAAATACGGATCCAGCCATTAATTACTTCACATCAGAGAGTGGGCAGAGGGTTTCCTTTTATGTTGTTTATTTCAAACAAACAACTCTGGGAATCTCCTGTGGAAATGAAATGCAAAAACCAAAGCCCTTTCATGGGTATTTTTGGTTTATCTCCGCATGAATCTTAAATTCATCATGTGGAGAGAATGTGGAACACATTTTTTCCCCCCTATACACTCACTTTCCCACAATGAAGAAAATCCATTTTCTTGCGCAGTTTGTCTGCTCCTTCGCCCAAGGGTAACAAAATAACCCAGGAAGCAGGAACACGCTGTCCCTGAACCCTGCTGAAAACTAAATAAATAAATAAAGGGGAAAGAGGGACGACTTGGAGGGTTCCCAGGCAAACCTGCCATATTTAACATCGTGTATATAAAGACCGCTGACACATGAACCCAGAGCTCCTCATTCCTCAGCTATTGCTCAGCGGTGAGTAACAAACCCCAGCTCGGTGACTCACACGGGGCTCCCAAACGCAGCTGAGAGCATCAATGAGCATCCACGTTTGAGAAAATGTGAGTGGGAAGGGGAAAGATCTCTTGTGTCCGCCTGTGTTTGAACAGAGAAGCCTGGCATGCCGTGATGTCCTTGTGCACTTGAGTGACAGCTGGTGGTGCACCGACTGTCCCACAGAGGTTCCCAGAACAGTCAGTATTTTGCTTCTGTATTTTGCCTTCGCTTCCACCCTCCTTCCAGCACACACACACACACAGACCTCCCTCTTTTTCAGAGTTAATCCTTCAGCTACCAAGATTTTCACTTTCAGCACTTAAAAGGAGCCTATAAGAAAGATGAGGACATACTTTTTTAGAAGGGTGCNGGGGTGGCACTGGGTGAGCTTTTGGAGGTCCCTTCCAACCCAAACCATTCTGTGATTCTATGATTCACTTTTAGAGATACAACATCTAACCAGGAGGTAGCTGCCAGACAAAACCCGTCTCTGGCAGCAGGAAAAGCTTTTCCCTGTGAATACTGATGTGGACACGCAGGGCAGGGGGCAGCCAGCTTCAGCCAGAGGAAACTAAACTCATCTTTGCTGTAACTCGGTTTTAAACCGTAGTGAACAAGGCACGCTCACCAGGCTTGTCACAAATGGTCTCCAAGGACTAATCCTAATCAGTTTTACCTGTTTAAATATTAGACAGCAGCTTGAAGATATGCCTCCATGCTTTAGGATGACAGGAATCAGGCACTTCCCAGCTGGTGATTCACGGCCCCTTAATTCTTATCTTAGCATGGGAGAAAGTGCCCTCTGGAGACATCTTTTTTCACTCAAGATTAGACTCTGTTTGCCTGTCTTTGACTAACCATCCCCTTTCCACTGGTTTAGCAACACCTGATGTCTTAGGAACGTTTTATGTGGTTTGGGTGCTCAAAAGGTCCTTCATTCATTTTCTTCTGTTACAAAGTTTTATTACACCACATTGGCAATTTGACACTTGAGCAGGTGATAGTTTGTCTTGTGATAAAAGAGAGGATAGCACTTTCCCCTTTTTTTGTTCTGGGGGTTTGGTTTAGAGAATTTGTTCCACTAAAACTCCGTTGCTCACTGCACCGAACCCCTATATATCCTGCTAATCAAATGTCAAAGGAGAGGAGGGTACTTAGGAGCCGTTCATGGCCATGTTGACATTCACAGCTCCGTTTCAGTGAAATATCCAATACTGCACAATACTAACAAATACTCCACCCACATCCTGCTGCTAGATGCGGGATTTATCCCATGGAAATGTTTTGATCTTAGCAGGTTTTCAGATTTTAGAGACAATCTACAATTTCTGCGTATGCTTTGAACTTGGCGTGTCTCTCTACCTTTTCCCCCTGCTGTTCCTTCCATTGCTGGCTGTAGTGACGTTGGGACACAGACATACAGCTTTACATCGATTTTGACAGGAGTTTTGGATGTGAAGGTATTTTGATATCAAATTGCTTTTTAAGATTCTACGGGAGTGTTTTCTCATTTAAGAACAGCTTGCTGCAGTCTCTGGTGACTGCAGATTTCTCTGTATCAGTGATGAATTGCCTCCACTCAGCCGTGGAGAATGGGCTTATTCATCAGCATCGCACACGCCAACAGGTGTTAATGCCATCAGCCTCATCTCCCTAGGGATGGACCTTTGGCTTGCTGTATCCTTCCCTCCTATTCTCTAAGTAACACAAATTAGTTCGTCGTTTAAATTCATTATGGCATAAATTAGCCATTTTGCACAGTTCACCATTACAATGATCTATGTTTTCCCCAAGTGGTAGGTGGCAATTCATAAAGCATTAACTTTCACCTGCGGCATTTTCCATGCATTGAAAATGCTTTTGGAAACCTCCTGGGCTTCTGCATGGACCCAACAGCCTGTACAGATGCGCTGGCAACTTTTGCACGTTGCAGCTACAAGTAGATGCTGTTCTTATTTTAGCTACTAACTCATTCATTCATCCCCTTTGCAACGCTGAAATTCCCCACTGCAACCTGAAGAATGTCTGTTTGAAAAACAAACGAGCAAACAAACAAAACAAAACAAAAAACAAACCAACCAACCAACCCCAAACCAAACCAACCAACCAAAATACCAAAAACTCAAACCAAACTCCTTTCTGCCTGGTACAGTGTTATGAATGCTGTTTTCTCTCCCACCTTTAAAAAACAAAAATCTCTGTCTGACACACTCGGTCTGGCAGCTTGTGCTGCACAAGTTTACAACATCAGCAGAGCCGCTGTTTTCCCCCTTCACCAGAAGGGAATTTCTCCGAGCAGAGTCAGCAGACACAAAGATCCACCCAGTCCCCAGCAGCTCCAGCGCAAACTCTGGTTTTGGACAGAGCATTTTTAATGATGGGTAGCAGTCCTGGTTAGAAAGCGAGCACATTGATTACAATTCCTTCCTACAGTTGGGTCATGCATGCAGATTCCACGACATAAAGTATATTACCTAAATTCTGTTATATTCTCTCAGCAGAATATCCAAGAGCACTTTCTCGGCAAACTATCTAGGTTAATTGACTTTCAGCAGTGCAAGCTTTCCAACATTTCTATTAAACGGCCTTTTAAAGCGTTAATTTCCTATTTTCTGTTTTTCTTGTCTCTGCAATAAATATGTATTAATAACTACAAGCACTCAGAAAAATGTTGTGTTTGGAATGAAGTGATCAAGTCAGTGATACAAGTCTGTTAAAACAAACTTCTGCTAGTGTAAATAAGAGGCATATTGATGTTAAAAAAAGTGACACTGATTTATATCAGTCAAAAATACAGGCCCATTGACTTCAAAAATGCCTGTCTTGATTTATTTTAATATGCATAAGAGACTCAAAGTCTCCTAAAATCAGACCCAAAGGCTTTTTGGAAGATTATCTTGGAGGTTACAGAGTTGATGGAAGACTTGATGAACAGATAAAATTTTGTACTGCCAAAAAAGAGTGCTTAACGAGAAACCCAGCAAACATTTCCGCTTTACTTACATAAAGAGAATGCTTTTATGCTACATGATTTTAAAAGCCTGTCACTTTTTGTTGTTGTTTTCTTTTACCATAGGACCCTGCAAAACATTTCTACTGACTTCACACACAGGTTATTCAAATGGCAGCGATGCCGAGAGCTCCCCTCCAGGTACGAGTCCGTCTGTACCTATTCCGCAGCACAGCTGACCTCTCCAGCTACTTCTCACTTTCCGTTGTTTACTTTCCTTATCAGCCCTTTATCTCGTCCATCCCCCTCTGCAGAGCTCTGCCATGTGTGACGAGATGCACAGCAAAGGTCAGGAGGCGGCTGCTGCCCTCTCTGGACTGGTCATCGCTCGGAAATTCCGTGTTGGTGCTTTCCCTTTGCCAAAGAGTTTAAATTAAATATTTAAATTTAAATTTAAATATTGCACTTGGAAAATGCTCCACCTACCATTAGAAAGGCTTCTCTTCTAGGAATGAGATTCAAAAACTGAAGGGGTGACAACTGTAGAGAGAAGGGTGAAGAAATGCTTTGCACGCAGGCATGCAGGTTTCTTCATGATATTTTCTTTCGCATGATGTCCAGGTTTACTTGGCTCTGCAGGCATTTTCATCATGTTCACTTATGTACAACCTGATATTGTTTTCTTATTTTGCGATAGTCAAAAATAGCTATTTTTAAACCTCACCTTTCCACACATATAACATTTAAAAAACACATGGGTAAAGAAGTCAATGAATGCAACGTTTATGAAGTATAAATTATCGTCTCTCATTAAAAGCTTCTCACACTCTCTTGTCCTTTTATGCAGACTTGTACTGCTCTACAAGACTTAGGAATGTCAGAACATGACCTAAAATAATTAGAATCATAGAGCAGTTGCGGTTGGAAGGGACCTTTAAAGCTCATCCAGTGCCACCCCTGCCATGAGCAGGGACATCTTCACCAGATCAGGTTGCTCAGAGCCCCGTCCAGCCTGGCCTGGGATGTCTGCAGGGATGGGGCATCCACCACCTCTCTGGGCAACCTGGGACAGGGTTTCACCACCTCATTGTAAAATATATCTTACTTATATCTGTTGAACTGATAAAGTCGAGTGTTAATTGCAATTTTGCACAATCAAAAAGATTGTTCGGAAACACGTTACGCTTATTTTGGTGGCAGCAAGTCATTATTTAAACCTGCTTTGACCAAATTCTGGTACGATGATAAATATTTGATTGCTTTAAAGCCAGAGAGGACTGTTAAAACTGTGGTTGGCACGAACTGCTAAACTCGCTGCATATCAGCTGCACACGTATGTGTTCCCGTGCCAGGACAAACGTGGGCTATTCAGGAACAGGTTAACCTGGCCGTCTGAATGCTCGCCCGCCCAGGCTGAGGGTGATTGCTGTGCTGGACTTCCACTTGTCTTCAACCCACCTCAAACCGCCCTCACAGCAGCCATGAGTGAGGGTGCTCATGGGTGGATCAGCTCCTATGGCAATTTTACCCCCTTGTTCATGTGTTTGAGTCCCAAATCACCTCCTTGACTTCTTTTATATGTCACAAGGCATTATCAAGACAGCTTTTTTTTTTTTTCTGCAAATTCTCAGCATCATGTTAACGACTCCATATTATTAATGCAATCTTTCAATTGCACAAAGTTTTTTGGCAAAAATAATGGTCCCGGTCAGACCTGTGGCATGTTACTAGTTGGAAGGTCACTTGTGCTCCTTCAAACAGCAAACTGACTTCTAAGGAAAAATATTATCCACCTCCTTTTTCTCTTCAAAACCTTCTGTTTAGACATGTATGATGCTACTCAAAAATCATATCCTCATGCTAGATGTACAAATGTACTTTTGCACTCTATAGAGAACTATTTTTGAATTTTAAATATAACTAAAATTTAGAGTTGGACTATAGCAATGTTCGAGCCCTATTGAATCCAGCTGTAAAACCAAACCACCTTCTATGCGAGGAAGCTCAAAGTCTATGCCTATGAAAAAAAAAAAAGTTGTAAAATAAATCAAAATAATATGTTTGTGTTTCCCTACAAGCTGTTTCTGTTTAGTAGAAATTCAGACATTAAGTAGTGCACTACTTTTGCTGTTCTGCCCATTTCTTTTCAAGAATTTGGACACTGAGGATCATGCCTGTGCACTATGGGGTTAATGTACTGCTTAGGACTTCTGTATAAGATGGCATGAAAACAAAATAAAAGCCAAGATTTATATTAGAGCGGACAGGAGAATTTATTGACTGAAGTGTGTTTATCTCCATGCTCATTTTTCATTTTAAGAGGTGTAACCATAAACCATCATCATTATCACTTCAAACTAGCTGAAGCCAGGAAAGAGGTCCAAAGGTCTGATTAAGGCTTTAATTGCACAACTGCAGATGGTTTTTGTCTGGATGACAACGAAGTCTCTTGCTGCTGGAGAATAACATTGTGAGAGCATGTGTCAAAGAAGTAAACTGTGACAAAGGGGTCCTAATGATAGACGACAAAGTAAGCAAGGGACTGACAGCCAGGACGGGTGGATCCTGTTCCCAGCTCCATCACTGTCTGAGTATGTGACCATGAACAAGAACCCTCTGCATGTCCCTCTGTCTGTAACGTGGGGGAGAAAACATGGAGTTGACACAGTGGCATTAGCCATCCTTATATTAAAAACAAAACAAAACGCACACACACACACAAAATATTTTGAACTTTGCTGCATGTGACAGGCTGCAGAAATAAAGATTTTTAAGACCAGAGAGGAATGTTATCCCATCACAGGGATCTGCGATTTTATGGTTGCATGGGATCATCTGGGGCGTTTCGTCTGTAACCTCAGGTCTTGTATTTGGCAGAGGTGAACAGATGGGGTCCGGGGCTGCTGCCTCTGGAGCTGGCTTTTGTGAATCCTTGTGGATTAAACATCAAGTGAATAATCGCTTGCTGTTCCAAAAGGCTGGCGTGATGATCCCTGTGGTGCCTTCAGAGCCCCTGGTCTGACCCAGTCTGCTTCCTTGCACATGTCATATAAATTGAGCCTATTACTTCTAATTGAGCTAAAGCATACCTTTATCTATAATGTATATATTTTACTACATATACGTTACAGATATTCTCTCTCCACGTAGGTATGCATATATATACATTCTATATAACAACATGACCAAGAAGAGCAGCCTAAACGCTACAGCAGACAAAAATGTTGTATCATCTATATGTGGAGCTCACCGTAGCTGGCTCTATACTCTTCTATATCATTTATAGGTTTTCTTGCCACTGTTTGTTGTACAGAGGGGTCTCAACCAAAACTCACGGTCCCTGTTGTGTTGGGTGTCTTGTATCGTGATGAACTGAACAGCCTGTGTAAATGGAGACCGTATAGTGTCTGCAAAATCTCATAAACCAGGAGACACACGGCTGCACAATGCCAAGAATTCTCAAGTAGGTGGTTTGAAAACCACACCAATGTGAGTTTATAACTGCAGCTCAGTTCATTTCCTGAGAGGAAAGATAATGCTGTGAAAGAATAGACTCTATAAGGTCCCTCTTTATATGTCGGAGATTCATTCTTTCGTAAATTTAAAGAGTATTTCATTGGCATTCTCTAAGATGCCAAACTGTTAAATGCAAGGCCACAACACAAAGAGGTTTCTTAAATTACTGGAGGAATAAATTAGCTCTTATAACACGCTCTGCAACTTCAGTTGCATTCTGTAGCAACCCACAAATCCCCGAGTGTATATAGAATCCCACTCCACAAACCATTGTTTCCTTCCTGCTGTTGAAAAATAGCTTAAATAAAATCCTAAGAGCTCAATGCTGAGTATAAGTGTGCATTTCACTGCTTTTATAGCTTTTTGGGTAACACTCTTCCTAGTCTTTTAATGAAGAATTTAACCGTCGCTTCGATCAAATTTGCATTCAAGAGAGGCTTGCACGTTAGACAAAGTGCATTCATGTGCATCTGACAGCAGGCACTCTGAATCTTGGAGATAAAGAATCTTAATCAGGTTCAAGCTTTATTTTGCAATACCAGGTAAATTTTAGAAACCCAGCACTTGTAATTTCTTTCTAAGTTTAAAAAAACCAGTTTGATGGCTATTGCCAGCCAGTAGGAGGTAAAAGATGAGAAGCCCCTTGGCAAGGCACTATTCAGTGCCTGCACAACAGCAGGGAGACAATTCACAGCTGCAGAGAAAACCTTATTTATACCTTTATAAGTACAGTACATTCCTGCTCTGAGGAGCGTATAAGCTAGAATTTTGAAATGAAGGAAATACAGCAGTGAAAGAGTCAATACAATAACAATAAAGTCAAAACTATATATGTGTGTGTATATATATATAGATGTTCCTGTGGCAGTGTGTGCATGAGCCAAAAATGCTGAAAACGCTGCGAGCTTGTTAAAAATAACCCTTCTTAAAACCTTGTCCTATAGCCTCAGCGGCCAACAGCAGGAGATCCTACATGCAGCCATTTCTGCAGCCCATTTACAAATGAGATACTAGAGGTACAGCACTTCCCTCCCTCCCCATCTCGCACTTTTTGCCATTCAGTGGTGGAAGGGCTGGGCAGGAATTTTGCCATTTGACCTGTTGTGTAGCCCCTGGCAAGCGACGTCTCCATTTCCCTGCTTAGATTTGTCCCTCTTGCACATATAGACCATAAACTTCCGCTGGGGGGTTACTGTGCAAAGCCCCTGAAATATCTCCAGGCACTCTTGAAATCGAGATAATAATTCTATCAGTTCAGGGCCGGGAAAAGAAAACAGGCTTCTCTTCTGACAGTTCACACACAGCTTTACGGTTTTGTCATGACTCTCAATCCAGCTCTGATGGGTAGAAGATAGATATATAAAGATTTATACGGCAACTCTCTCCCAGGGATATAGTGAAGTTGTGCCCGCAGCTAGAGGCTGAACCAACAGCTCAGGGAACTTTCAGATTGCTGCTTTGGGAGAACGTTGTCTGACAAACTCCAAAGCAAGCTTTACTTCGTTGTGCTTTGGAACAGCATTAGGCAGGAGAAAGTGATTTATTTTTGAAAAAAACTGTGTGAAATCCTTCCAATGATAATGAGTTTATTCAGGTAGCTCACTGAGCGCCAGTGTATGGGCATTTCTAGTTAAAAAAAAAAAAGGTGTTCTGCTCATGTTTGTACAAAAAAAGGCCACATTTCGCAAGTTCTGAAAAGGCACCCATTAGGAAGCAGAAAAAAAAATCTTGTAATGTTTAGAAAATTGGAGCCCAGCCCGAAGAGGTGTCACAGTTACCGTCATTCGCTCAGGTCCGATGTTGGGAAATAACAATTCCCCACGTCGTTGAGGAACAGACCAAAGCTGTCAGCCTGGCCAGCAGTTCCCTGGCGTGGGAAAGGCCTTTTAATGTCTTATTTCCTCCTCCTACGGCTCCTCCGTCTTTCATCAAACAAGCATGGACCATAAATTTGGGGTTTGTTATTGGTGTCTGCCTTCCGTGGTAGCTCTGCTGATGTCTGCGCTTTCGCCTCTCATCTTTAATATTAGTCAGTCGTCTACTTCTCCTCTGACGCAAAATTAAGTAAGGTCTAGCAGAAGCTTTAGATGATCAGGAGGCTGCAGGATGCGTGGGTTGTAGATAGAGAAGCCAGCAATGTCCTGCCCTGTTCTCAGACAGGGAAGTCTTAGATTTTCGGTATTTGCTACAGGTGAGTAAATTGAAGCAATCGGTTCTGCAAAAGACCAAATAAAAGTTATTCTTGCTTGAGTTGATCTAAAGATTCGAATCTATTTCAGATGCAATTTTTGAACTTTCATCGTTAAATGTATTATATTTAGTAAATCAAACTCAAAAGTAAATTCACGCTAAAAAAATATTTTAAAATCTGGTTTTAGTAAATTATTGTCTTATACTTGATTTTTGTAATTAAAACTTGAGACTAGCTAGGGTTTCAGCTTCACTGAAAAACTGGAACGCTTCTGTAGAAATGAAAAGATTCTGTGGTAACACCCATTTGCATCAGTAAAACATTACCGTAAAAAAAAGTTAATTTTTCATTAGATCATATTCATACTTAATATTTTACACTTTTATAGGCCTTTCTGTATTTCCAAAAACTCGGGAATCTAGTCCATCGCAGGTCTGAAATCCTCCCAAATTACTTGTTCCACCTAATTACAGTGACATAACAAGGAATTTTAACCAGTCCTGAATGCTCCATCCCTCTCTTCCCATTCTTGTGAGGCTCGGGTGTGTTTCCAGCTGTTAATAGGCATAGAAGATATAATATTCAGCATGCGAATAAATCTTTTCATCTGCAGATATAGGGTTAAAAACGTCAAAATGCTTTGAGAAAAATTTGCATTGTATACATTTCAGTCTGCAGTGTAGATTTTTGGGAAATACTGTCTCTGTATCATTCAGAATGGAGTTTTTCCTTTATGAAAGACGTAGCACTGAAGCCCATGAATCACCTCCCAGGTATTTTCATAACATCATAATGCATAATGGTGCTGAGTCCTGACAATTCAAGATGCTAAAGCATTCTTAGACATAGAATCATTTGGGTTGGAAGAGACCCTCAAGATTATCGAGTCCAACCATAACCTAACTCAGGCACTAAACCACGTCCCTAAGAACCTCATCTAAACGTCTTTTAAACCCCTCCAGGGATGGTGACTCCACCACTGCCCTGGGCAGCCTGTTCCAATGCCTGAAAACCCTTTCTGGGAAGGAGTTTTTCCTAATATCCAATCTAAGCCTCCCTGGTGCAACTTGAAGCCATTTCCTCTTGTCCTATCACTTGTCACTTGGGAGAAGAGACCAACCCCCTCCATGCTCCAACCTCCTTTCAGGCAGTTGCAGACAGTGATCAGGTCTCCCCTCAGCTCCTTTTCTCCAGGCTGAATAGCCCCAGGTCCCTCAGCCGCTCCCATCACACTTGTGCTCCAGACCCCTCACCAGCTCCGTTCCCTTCTCTGAACTCGCTCCAGCACCTCAAGGTCTTTCCTGTGGTGAGGGGCCCAAAACTGAACCCAGGATTTGAGGTTTGGCCTCCCNTGGCCTTGTTGAACCTCATACAATTGACCTCAGCCCAACGATCCAGCCGGTCCAGATCCACCTGTATGGCCTTCCTGACCTCCAGCAGATCAACACTCCCACCCAAACATTAATATAAAGTTCTCTCATCGAGAACATATCAGATACTAAACTGACAAGAACAGATGCTACACCTGATCTTAGCAAAAAGGCCAAGAAGAGAGACATACACAGCGGTACATACAGTTAAATTATACTGAAGATCTGTTCTTCTCCTAGAGTGTTTTCAACACAGAATTTAGGGATGATTTTTCCAAGGGTAGGTACGCAGTATTTCAGAAAACAGGCAAAGCAAACTGGTTTTAGTTTTGTGAGAGGTGAATCTTTCCCCTAGAAAGCACTAGATGGTGGATTTAGGTCCCACAGGTAGGATGAGCTTGTCTAGAGCCTCCAAGGCACAGTAAATGCACTTGGTCTGAGCTTGGGGGTAGACACCTATTGCTGGGAGAGCTAATGATGCTTTTGGAGACACTTCTCAGCTGCGCAAAGCAGCCTCATTGACACTTTTTCCTCCATCACATAAATCTCCTCAAACAACTAAATGGTGCAGTTTTGCAAAGCACCCAAGGAAGTTTCTCCTTTTTTTTTTTTTTTTCCAAATCTTTGCTCGCTAGAAGTGGCTTAAAATCCAGAGATTTCATGTTACGGGCTCTCCTACAAACAGCAGTGTCAAATGTCCTCTCTGCTATGCACAAAGCCACAAGTACCACGAAGAAATTGCAAAATCTACAGCGAGTCTGGAGTGTAGCGGAGAATAACTCACTCTAACGTAGGCTGGCTAAGAGTGATGTGGTGCTGGCTGGTGGGAGTAGGAAAGTTTTGACAAGCTGGTGAGATATTGACTTTTTTTATCCAAACTGATCCTCACAATTCCAAATTCTCACGGCGATGTAGTCTCAAAATTATTCCAACTTACAGCTATGCAAAAAAGCAATAATAATGGCAAATTCACTCTTGTGTCTTCCATGCACTAAGAATCTCCCTGATTATAATCCAGCCTCAGTTATGCACATATTCTTTATCTCCACTGTCAGAGACTCCCTAGTAGTGCGTCTCTATTTATGGTCAGCTTCTAGTATTTGAAAGGAAATGGGAAAACAAAACAAAGCAAAGCTGGACAAACAACCTCACATTCAGAACGTATCTAATAGGGTGGGGGGAAGTTTCTCCCCTATGGTCCTAATGGTTATTAAGTGGCCACAGTCCCCAAGTATGAGGTTTGTGTATAATAATTGTCTTACAGTAGAGGTGTAAATATGTAAATATGGGCACAGCAGAGGTGTAAATATGTAAATATGGGCACACCAAAGGCAATGCATGAAGCCATACACTCTGTAAGGAGAAATCATAAGGTCACTGAGTGCTTATAAAATGCCAAGGCAAGAAAGGACCACCATATCCATCTGATGAACATCTTTCACTCCACACTCCATTCTTTTCTGCACAGAATGTAACATTTATCCCCTCAAATATATTAAAGCATATTAAAAAATGTGTCTGCACAGAGCAACACAAATGGCAAGAGAAGATGGAGAGCAACCCCCACCTCAAGCAGACCTGAGCTTTGTGATGGGGACACAGGTATGGGATTAGTGTTGATATGAGGATGGAATTGAACCCGAATCCTCCACTCTTCTGGGGAGTAATCCAGCTGCTGGGTTTTTATATAAGTGGTAATAGTGATTATGATGTCACTATTTTAAGGAATAAAAGAGCTCATTTATTTGGCAAAATGGATGCAGGGACCTGCTTTCTTCAGTGAATATATAGATCATAATATATATAAAATACATGTAACATACTTAACGTATACAACTTATATATATACACAGTACAGCATGTGTATAGATTTCATATATTGGATGTGTAGATTACAGGTATACTGAAATGCCTCGCCACACACAGCTGCCCACACCCCAGAAGAAGGGATTTCTGACAAGCCCTTCCAAAGCGCTCCCCAACCACCAGCAGCTCCTTCGAGCACCTTTACCCCCCTCCACGTCCCGTGAGGACGCGGCGCTTTGCCCAGGGCCCACGGCACCCAAAACTGCGGCGCCCACAACAACCAACGTTGCCCCTGCTCTCCACAGCACAGGCCCAGGCTTTTCTCTCATGATGCCCTTTATCAAGGCTAACGGAGAAAATGCAAATCAGGGAATGAAGCCATAGAACAGTTTGGGTTGGAAGGGACCTCCAAAGCTCACCCAGTGCCACCCCTGCCATGAGCAGGGACATCTTCACCAGCTCAGGTTGCTCAGAGCCCCGTCCAGCCTGGCCTGGGATGTCTGCAGGGATGGGGCATCCACCACCTCTCTGGGCAACCTGGGACAGGGTGTCACCACCCTCAGTGTCAAAAATTTCTTCTTTGCATCTGGCCTGAATCTCCCCTCTTTTAGTTTAAAACCATCACCTTCTGTCACAACAGGCCCCGCTAAAAAGTCCATGCCCATCTTTCTCACAGGCCCCTTTTAAGCACGGAAAGGCCACAATAAGGTCTCCCCAGAGCCTTCTCTTCTCCAGCTGAACACCCCAGCTCTCTCAGCCTGTCCTCCCAGCAGAGCTGTTCCAGCCTCTGATCATTTCTGTGGCTCCTCTGCCCCTCTCCAACAGGTCCATGTCTCTCCCGCACTGAGGGCTCCAGAGCTCTCTCAGGGACAGGACCGCTCCCTCAGGCCCCCATGACCGGCAGGCAAAGCCCCGGCCGGGCAAGCCCCCTCCCCTTTGCCATCGGCTGAGCCGCCGCAGGTAACGGAGCAGACGCGCCCGCCGCGGGGCTGGGGCCGGATCTGTTTCCCGGGTTTCCTTTCGCTTCGGCGGGGACCCGAGGGGCCGAGCCGGGCGCACCTGGGCTGTGCCGGGCCCGCCCTTCCCGCTGACGCCGTGCCCGCCCCCGGCCGCAGCCCCGCAGCGCGATGGTGCCGGTGTGGGTGCGCGGCGGGGCGGGCAGCCGCCTGCTGCGGATGGCGGGGGCCGGCCCGAGGCCGCTTGTCCTCAGCATCCCCCGGGGCCGCAGCTGCCAGGCGGGGGGCAGCCCGGCCGGCCCCCGCATGGCCGTCAAGAAGCGGGGCTACGACATCACCAGGAACCCCCACCTCAACAAGGTCGGTGCGGCCGGGGATCCGCTTCGCCGGGGTGTGAGGGAGGGGAGCGGGGCTGCGTGGTGGGGAAGGTGCTTGACACGGATCGCAGGTGTCCCGGGTTGTCGGTGTTTTGGCAGCGTTGCCTGTGCCCGTCGCCAGGGTTCAGGCCCGCTCCAAAACGGGGTGAAATGCTTCGGGTCGTGGATTAATGTGGACAGAGCCCGGGGCGAGATTTACAGGTGGTCAGCGGGTGGTTGGGACGTCGGTGGCTTCTTCAGAGCCGGTCAGCTGGCTGACCCGGGCCCGCCACGGCGCTGCGGTGGTGGCACTGGAAGAACCTGAGCAGGGCTTTGGCCTTTGGCCAGGACCTGGAGCCATCTGCCCAAAACCTTGAATGAATGGGGCAGCAGAATGCGTGCCCTCTACTATCAACCCAATATCAAAACGTGGGGTGTTTTGATACACGTTGTAGAACTGATTGTTTACACGTTTGTGTTAAAACGGGCATGTGTGGTTGTTCTTGTTAATCATCCTTTCATAGCGCGTCCATAGCGATGTGTGTTCCACTGCCTAAACAGCGTCGTTTGCTGGAATTAAGATGTACTCATGCTTGATACTGGAGGAAACCTCAACCTTTTATAAAAAGGGAAAAAAAGAAAAAAGGCTTTTGGTGAAAGGTTTTCAGCAAAGTCTGCAAGTTGTGTGAAATGAGACCCTGTAATTTAGCTCCACGCTACTTTTCCATTCCTGTCCATAATTTGAAGGAAAACAAACAAACAAACAAAACCAAAAAACCAAACACAACCTGCATGCAAGTTTTGGGATCAGATGTGTCAGATTCAAGAATGTTTGGTTCCAGTTCCTTGTATTAATATTGCTAGAAATAACTACAAAGATGTTAATTACCTTAAAAATACGCAGGTATTAAACATGATATTGATAGTTGATGGGGCTGTGACTATTTACCATCTGCTTGTTATGTAGTTATTTGGTAAATGAGCCTCCTGTGTCTTCTTCTGGAGTGGAGACTCTGGATGGCAACTTGTACATTGTGTAGTGGGCTGGGTTGCATCCCCGGGTACCGTTTCAGCATCCATTGAGGGGTCCCCGAGGACCAAGGCACCCGATGACACTCGATATCACAGAGTACGCAACAACTTTGTAGGCAATCTGATTTGAACCATTACACAGCGCGTGTTTGTGAGACTGAAGAGGAATTGCCAGCCGTCTAATGAACAACAGTAATTCATCAGCATTAAGTGGTTTTGATGAGTTTTTCTTCAGCGTCTCTCTTGTTCTCTTGGGTGTTTGCTGACAGTTACAAAGAGTCACATAGCTAATGTTTCTAGGAGTCTTACTTATATGAATTTGAACTGGGAAATTAATACTTTGGCCTTTGCTCAGTGTAATGCAGCAATAACACACAAACAGTTGAATCTACCACATGTTTTAAATTGATCTGGCTACCGCAGAAGCAGATTTTGAACATCGCATTTGATAATTTTTAGAAGTGAGGCTTTGCTGAAGTGTTTTCCCACCTTGCAGTGAAATAAAGTATTTTTCTTTAAATGGAATCTTGGTCCGTGTGGAGAGAAGGGAAGAAAACTGCTTCTGTTAGAGGTAAAATATATTCCAGTGTGCCGTGTTTAATTGGCCATGAGAAATTTCCCAGCTGGGCTCCAGCCTGGATGTTTGCTGTTTATGTTGCCATGTTTCTCTGTCAGTACAGACCTTATGGTTGTTGGTAGAGTCATCTACAGAACATCCAAGCGAGGACAGAAAGGGCTAACGTCGGTGGTAAGAGATAAGGACTGCCTGTTTATTCACCTAGGTAGCTAGGAACTAGTGTTTACTAAACGCTCAGGCTCTCTTTCCAAATGTTTTTAAACAGACTTCTGTTTTTCTGTTGCTCTTAACAGTTTGTTGTGGTATCTAAGGAATTAACCGTGTTCAAATGAAGTGAGACCCTTCAGACAGTTGGTGTGTGGTCAGGGTGTGATTGGTGGCCCTTTGGTGTGCCACGCTGCAGTGCTGGGGGTCAGAACTGGGGATCTCAATGGGTTTTCAGCTGTTGTACCCTCATCACTTGGCAATTACTCTTTACCCTTTTGGTTTCTAAATGTTGGCATGGGGTCATTGCAGTGGATCTTACTTTAAGTTTTCATTTGATCGAAGGCTGCTCTGCAGCCTATACGTCTATACATCTCTCCAAGAACCTCTGGAATAGGTTTCCAGACATGAGATTTTGGTCAGCCAGTGCTTTATTAAATGTCCTGGCTGTTTTACCACTTTGGGGTGAATTTTAAAGTGTCAGTGTAAAGCTCTGAAGTGTGTGATGTTAATTCAATGCAGACTATGTGTCTCCAGCAGAATCGCAGACAGGTTTACAGTCTGAGGTTGTTGATCCAAGTCTTTGCTTGCTAACTAGGTTGAAGATGCTTTGAAGAAGAACCAGACTCAGAAGTCACTGCTGACAGGTCCTCTGTAATACCCTCAGTATCAGTAGAAGCAGGCTGTCCTCTGAAAAGCTCCTCTGCTTTCCAAATCTGCCTGAGAAGAAAAAAAAAATAGAAAAACTGGTGATGAATGTAAGAAATTTACAGTTGTTTCTTTCCTTTGGTCAGTTTCCTGTTTGAAGTTGGCTGTTCATTTCTGATGTAAAGGACTGGGATTCCTAAATATTGATCAAGAGTGGATTAAGCATGGATTGTAAATGAGTTCTCTCCAGTCTTTAAATTATTTGGCCAATCTATGCACCGTGTATAAGAGCTTGTTTGACGAGGCATTTGGGGGAGAATTTAGAGGAAAAAACTGCCTTGCAGTTAAGGCAAGGCTGGGTTTCATCTCTGAGGCTGGGTTTAATTACATCTCAGACTGTGACATTGGAGAAGTCACATGTGAGGAAATCTTGTAGTTTAAATCCTTGGACAGTAGGAGGAACTTTGAAGACAGAACCAGTTATGCTTCCTCTATCTTGATGAGACTTCAAGCGCACTGTGTTTTTTTCTGTGCTATTCAGATACGGTTCTTCCTTCTGTTTGTAAGTATTACAGCCCCTGTCTGACCTAAGGGCAGGACTCAGGAAATGTCTATGTTCTTCTGAGGGGTACTTGCAGTCTTAAAAGGCAACAGCAGTTGTTCTAAGTTGACAAGAGCAGTCTCGAAAATAATAGAAGGCTGAGGAAGAGCTCGTCACGTGTTCTCATGAAGTGGTTCTTCTTTTCCTGTGTTTGAATGCTGCAAAATTGGAAAACCTAAAAAAAGTTAAGAGTGTCAGATAACCACAGGGAACTGGTAAGCGTGTTCTGTGACCATCCAAGCGCAGGCAGGGTTCCAGGAGGATTTGGTAGAAGCTTTGGCCGTGTGTAAGTGACTTGTGACAGGGCAGCAGCAGAGCTGGACTTGCTGAGAGACGAGTCACTTCTACTGTGGGGCTCCAGCCTCTGAGAAGCTAATTCAGCACTCAGATCTTGGGAGGAAAGATGTGCCGCCTCTTACCCACTGCCTCATTTATCGAAGTTGACTTGTGTTTGGTGTGGTCAGGACCGTGTTGTGTCCTTCCGCAGACGCTGCTGCCCGTTCTTGAGGTTTGTGCCATGCTGCTCATCTCAGATGTGCTGCTCATGACTCCCCAGTTCTTCCAGGGATTCTGTCAAATCCACGTGCCCTCTCTGTGTTTTAACAAACACAGGCTGCTCCCAGTTTGACCACACACCTGTAGGGACTCGAAAACCTTGCCCAAAATCGACTGTAATTTTGTTCATGACATCTGAATCTGACTGCTCTGTTCAGTTGGAAGGTTGACGGCATTTCATGGCTTTTGCTGGAAATCCTAATTTTGAGATAAATCCCGCCTCCTCGGAGGTCTAACATTGCAAACAGATGCAGAACTGGAGGTTGCAGTTTGTTTTCAGAGTTTCAGATATTCCCATATTTGAAGTGTTGAGATAATACGCTAAAGTTCTCTGCAAGGTGCACTGTGGAGATCAGAATTTGGGGTCTTCTGTGTACATCTGGATAATACTCTGTACTCTTCTGATGTGCATGTATGCTCTCCATTTCTTTTCACAAAATATATCATAATGAATTACCAAAAAACACCCCAGAAACTGAAAAAAACCCAAAATTACCAGTCTGGGTCTGTAAGAATGAAACTTTAAAGAGTTGCTGTAGGTTTCTGCAGCGTTTTTGGAATGTACTGCTGTACACGTCATTAAAATGCAGGAAGTTTGTTTGTCCTTCAGCTTTGCAGGGATTGGAATTGAGCTGAGGGTTCTTCGAACACGGTGTCAGAAATTTGCCACTGCAGCTGAGAAGAACACGGTGCGTCTTGCACGTGGCTGGACTCGGCGACTGCGGCGAAACAGGCCTAAAATAAGCTGGGTTCGTAAAATGATTGCATTTAAATGAAATTAGTAGTGGGCACAAGAACAGTGTGCCTGAAATGGCAGCTGGCAAGATCAAATCGAGGCAGCCTTCTGTTTTCAGATTAGTAAATCTCTAGATCCACAAGGTTATATTCTTAGAGCTGGAGTCCCTGGTTGCCTAGCTTTAGGTGTGGAGAGATGTAACTAGTGAGGTACACACAGGGCTTTAAGTGGCTGTGTGACTGCAGCATTTGTTAACCTACCATCTGTTCATGTTTTGCTAAGTGAGAGTACGAGGTGGGCAGAGTTTGGAGGTTCCCCCCTTATTTTCTAGAAGCCCATCGCTATTTGAGCAAGATTTGGGGGACAAGTTTTAGACTGGTCAAGTTCATTAAAAAAAAAAAAAGAATCCACTGCGGGTTACTAAATATGCTAAACCTACACCTGACTTAGAAAGTCACCAAACTGAAAATAATGAAAGGATGGGCTTGTGGGTGGAAGAGTGTCCTATTTACCTGTGATGTTTACTCCTTGTGAGGCCTATGGCTGCTGCTGGAGACACGACACTCATGTAAATGAACTGACCTGGGAGGACTCTCATGTTTCTAAGGATATGAAATGAGACACTTTCATGGCCAAACCCTGCAGCACATGGGCCACTTCAGGCCCAAGACAAACCACAGCTGAGAGAGAGAGATCTTCATCGAATTATCTGGAGCTGAAATGGGAGCTGGAGCACTTGCAGTGTGATGAGCCTCCCATGGTGTCCAGGGCAGAGAGGCTGTTTTCATGTTTTAGTGGTTCTTTCACAGAATCATGGAATGTCCTGGGTTGGAAGGGACCCACAAGGATCATGGAGTCCAACTCCTGTCCCTGCACAGGACAACCCCACAGTTCACACCATGTGTCTGAGGCCGTTGTCCAGTCTCTTCTTGAACACTGTCAGGTTGGGGCCGTGACACCTCCCTGGGGAGCCTGTTCCAGTGTCCAGCACCCTCTGGGGGAAGAACCTTTTCCTCATGTCCAACCTGAACCTCCCCGGCACATCTTCCTGCCATTCCCTCGGGTTCTGTCACTGGTCACCTTTATTTCACTGTCAAGCCTGGTTGTATCGCCATTGACTTTAGTGGAAGCAAACTACAAAAAGATGAGGTTTGGCCCGGTATTTTGGCAAATATGGTGGTGTTCTGGTGGTATGATTGCTCGGCTAAGTTTGCTTTGGCCTTCGTCCTGGCATTTGGAATTTCACTTTTGTTTGTTTGGAGTTGATATCAAGCATATCTTTATCTGAGTCCAAAATATCTTTCGGCAATGGCATTTTCTAATATTTTGGTACCAAAGAACTTGTCATTATGGCATGGTCAGCAAACTAAACCCGGACTAAGTCTGCTGGTGCTTCTGGTACTGGCAGCAGCCTACAAAAGTCCCGTTTGCTTCCCCAGCTTGGATCCCAGCCCCTCTCCCTTATCATAGCCAAACCAGGAGGCCGTCTGCCTTCCTGTCCCTCTGCATAACCTCCTGCCAACACCGTCACCGTCACCGGGGACACCGCTGGTGCTTTGGGAGTGAGGTTCTGGGGAAAAAGCTTGGAAGTGCAGAGGAATCTGGTGCTGCAGAGGTGAGAGGGTGCAGATGCAGAGCTGCCTCTGTCCACCTTGTACTAACCCCGTAGTAAGTTGGTTATTTAGCCCTTGCAAATGCATTGAGAGGTCTTGGACATATCGGTTGGGCAGCTTTTATAAGCGCTGAGTTTGTTTGTGGTCACTATAAGAGACCAATAAAAATAAATTGCATTTGGACCAAAATACTTGTTTCTGTTTCCTGAGCAGTTTATGTTACGAAAATACCTTTAAATTTGCCTTTAAGTTGTGGAAAATCATCAGACTGGCAGCTGCCTATATTGCTTTCTTTTTATCATGCCCTTTCTTTTAAAGAAGCCATAATCCCTACACCAGGCACGTTTTGGTAGGGCAGAGCCAAGACTGAATGTAGCTCTTGTTTCATAGAGGGGACAAAGTTTTTTGGCACTTGAATAAGAATTGCACTTAAGTAAAACAAACTGTTTGCTAAATAGTATGAAAATGGATGTTCTTGCAGTTAGAATGGATCTAGGGCAGGATGTTACAGCTTGTTCAGCATTCCTGTCCATTGCATCCAGTGAAAGGTGTCGCCAACAACCAGTTGATTACTTTGGAAGCGCCGTGGATGTAAGACCGAGCATGTTATATATGGGGCTGGTCCTGTAAACAGTCATCACTGACCTCAGCAGGTTTCAAGCCTTGGCCCACGTAAGTAGCATGAAATATAATGTCATTGACATTAGAAACTGTGTGCTGCTGTATGTTGAGTCATTGGTGCTCGTCAGAATTAGCGATGATTTAACTGGAGCTGCAGGAAGGCAGCGCTGATTCACAAAATGAAGTGAAGAGCCAGATTTTGTGGCTTGGCTTTGGTTTGAGATGGATTTGCTGTGCAGTAAGGTCCCTGCTAGGGATGGCTCCAGTAGCTTTGTAGTGCAGGATTTGTCCACTGAATTTTTGCTGGCACTTGCTGAACGAAACTGGACCTGGAGCAAATTCTATTTGACTTGATTTTGGATAAAGAGAATGTAAACGGAATTCCTCTTTAGCTTCTATAGCAGCCACCTCCAGAGAAACACTGGAGCTGCTGTTACTGACATTCATTTGGAGCCGAGAAAGGAAAGATGGGTCTTTAATGGAGAGACAAACCAACCCAGCAGTTTCTTAGGAACAAGAGGCACAAACTGTTCAGTGACTCCACTGCCCTGATGTGAAGCCTGATGGTGAGAGAAACTGAGTTCTTGGGATCCTGAGGTCTGGGTTTCAGTGCACAATGTCCCTCCTTCTAGGGGTAAAAGCCCCCAGCAGGTCAGACAGTGTGATCCATACACCCCAAAGACCCATAGACTGACACAGGAGAGTTTTACTTTAGTAGAAGCAGCACGTGGATTTTAATTCCTCTATTACAAGGTGAGACTGTTTTATATAAATACTGTCTTATATAAAAAATGCTGCTCTGCCCCCGTTTTATCAGTGCGATATTTTGAAATTGGTGAGTGGCAAAAATGAGTGTTTTTAAGCTTACAGCAGACATAGATATGCAAGATCATCTTAAAAACTTACAGGATGGCCTCAGCTGTGTAGTTTGACCCTTAATCTTCTGTCTTAGATCACCACATATCCAGTTTCTGTTCTGTTTTGCATCTGCTGACACAATCAAGTGCAGTAAGCAATTTCTCGAAATCAGCATAAATTCCGTAGCTTGCATATGCTGTGGGAACAGAACATAATAGTTACAAATGGTACTGTATATTTTTTTTTATATTTAGAGCACAATAAATGGGATTCAACACAACAAGAGAGCGTTTTTCAGTTTAATACACAGTAATAATTTTATGGCTATACCGTATTTGTCTCTTGATGCTCCTTTCCCCGCCTCCCACAAATAATTCTTTGTTTTCATGGCATCTGCAGAATCCTACATATAATCAATTTTTTTTTTTTCCTCCTTAATAAGAAAGCTTATTGGAGAAAGGCACATATAGTCATTTTTCTATTCACTAGACGTATTTTGCTGAGGGGCTTGCACTCCAGCTCTGTTCCAGAGATGAATACAGGGGATAAGAGATGTGCCCTATGCTCGGAAAGAAAGAATCAGGCACTGGAGATGTGTTTGTGAGAGCCCGGTCTGACCCTGCTGTAACCATGGCCGGTTCCTGAGGGCTGGGGAGAACCAGGATTTAATCCATGGGCTGTTAACAACCAACTGTGCTCCATTGATACCCTTTGAAGGGGGAAGTTATGAGTGTTTATAATACCCAGGCTTTGGGATAGTTTCCTTTCTCTGACTTGCTAGAAGTGATGCTGACTTACCTTTTATCCTGGCTGAACAAACGCAAAGTTTTTGCTTTGTCTTATGCTTTTCCTCTAACTCTCACTTATTTTTTCTGTCTTTTTCTCACCGACTTAGCAGACTTGCTATCAAACCTTGAACGGCCTATTGTAGCTTTCACCCAAGTAAATTCTTTTGGGTCCGACTGGGCTTTAGAGCTGTTGTGAGCAGGTCAGACAGGCCTTGATGCTTGGGGAAGAATAAACACTGCTATAATTCCCTCTCTTTCAATAGAAAGCTTAGCACAACAGCAAACTTGACTACTTCAAGCTTATAATGTGTTTAAGTAGACATGACGAGCGTGTTTTTAATTTTTAAGCTCCTCTTCGAGGCCCAGGGGTGACACTTGCTATCTGTCTCCCCAAACAACATGACATTTTGATAAATTACATATGTATTGTCAGCCTCATACAATATCTTTCTTTCAAAAATGTTTTAAATGGCAGCGCTTTTTATAGTTCTGCAGCTGCCAAACACGAAACTCAGACATAAACTGAGCAGGCTGTGGTTCTGACAAAGAAAATAACACCAACGCAAAAGTTTTCTGCGTATCAACATTTTCTGCTTCACTTCACTTTGCAGCTCTCTGTTGTGCATATGTCCTTTTTCAACACGTGGAACCATGGAATCAAACCAGATTTTTACTAAATTTCTGTATTGTGTATATATATATGTATATGTGTATATATATAAAAATATTAGCTCCACACCTCAGAGCAGTTTTTTCTGCGTGTCAGGCTTCTAAAGTGATGTCTGTTTTCTAATGTGGCCATATGGGTTAACTCTGTTCAGCCTCATTAAACACATAGTTAAGGCCTTGCTGTGTTTTTCAACATAGGAAGGAATTAGTTATTTTGAATATAGCAGTGTTATGTTCTCCTGGACAAGACATCTTGAACTTTAACTCTTGGGTTTGCCTATCGGGTTTGTCACTTCCCCAGTAGTTATGTTCATTATGGAAACTATTAAACTTTGTTTAATCTTTGTTTGAATGGTTTGATGTTAAACCTGCAGGTAATTTTAGCTGGGATTATTTGCAAATAAGAGAATGGATTGTGTGTGCCAAATCCCGCAATTTTTGGAAGTGTCCAGATTATGAAGCATTTCTGTTGTCAGGATGGTCTAAGCCTGTAAGTGGGGCAGAGGCTGGAGGATAATGTGTTTTATCAGACCAACTGGTTTAGATGGGGAGGGGAAGAAGTAAAACCAGAGGCTTTAATGTTCATAGACCTCCTTCTTGCAACTCTGGGTTCTTTTATCCCCAACTAGAGCAGTTGGTCCAATAAACAACAACAACAAAGTCCAAACCCCAAGCTTTTCCCCGTTAGCCATTTCATACCTCACAGGGAATTAGATGTCTTCATGTTACCATTTGTGTCTGTAGCTGATTGCTGGGATAAAGCAACCGTGTCTGTAAATCAGATCCCTGATCACAGTCAGTGGAGGGACAAAGCCCTTCCCTCCCCTAATACTGTATAAAGGTTTTCAAATCTGACCATAAAACCAGCCAAATAACAAAAATTACTTGCTGAAGTGCTAGGTCTGAACGCTGTGTAAAACAAACAAAAAACCCAACAAAATGAACTAACCAAACAAAAAAACCCAACTAAATATAATAAAAAAGGTATCATATCTCCCATTGATTTGGATTTTTTTTTTTTTTAACAAAAATCTCTTTAAAACCGAAAAACATCTGGGAGAGCTGCACCATTTGCACTGATGCACTGTGAATAAACTCTCGAATTCCAGCAGACGCCGCTGTGGGGAGGAGCAGAGGTTTGAACTCCACGTTGTGCTGGGATGGTTCAGCAGCTCAGGTGGTCGCTGGGTGAGAGACGCAGTTTGCGCAGGAGGATCTGAAAGTGTTGGAAGTGATGGGGATATCGGGAAGAAGAGCTGAAAACTCCTCTTTTCCCCCAGCGCCGAGCAGATGGGCGGCTTGATGGGTGGAAGTGATGGAAATCAATGATAAATAAAAGTGACTTGTGTGCTCCAGGTAGGTGTTAATACATCTAGAGAAAACTTTCCAAGCAGAAGTTAATGAGGATCCTAATGCATAATGGCTTGTGTTGTGCGGTGTCGGCTGCTTTACGCTCACCGGCGAATTTGCTTGCATTGTCTTTGAATGTGATTTACTTGGCAAGCTTATAAGACACCAAGCTCAGTTGCTCAAAGGTAAAAAAGACTTATTTTCCCTCTCACGTTTGGAAGACTTTCAGTGCACGCACCACCGGGGCTTGTTTCTCATTGCACGCATGCAACAGATTCCTCTTGGGTTTGGTAGATTGCCCAGGTTGTGATGGGCAGCCGTATTTATTAGAAGAAGACGTGTGTGACATGCCTATCACTCCAAGTGCTGATGCCAGCAGCTTTTACTGGCTTATATCTGGGGGGAAAAAAAATAAAATGCTTGCAACAGCACTGAGGTGTCCCTGAGTGTTGCTCCTTGGTCTCTAAGAAGCAGCATAGGGAGGATTTCTGCTGATTTCAATCAATTTTGCATTGAGCCTTTTTTGAATTTAGGAATAAGGGATTGTACTGTTCAAGACATGAGATTATTTGATCACAACAGGGTAAGGTTAGAAGTGGTATAGTGTGAAATTTCGCCATCTTGCTATGTTAATAGATAGTAATTAAAAGGGAAACGTGAAAAATTGTGCTTACTAATTGTTTAAGCCAAAATCTCAAAGCAAAAATGGCATTTGCCAATATCATCAATTTCTACTGTTACAAAAATCACATGAAGGCTCCAGCTGCTTCCACAGTTGTGTATCCCAAAAATCAAAAATGCTTCTTAATACTCTACTTTAACATCATCTGTCCAAGCTCATTCATCTTCCTTACAAGCTTTGGAGCAACCAGCTCAGCGCTGCCTTTCCAACGCCAAAAGCTGTTCTCTGGCACGCAGGCGAGAAGAGCTGGACTTGTGCACAAGAGCTGCTGGAGGACAACCAAGAGCACTGAGCGAGATACCTTGGAGAGTTTGAAGCTGCCCTGGAGAGCTCTTGTAACTTAATAAAACTCACAAAAGTGCTGTTGCGTTGTGACCTTCCAGATGTCCACCGGTCAAGGGTAACCGGGGTTATGAAACCAGAATGAATGCCTGACTGACTCTTGCTGAAACTGGGCCACTCTCCCTACAGGCAAGTAATTGTTTTGGGTTTCACATGTTAACTGTGTTTGAAGTTCTAAGATAACAAAGTCATTTGTCATATAAACAGAAGTGATGGGAAGGTGCTGGAAAGAAGCAGCGAGACTCTGGCTGCTGCTGGAAAACAGGTTTGGTGTTGGCCACTTTTTAGATGTTAATTGCATATTAAAGATAAGCATTAATGGCTTAGTGGTGAGAGTGCAGCTGTAACCAGATCTTGTTGTTCTGTCCAAGTGCCTTTCAGGTTTCCTGCAAGGTCAAATGTCCTATTGACTGGCAGCGGGACTGCTTTGTCTGTAGGGATAGAACTGGTATTTGGTGGACTCGCAAAATGAGTTTCCCCCTGAAGCCAAATATGAAAGTGTATGAGAGTCCAGCAGTTCCACTTCCTGCGAAGCTGGAAACCCTTGTAGCCTTTATTAGGATTTCCTGCAGGGAAAGAGGGATATTAATCTTGTTTGACTTATAGAATCATAATATTTGCACTGCAGTTTGATACACAGAGCAAGAAGTTTTCAATTAGTGTTTCATGAGCAAATTCAGTGAAGTGGTTACTTTTTACTTTTTGTCAGAGGATAAATGAAGGAGTTCCCAGGACCTTAAATGTTCGACAATGTTGGAGTAGGGAAGTAGGACAGTGAATGAGGTCACAGATCTGCGGGGAGGCAACGAAGAGCTGAAATTGTTCCTGTGTCTTTCTCTGTGTTTTTGCCTGGCATCCTCTGAATTTGATCTCTGAACTGTAGTACTGTATCGAGTGTGCTTGTGGGATGCATAACCCTCGGTCTTGTTGATGAAAGTGGCTCTTGGTCAGTTCACTGTTGATGTTAATTTTCCTAAATGCTACAAAATTGCTCTTAAATCTGAGCTGATTGCGATGAGCCCTGATTTGACATCCAAACCAAATTTCCTTGATGACTGGGAGCCTCTTCCCTCTCAGGTTTGTAGTAGTGTCACACTATGGGACATGCTTTATGTCTCTGAGAGGCATAAAACTTAATTTTGACACATCTCTTTTTCGTATCTGGCAGAAGAATGTTGCTGTGAACGGTGAGGCTCTTGGGCTGAGGAGCCTCTAGTAGGTGAGAGTTTCCAGGTCTGCAGCGTGCCCATGGCGGTGGTGCCATCTGGATACCTGTTGTTCTGTGCATTGCAGATACTGCCCGTCTCCGTTCTGGATGAGCTGTGGCACTGCTGTCCCTTGAGTACGAAGAGGTCCCAGGGTGGCCTGTTCACCCGCACACTCCTGCTCTGCAAACGTCTAAAGTAGCTGAGATAGATTCATGCTGTGAATGAGCAAGTGCTGGGTGGCGTGTGCCAGAGCTGCTGCTCTTTGCCGCTGATGCTTTAGGTACTCCTGCAAATAATTTACCCTCTGTCCTTCAGCGTCCCCGTCTCCTGCCCAGACCTCCTTTGCACAGGTGTATTTGAAAACTGAGTTTGTCCGTCTGTTTATAGAACCTGGAGAGAGCCCAGCGCAGAGCCACCAAGATGATGGAGTGGAGCATCTCCCGTGTGAGGAAAGNAATATGAGAAGGAACTTCTTCACGGTGAGGGTGACAGAGCCTGGCCCAGGCTGCCCAGGGAGGTTGTGGAGTCTCCTTCTCTGCAGCCATTCAAACCCGCCTGGACACCTTCTGTGTAACCTCATCTGGGTGTTCCTGCTCCGGGGGGATTGGACTGGATGAGCTTTTGAGGTCCTTTCCCATCCCTGACGTTCTGTCGTTCTGTGAACCTTGTAGGCAAAAGGATACCAAAGGACAAATAGTGCAACATAATGAGCAACCAGTTCCTTTGAACCAGTTTCTTTGTGCTCCCTATTTTTGCTCACTTCTGTTTTCCTGGATGTGGCTGGAGATCTTTTCTTTGCTTAAAAGATGTGGAGAGAGAGACAGAGAGGAAAGACGAAAACAAGGAGTAGAGGGGCAAGTACAGGAGCTCTCTCCTGTGAGACGAGGAGGAGGCTTCATCCAGCCTGACTTGTGTTGCTTCAGCACTTAACTTGCTTATCTTTAATATTAGAGCATCTCTGAGGCATCTGTCCTGCCCTGTGTGTTGTTTATTCAACAGGCAGCGGGCAGAGACATTCGGGGATGCTGTTCCTGTGCAGGGCAGGGGTGTGCAGAACCCCCTGGCAGTTTGGAACTCGGTGCGGGAGATTCTGACTCTAGTTCAGGTCCTGAGTGTTCCCGCTTGCCATTACCTGAGCTCAGTATCTCCTGAGTTTTCATCCAGCAGACGGTGAATATTTTATCTAAGCTGTTTGTAAGGCTGAACTATCTGTTGTCCGAGGTTACCACAAAAGTCCCTCTCACTGGCATTCTTTAAAATATTGTGAATTCAAAAAGTGCTCCGTTTTTGCATGGCGTTAGTTTCTCGGAGTGTCACATCTGCGTGCTGATAGTAGACACTGTGTGAGCACAGAAGGGAGACACCAAACACCTTCCTGGGATGCTTCTGACTTTACTGTTAAATGCATAATTTGAGGCTTAAAAACATCACCTGGAAAGCAAAATATTATGAATACCAAGATAAGATAAGATGATATGATATGATATAATATGATATGATATAATATGATATGATATAATATAATATAATATAATATAATATAATATAATATAATATATAATTTTATATTTTTATATATAATTTTTATATATATATTAATATAAAATATTATGAATACCAAGAGCTTACATTCACCTGTCAAGAGTTTGTGTTTATTTCCAGGGTTCTCGTATTTGTAGCCAGGATTTCCCTGTGAAGAAATTAGAGGTGTCCCCACGGTGAGGCTGAGGTGCCAGGGCTGTGCTGGGCTGACTGCGCCTTTGCGGAGTTCTGCACAACATTTTTGTGCTTCTGGGCACTTGCAGAGGTCTGTTGTGTCCAGGTGATGAGATTAACTTGCATCTGGGAACTGGGAACTATACTGCTTTGCGTATAGTCTGGATGTAGGCAGAGAGGCTGATCATCTTTTGGATGCTTTGGATTCACTGGAGCTCTGAGCTGGCTCGTGGGCTTTCAGAAATCCTGGGGCAATGGCCAAAGTCCTGACACTTTTTCCCAATAAAAGATCTACATGGAAATAGAGAACATGCTTTGAATACTGGTACTTGAGAGAGTGGATCTCCAAGTTCAATCTTTAGAGAGGAGATCTATATACATGTGTGGTAATTTACCTGACAAACATAAAGAAAAAAAGATACTAGACATTGTAAAGGTGCTTAGTTATTGCTCCACAAATTAAGAAACATCTTTGTTAGGTAGAATGCACCATGTACATTTAGCATTTTCTGCAACTTGAGCCTGAAGTGGAGAGGCAGAGTGATTTTTCACGCCAGCGAGACGTTAGACACAGCATCCCTGGCTGTGGTTGCTGGTTTGTGGCAAAGCATAGGAACGGAATTTGAACACAGAGATGTGGAAAAAACAGGAAAGCAATGTGAATGGGAGAAATACTTGTGGTTTATTGTTTCTTACTCTTCATTCTTGGAGGTATTCAGCACATATGACTTTCAAGGCACGTATCATTCATTCAGCTTCTGCTTTTCTTTAATAAGATTCATTCAGGCATTGAAGTTCAAGCTATTGGACTCCTCACACACTTGCTGCATTACATATAATACTTTTGAGCTCTGTTGTGTTTCTTATCAAATAGTTACGGTGGGCAGTTTTTGAATTACTAATATGCATTCGAGAAAGGATCAAGCAGTCATGGGCATCGTATTGCTGTAGTGTATTTCACATTTAGTTTTGGAGCGCTCTTCTGACAGAGGGAAATTGAGTTATTCTCATTTCAGCGGGGAATTGAATTTAGCTTGCCCAAGGCAATATGGGACGTTTGTCACAGATCGAGTAAGTGAACACAAGTCTCTCCAAATTAACTTAACCATGCAGCCAGCATACCTGCTTGCTCAGTTGTCTTATAGCATCTTTTATCTCAACCAGCAATGATCTCAAGCACGGTCTGTTAAAAATACACGTGATATATCGACTGCTGTATCCTATACATGCTATGAGATATGCATCGTTTTATAAACTGAAGTATTTCCCAAAAGCTGTGTGCAAAGGAAGCAAGCACTAATAAGCAGCTATTCTAGGAAGAGGGTTTTTTTTAAATTCTGTTTACCAGAACTTGCTTCATTTTTCCATTAATATACTTAGGTAATCAGTTAAAATTTCTGTCTTTATTATGCAGCCATTCAGAACTTCCGGTCACACTATGTATAAGTTAGAGATGCCACCACCTGTGGACTTGAAGTGATTACCTTGTATACATTATTAAAGTAATAATTCAAAGAGAGAACTCAAATAGGGTAAATATTTATGCTTGAAGCCAGTAGGCCAGAGATGTGGGTGTGATGTATGGTCCCCCCGTGGCTGCTGCTTAAGCATCTGAGTGGATACATGATATAACCAGCGATTTCTTAGAAATTGGGAGATGATCGGCCTGACTTTCCTCTCGTTTTATTTAATGACATCTTCCAGCAAATGTCTAGGACTAGATCCAAAGCAGATTGAATTTGATGGGAAACAAACGAGTAATTACAGCCCTTTGGAGTAAAGTATTCAGAGCTATAGCCTTATTGGCTTCATATTGTTTAGGAAAGTGCTTTGCTGAACTGGGACGTAGGTTTTTGATTTAGTATCCCACTGCTGTATGACTGTGTCTTCTGGCCACAGGCTGTCTGAGGAGCGGCTTTGGAAACAAATGCTGATGCACTTCTGCTCTGCATTCAGAGGGAAGAGAAGCAAACCCAAAAAGCAATAATATATCCGTATTGCTACGTACAAGGCAGAAGAAAACTAACCGCAAAACCAAAATGAACTTGCAGAGTGGGGTTCAGACAGCTTATAATGTCTCCAGTTGGTGCTTATTAAATAAATAAGAAGAAAACCAGGTAATAAATACCCTACCAAATCACATGCACTTCAGGTGTTAGAACTTTTGAATGCTATAAATTTGCTCTCAGTTTCACGTTGCTGAGGTGACATGAAATTTTTTCACTGATTCACTTTCTTCTTTCAATTTAAGAAGGGAGGAGCAGAAGAGTAGTGGATGAAAGGAAAGAAAAAAGTCCTGAAGCAGCATGACAGACCCTTATATTAGTAGTGGTCTTAGACCCTACATTCTTTAATGCTATCGTAGGAGTTTGATATGTCCTTCCCATGTACTATGCACTGAGCAGTTTCATGGAAAGTATGATTGATCAAAAGGAATAAAACCCCACCGCTTTTGCAAACTTGGCCTCTCTTCTACATACCAGGCCCTTTGAAAGCAAGAAGTCTGTGTATTTATTGAAAAGAAAGCTGAGGTCAGCAACATCGTGTGTTTGGGTTTTGGTCCTACACATCCTTAGACACAGCACTCACAGTCAGGGAGTGGAATCCTATCACCTTGATCCATATAGAAACACTTATAGCTGCTAGCAGGTTCAGGATGATGCACAAATTCTGAGATCTGGTGGCAAAATTCAGTGGTAGAAGGGTTTGTGAATATGAACATGGATGACTAGATCTGTGTAAAAAGTACTGCAAGGCACGGATTTGCAGTGAGGACAAAAATAAACCCAGAACGTTTGCTTTATGCTGAGTCTTAGCAGTGCTGTTCCAAGATAAACGTAGTTTAGAAGTCGGTGGCTTTTGGAAAAAAATAGGGGGTTTTTAATGTCTTCTAGTTTTTCAGGTAACCTCAAGCTTGGTGGAACTGCTTTCTTTTGTCTGAGGAGAAGAAGTCTTGGAGAAGCATCGGGGCAACTTTTATGCAGAAATTTTGACTGAGGGCAGCAGGATGGAGTAGGGACTTACCTAGTTCTGTTAACTTGCATGTAATAGGGAGCTAATTTAAATTGTGCAACTGTGGGGGCAGCCCTCTGCACTCAGCACAATGTTTTAATCTGAAATAAGATTTTGATAGGTAAAAAAATATACATCCCCACAGTACAGGATCTGAGCAACTTTACTATAATTTAGACAGTCATCAAAGTAGAATTTTACATGAAAAGTGTCTGAAACCACTTTTTAAAATTTTTTTCTTTTTTTTTGTTTTCGTAAGCAAGCACATGCGTGTGCATAGGCCACGATTTCTGGCAGAATCTGGCCTCTTTGTTCTGAGTCCTCATTCACCCCTGCAGTCCTCTGAAATTAAAACCTTCTGATTCTCCTGCAGGAAGAGGCATTGCTACTGCCATCTGCAAAACATCGGCGTCTCCTACATCACGCTAAAATTGCTCTGACTTCTCAGCATACGATGACTTTTAAACAATATTCAAAGGCACATTCTTACGTTAAAAACTGAAGTTAAGAAACTGAATATGTCTTGTCATGTAACCAATTTCTTAGGTGGGCATCGGTTAATTTATGGTGCTTCTTAGCAGCCACTAATTCATTCTTCACTTTTGTGCGTTCTGGTGGTGAACAGATGACGTGTTTATCTGCTTTGTATTAACCCGTTATTTTGTGCACTTCTGTATTAAAAGCATTTCTGTGAAGCAACAACAGCTTTCAAGTGCTGAGGTTTGAGTAGTAGAATATATTCTAGACATATTTACACAAACCATCTCTTTTAGAGCTCTCCCTTGATGAATATTGGATGTAGGTCGTGAATAGAAATGCTTGGGAAGTGCATTCGTAGCTTCAAGCCTAAAGCTGCTTTCTGTGAGATATTTCATACTATTAATATAACCTTATTTTGAATGGGATATACCTGTCAAAAAAGGGTTTTTAATATAGCAGTGGGAGATCATTTTACCATTAGGAGTACAAGATAAGGAGATGAGAAGCAAAATCTCTGTCTTTTAATAAAATGAGGAGTGATAGCAAAAGTGATTTGGTGTAGTGCCTGTATTGATGCTGTACTCGGGCTGGCTTGGAGGAACCCAGGTCCTGGTTCTGTGTGTCCTTTTATCCTGGTAAACAGCCCCAAGTCAGCTTGTTTGTGACATTCGAAGACTCTTGTGCAAACCATTTTAGGGAGAAACGTGTGGTCTTGTCTGTTGGCATCAAGTCTATGGAAGAAAAAACCAAAGGATTAGAGATGGAGACACCTGAACCTCGCAGTGATCTGCTGCCCCACAGCAGATGGACACGTACCGTAAAGAACAGACTTACTTTGGACCTTTCCCTCGTCCTTGCAGCCCCATGCCCCTGGAAATGCTCCCCAGGGGGATTTGGAGGGTAAACAGGCTGGTGAAACAGGCCCTGAACCGGGCTTTAGAGAAAACGTGGTAGAAGTAGGAGGTATTTCTGTTGCTGAAATCTTGTATGAAATATTTTTGTTTCCAGTGAGTTTACTGTTCTACATCTTTAAGCAAAAATAATCCTCTCGAAGTGAATAGAAGTAAAACTGGTCCTGCACAGTGGGGACGGGAGTGGAGTTTGCATAATGCAGTTTACAGGTATAAAATACCCTATAGCTGCAGTGCAGCACTTTGCCTCTCCATTCTGTGCCAGTAGCAATTTGAATGTGCAGCACATCAGTACAAATACAGGTATCTTGTGCCATCTCAAAGTCAAGGAGAGGATCACGCTCCTGAACTTTAGTGGTACGTCTCAGGAGAGCAAAGGTAGAATGAATACATGTGCGTTGTCCTTGCCCTTTGAGAACCTAAGAAGCGGTGAGTATTTATAGTGAGGTTTGAGTTTTTTCTATCAGTCTCGCAACCCTTTCAGCTACCAGGGGAAGAAAAGAGAAAACCTTTTTTAATCCGGATGCTTTTACTCCACAACTAAATTAATTCATTGGATGTGAGCGTATACCTACGTTAATTGCTCACAGTTTACTGAGCTTTCTGATACACTTAGAGCAGGGGTATCAAACTCGTAGGAGTAAGAGTAGTTACATTTATACAGTCCTAAAATTACGTTTGGCCCTTTGAAGGCAACCGCAAGGCTGATGTGTCCCCCAGTGAAAATGAGTTTGACAGCCCTGTTCTAGAAAGACTTGATGAAAACACCTGATTTGAATTTTAATTGAGGATTTTCCATTACGAATAACTTGTTTGTTTTCACTGTGCTTCATCAGATATCAGATTTTGGAAGTATGGTGGTGTTAAAAGGTGTTTGTAACCTTTTCACAATTTTCAGGAGTAGGTATTGTTGGTAATAAAATAGAAGCTCTTGGGGAAACAGTGGCCATGAGCTTTTTGAAAGTGGTCAGAGGTTTCTGTGTGTGTGATAATCCAGGAAAGCTGTAGCTTGACCTCTACAATCAAAATCAAAATGATCTGTTACCCATCTCAACATGCAGGTAATCTGCCAGATCTCCGCTGTTTCGTGATCACTATCAGCCTTCCTTGGACTGTTAATTGACACGTACATCCCCACGCTTGTTTAAAACCACAGCTCACGTGCTGCTTTGCGATATGAGCAAGTCTCGATGACATAATTGTTTGCGTTCATAATCTGCTTATGGCCTCTTAATGAGGCTCTATAGCTCGGGTTCATCCCTGTCTCATGGGAACACTTCAGTCTACGTTTTCTGTGAATGGGGCCACTCTGAATGTTGTGTTGTACTGGATTCCTGCTGATGTAAAAACTCAAAAACCCCCGAGTGACGTACATCAGACATGGGCGGTGTCTGAACTAACGAATTAAACATACACAAGACGATTCTTTGCCACTGAGGCAGCTGCAAGGTCGACGTGGAAACTACGAAAACCACTGAGTCTGCTTACTGGGAATGGTCTGGGATCCATCCTGACTCCAAATGGCCAATTCGGGAATCGCCGACCCTATGAACAGGACTGACTGCTGCAGAAGTTTTGATTCTCGCTGTTATTGGGAGACGTGGGAGTTTTCACTTAAAGTACAGTATTGGTAATTATAGTTTTTGATAATCAGCAGCTGCTGTTTATTTATTTAATTATTCCCATGCGGTTGTTTTTAATACCATTTGGTACGAAACTGCAGTTCTGCTTGCGATATGAACAAAAGTCCAATTTAATTTTTGTTAGCAAAGATTTCTTTAAATCTCAAAAGACAGACTAGGGGTTTAGTTCTGCAGCTGATTTACAGCTTGCCTGTAGTCTTTCAATTCACCTTACTATTTCAATTTTTTCAGTTAGGGAAAATTTTCATTCATACTGGTTTTGTTGTTTGGTGGGTTTTTTGGGGGGGGGATGTTGTTGGTTTTTGTTTGTTTAGTTGTTTTGTGTGTTTTGTTCTGGTTGTTTTTTTTTTTAATCACTGGTGACCCCAGGGTCTCATCTTTTTTGTTACTTAGGGACCGATGCACAAATCTCCATACAAGCCACTTCTGGATAGAAGTAGAATTCCTTAGTGGAGCAGAACCTGTGTATAATTATATTCTTGAAATACAAAATACGCAAATGTGCTTCACATGGCCTTGCTGGCCCTGGTGATGTACCTCAGTTGTGCTGTTATGTCTGTTTCTGTTCCTTTGGAATAGGACTGACAAATTAAATTACAAATTACCTTTTTCCTTTATTCTTCTTTAAAATTTATTTTTCTATTCTTTCTTAATGTGACAGTGTCTTGCTTTAGTAAGACTTGCAAAGTAGTGGCTAAAAGCTTAGAATATTGAAAAATACCCTGATCCCTTTGAGCATCAGTGCAGCTCTGCTTCCCCAGACCTCTGTGCCTGCACCACTTCAATGTAAGTGCTGGGTGTCTGTGTGACAACTGCTTGCTGATTTATGTTTTTATACTAGTCCAGAGAAGAGTCAAAGATCTGAAGACCTCATGTGCAACAAACGGGGATTTCCCACTCACGTATTTTTAAGGAATTCTTTGAAAACTGTATTTCTTGTGGCCTGCCTCAGCGTTGGTCAATCATGTGGCACCAAACCCACAGATTACAGCTTGGTTAAGTGGTCTAGAGTAAAAAAAAAATGAATTCCAGTATTTGAAGAAGAATTTGTGACCCGAAAGGCTATCCTTTTTTTAAAAAAAAAAAAAAATTCTGACCATATCAATTGTCATAACCAAGCTTGGTGGGAATGATCTGGCACGGGGATGGGGATCTAATGACACGCACTTTTTCTGTGCTGTGCTTTAGCACTTCAGAAAGACCTTTGGTTCTTAAACGTATTAAGCATCTCTCGAGAAGCACTGCGTCTTAGTTTATAGCTTCACAAGCTTGCGAGGCATCAGTTTTGTCTTCACAGTTTATCTGAGGGGAACGTGCGTAAACCCTCCAAGTGCTGTTAGTTGGCTGCGTGTAAACATGTTTGCAGTATGCAGTGTGTGTTGCTTTGTTTTTTTTTGTATTTTGTTTCTTTTCCAAAGGATGTTCGTGTCTTGCTGGTCTTTCCAGCGACTGTTCATGTCATCAGTCTCTTTTCTGTAAAGACCTTTCATGGCCAGAGGATTCCTCCACAAACAGGAGTTTGAGACATCGTGGTATATTTAGGAGTTCTCTGTGAATATATATCAAAAAAAAAACCTCTGGAAGATGTAGCTGCTTTTTGATTTTGCTTTCAATTTCCTTCTGGATGGCCTTGCATGCCCATTGGCATTCCATCCAAAGAGGTTCAAATTGCGGGAGCGCTCTTTAATCTCTGACTTTACAGCCTGTTCATCTAAAGCCGTTCATACGTGTTTCACTGTCAGGATGCGCAACCTGTGCCGCGTTTGAGCTTATTTCAGCATTTTTGCCTGCCTGGTGTGGCTGGAATGACATGTCTCTCAGTTACAGAACACATTTGAACCCATATAGGGCTTTTTGGCCAGTAACTGGTGCTGGATGTCATTTGGCTCTGTCAGCGGGGTTTGACTGGTCAAGCTGGCTCTGTTCTGTCCTCCCTCCACCCACCCTCTGATTTGTTTTCCCCTGTTCCGTGGCTTGGAAAGGAAAAAATCTGAAAGTGAAGAAATCTCAGAGATTCCACTACTTCATTCCCAGTCCTCTGCCCTTAAGAAATCCAGTTTCCCCATGAATAATAACCACCTCAGTGCAAAGCTTACTGTAGAGAAAGTGAGACCTTGTGTTGGTGTTAAGAATCAGTCCCATGATGTGAGGCTACTTGAGTCGTTCCTGATGCTGTTTCAGGGCTTTATAAAGGATTAGAACATACTTTTGCCCTTTTAGGGGATCTTGTTACAAGCCACTACTCGGTAGTTGCAGAACTTTGGTTTCTGCCCAAACTGTGTGGTGAGATCCCCTGGCTCTGCGATGAATTGGCCTTGGAGCATCGATGCTAAAGATGCCTGTGGAGAACGTCACAGCAAGAAACGGTGTGAAAAAACACGAGAAACTTGAAGTAATTTGGGATTTCTTTGTATTCTACCAATCAAATGGCTCTTCGTATCCTACCTTCTCTTTTATCTCAGGTAGCTTGATAATTTTCCTGCTTGGATATATCTACGTGACTTTGATTAGACCAGACCATTTACTCTAGTATCCTGTTCTCACAGTGGCCAACAGCAGGTGCTTAGGGAAAATGCTCAGGGTTAAATGCTTTAAAACTCCATATTCAAATGAGTAACATACAAGGCAAGTTGTTCTTTAAGATGATTGAGTGTTGTATAAAGAAATATCTAATTTTATTTTGAACCTGCAGTTTGGTGGTGTTATTACCCTGTTGCCCTGAAAATAAGGCAGGGTCTTATACAATTTTTGCTCCGAAATGTATTACTTTTTTTACATATATAGCTGACTGGACACTATTTAAATTGACTTTTTAAATGAACTGTAACTAGGGCTTATTTTTGGAGTAGGGCTTATATTTCAAGCATACTCAAAAATCCTAAAAAATCGTGCTAGGGCTTATTTTCAGAGAAACAGGGTAGATGCCTTCGTGCTCTTCTATTAGAAGACACTGTGAATAACCGCAGATTTCTGTGTTCCTCCAGGAGAAATATGATTTCCAGCAACTTCTTAGGAAACATGTCTAGAGAATCTCAGTGCCTGAGGTGATGATGAGATGAAGGGGTTATTGATGAAGGCCTTGTGGTGGTGGGATGAAGCTTCTGAACCTGAGTGGATTGCTCAGATTTAGGGACCAATTACTAGGGCTAACTGGTCAGGGTGCACGTTTTTTCTTTATTACCAAGTTTTCTGCTTTATATAATACATTAGTAATGCTCAGATGTTCATAACCACCTGAATCTCAACAGCACTTTTCAGTGTGTGTGGGTAAGAGAATAACACTGAGTTGTGAAATGTAGATTCCCTTTGAGGCAGATTAGTTTTGAGGCACACCGAGGTTAAAAACCAACACACAAGCAAACGAGAAATAACACCTGACACCACACAAAATGATCACCAAAAATTAGCACGTCTAAAATCAATGAATTTTTTTAAAGTAGTTGGTTCTCAGTCAGTTGCTTAAATTCTCATGGGAAATGAGTGGAAAATTTGAAAATAGAATGCAGACTTGATAGTAAAAAGCCCTATTGTGATGGAGTAGAGCTAGAAAATGAATTTGAAATGTGCAGTTATATGAAGTCAATTTTCTCATTTCACAGTAAAATAAGGATTCTAAAGCAATGCCTGAAATATGGCTTTGCAATGGAAATTGTTTCCATAAACTGAAGCAGTAACTTCAGGTGCCTCACATAAGCACATATTCCACAGCCTCAAACCATATTAGATAAAGTGATAAAATAGAATTTCAATACAAATAGCTCTGAAAGATTAAGAAACAGCATGGTGGTGAAGCTGTAGAGATAAGCCTTAAGGGTCTTTACGGCATTTTTTATATACTGGAATTTAAAATAAAAGCCAAAACCAACAAACTGTGTAAACTACATTTTTCCTTACAGAGAGAGTCCTTGTTTGTTTTATGTAATAATCTACTCTGAGCCTGGCTTTAATTTAAAATAAATAAACAGCTGTGATGCCACAGGCTGAGCTTGAGGTTCCCACATATTTAGAAGTGATCGCTGCACAGGGGCCCTGAGCATTTGTTATGAGCTGGGAAGGGAACGAATGCAAAACCAGCAGGTTCATCCTCGCAGCCTCAGCAGATGCTCCTGAGGATGCTGCACCTGTGGAGCTGCAGGAGCAGACCACAAAATCATGGTTGGGGTTGGAAGGGACCTCTGGAGATCACCCAGTCCAACCCAGCTGCTAAAGCAGGGTCACCAGAGCAGATCACACAGGAAGGTGTCCAGGTGGGTTTGAATGTCTGCAGAGAAGGAGACTCCACAACCTCTCTGGGCAGCCTGGTCCAGGGCTCTGGCACCCTCAAAATAAAGAAGTTTTTTCCTCAGATTCATTGGGTCAACCCAATATCTTTGTCAGTAGAAACAGCTATAAACAGCCTTCAGCCCTAAGGCGAGAACTTAGTTTGGGGTTTCATTTATTTGCTTTTGCTGTTTAAAACTTTTTCCTTTACAGAAATATCTTGCAGAATTTTTCAGCGGAGAGCTCTTATTCAAGGTTTTCCATGGTTTTTATATCATTTACTCTTTTTAAGAAAGTTTTACTTTTTGCCACTAAGTACAATAAAAAGCTGGTTTATGCTCTTCTTCCCCTTACCACATTGCAGGGTTTCTTCTTTTAATAGCTTAAACTTAAGAAACTAGAGTAATGGAAAGGGACTTCAAAATGTGGAAGGAGGAAGGAACTGATTTATATGTTTTCTTTTAGAAAGACAGAACTGGAGAACAGAGTTTAAATAACAAAATTCAGCCTCCTCCAAGGGCCCTACAGGCAGAGACAAACTCAACACAACCTGCTGGGTTTTTTTGGTAATCCATCTGAGGAAAAATGAGGCAAAAGGGGAATATGCAAATGGAAAGTTCTTAAAATGAAGGTACCCATCTAATGATATTGTCTCAGCTACACAGCATATGTGACCTGGGGTCTCATTGTGCTAATTATGGTTGATTCAAGCACTGTTCTGCTGTCCCCTGCCACATGAGAGAAGCAGAGAATGGAAAAGTCGCATTATTCTCTTTGCTCTGTCAAACCCACCTGTTTTTTGCAGACTACTGAGGAGATGCGATCCCGAGCAAGGTGCCCTGCTCTGAGATGACCTCCGGAGGTACCTTTCTACCTAAATTAATCTGTGGCTGTGTGACACACTCATGTAACTGAGGGACATCGTACTTCAGTGAATTGTATCACAGTATTCAGGGGTTTGCCCTGGACAGCTAGAAGAGCAGCTCTGTCCTTGTGGTTGAAGCCAGGAGCTCAAGGGGTTGAAGACTCTCATTTTGGGCTATTAATTTCTAGCTATTAAAAAAAAGAGACTTGGTTTGTTTATATTTATCTAGCTTGGCATTAATTGATACTTTATTGCTGCTTAAGGGATATAAAATGTAGGATTTTAATGTTCTGTAATGTTATTTTTCAAGTGAAACCAAAATTAAACTACAACTTCTGGCAGAAAACATATTTTTTTTTCTAAATCTGTGCCAAGGCGAACTGTTGTTTCATTTCTCCTTTCTTATTCGTTAGCGCAGAGCTCTCAAAATTAGAAAACCTGCACATCCATACAGCATCTCTGAAGGACTGAGGAGATTGCTCTTGCTGGCTAGGTCTTCACAAATAACTTATACCTGCTCTTGGACAGCAAGAAGCACTTAGACAACTTGTTTTCATGCACAAAAGTCTCTGATTCGTTTAAAACTTGAAGCCAGGGTTTGATCTGTTTTTCACTACAAATATTTGGGCCTCTCAAGATGAGAGTCCATGTGCTTGGTGTAGCGCTACAGGGATGTGAAAAATTAATCCTGAGAACAGTGTCTCCTCCCAGTGCTTTGTTTATCACAGAGTCACAGAGTGGTTGGGGTTGGAAGGGACCTCTGGAGATCACCCAGTCCAACCCAGCTGCTAAAGCAGGTTCACCAGAGCAGATCACACAGGAAGGTGTCCAGGTGGGTTTGAATGTCTCCAGAGAAGGAGACTCCACAACCTCTCTGGGCAGCCTGGTCCAGGGCTCTGGCACCTCAAAGGAAAGAAGTTTCTCCTCATATTCAGGTGGAACCTCCTGTGTTTCAGTCTGTGGCCATTGCCCCTCATCCTGTCATTGGGCACCACTGAAAGGAGTCTGGTCCACCCTCTTGACACCCACCCTTCAGATATTTATCAACATTGATGAGATCCCCTCTCAGCTTCTCTTCTCCAGGCTGAGCAGACCCAGCTCTCCCAGTCTCTTTTCATAAGAAAGATGCTACAGACCCCTCATCATCTTTGTAGCCCTCCGCTTGATTCCCTCCAGTAATTCCTTGTCCTTCTTAAGCTGTAGAGCCCAGAACTGGACCCAGTACTGCAGATGCGGGAGTAGAGGGTCAGGATAACCTCCCTGGACCTGCTGGTCACACTTTTCCTAATACACCCCAGGTGCCCTTGGCCTTCTTGGCCACAAGGGCACATTGTTGACTCATGGTCAACCTGAAACCTGTTTATGTGACAAACCCGTTTATGTGACAGGCAGGCAGAGAGCTGCTGCCATCTGATCTCACCTCTCACCGGCACTGAGTTAAAATCCTTACAAGTAGCAGTTCCACACAAAAATGAATCCAGATTTTGCAACATGTTTTCAGACTCTTTTATTTATTATTTTTAAAATATCTGTACATCCATGATTTCTTTGTTTAAAGGCCATCAGGAAGGCCTGTCAGTGGCTTCTTTTAGAGATATGGGAGAGCAGAACAACTATACTTCCAAAATTTAGATATCCCCTGCCATCTGCAAAGGCTTAATTCGCAGTAAGATGTGAGTCTGGACATGAATTTGTGGTGCTTGAGCTCACTGAACCCACACGATAGTTAAAGTATCAGGTTCGGTAGCAGGAGTTGTCAGGGATTCTGTGCAATCTGGATTCAAATGTCATGTCTAAACAAGAAGAATATAACATTAGATCGTTATTATTGGCTTTTCTGCCAGGACCACGACTCTTAACAATGTACGGAGATCACAGGGGCAGAAAATACTCTTTATGTCGAAAATACGCTTACTACCTTGTCTGTTCCTTTGTGTCTTCTCTAATATTTGCCCAGAGGTGAAATGGGGAGGCACTGTCAGTGCTTGTTTCATGCAGCAGCTGATCGAGGTGTGCCACAAAAGAAAATACATCCCTTGGCTTGGCGTTAAGTAAGGTGCAGTTTTAAGTGCTGTTCGTACAAGTGAGAACAAGGTGTTTTAGATTCGGTGTCCCCACAAAGGTAAAAAGACCAAATATCCACCACAATTGTGGTCAGCTGCTATAAGACCAAGTGTGTAACTGTGAGCAAGATTGATGAAAGGATGTTAAAAAGGGCTTTTAAGAGAATTAAACACTACCAGGAAGTGTGAGGGTGCTGAACGCTACCACACCACAATCACTAGCATGTGTTATCTTTTAATAAAGGCTTAGAAAGTTGTGAAAGGGAGCAGGTGTGGCTAAACAGCAAAGTAAATAAGTTATGAAAAGACGGGAAGGCAGTCTTTGAAAAGCTGGATGTGTATACAAAGGATGAAAATGGAAAGAATACCAATCTCTGGCAAATGAGATTTAAATTATAAAGCAAAAAGAAGGAAAACTAGCTAAAGGGCTTAAAATTACTACTGAATTCTTCAAACATCGCAAGAGCAAAAAACAAACTAGAGAGTCTGTTGATCATCGTAGTATAAAAAGAAGCAGCTGTAGATGATGGACACCCTGTTGCAGAGAAGCCAAATTAATCATTTGCATTAGTGTTCGCTATGGAAGAAACAGGTGAGGCTGTACAGAAGATTTTGGGGTAAACTCAGTAGAGAACATGTCCAGTATTTAGACTATTGTGGAAGAAGTTATGATACAGTAGATACCACAACCGTGATGGTGTTCACATAAGACATGGAGGGGAACTCAAACATGAAGTAGCTGTGTTGCTTACAGTCACTTAGAACTTTCTCAGTATCTGAAGACCACGAGGGGACAATGGATGTCCAGCTTAAAAAGATTCTAAGGGGATGGGGCAGTTACAGGCTTGGAACATCAGCAGATTAGCAGGGACTCTAATAAGGGATAGCGTGAGTAGATGCTTGGACAAATAAGATCTGCGGAGGAAGAATCCATATGGCTTCTCTCAAGGCTTCTGTAAACCTCTTAGTCTGTAAATCTCCGAAGGGATCAGCAAACACATGGGTTACAAGGTTTGGTTGATGTTGTCTGTATGGATTTTGATAAGATTTTGATGCAGCCCTTGCCAAAGGCTTTTAAGGAGGCAAAGCAACTGCGATACAGGAGGGGGGATCCCAGCATGATTATGTCAGTAATTAATAGATAAAAAACCAAGGCTTGGGGTGAATGGAGGGAGGTTACCAGTTTTATGTGAGAGGGATCTGTGCTGAGATCTGTGCTCAGCTTGTTCATAAGTGCCCTGCAGAAAGGGAGACCCTGGCAAAGGTCCAGAGAAGGCCAGCAAAGACGATCAAAGGTGTAGAAGTGCTTCCATGTAAGGAACAGCTGACCAGTTTGGGACAATTTGGTTTCCAAAATTGTGAGTGGCATGGAAAGGATGGACAAAGATAACTTTGTTTTTCCCAGCATGTATGAAGTGTAGAATACCGTTTTCATGAGTTGTCTCTTGGAATAATATCCCCAGCAATTAAAACAGGGAGATCAAGATGTCACAAGTTCCCTCTGAATTTCTTAGTGATTTCTGTATCTTTTCAGACCCTAAATTGAGATGCGAGTTTAATTCAATTATTCTGTTTTCATTTCATTTTTGAAGTATTGGCCATCTCCAGAGCTTTATGAAGTCATGTCTTCTCCTGGTGTCTGAAAATCAGACAGAAAGTGCTTCGACACAAGAACTCAAAATTAGTGACCATTTTCAAATTCTTACAGGTGACTCTGAGTAGTTCTTGCAGGTTTTTTTTTTGGTAAGACACGCATTGTATCTAAGCAGATGGCTCTAGAGAGATTTGAGTTTACTCACTTGTGCTAGAAAACTGGCCAGAAATAATGTAGCTTAAATTCAGAAGCCTGTGGCCACAGTCGTCACTGATGAAGTGGCCACTGCTTGGTTTCCAGAGTGGAGCAGCTTTGGGTTTCTTTAGGTTGGAATGTGAGAACAGTACATTTGTGCTCTTTCGTGTAGGTGTACAGGACAGCCCCTGGATCCATTGTAGGCTTCTGAAGGATGTTACAGACCTGCCAGAATAGAAGGAAGGTGAGGAAGGGCATTTATCTGTGTTTGAGGGGAAAATACTATTTAAAGCAGTTTACATTCACAGGAGAAATAGAGGATGACGAGATTAGAAGCAGCCAAACATAGTTCGCTGCGTACTCTTTCAAGTTTACTTTGTACCCCTCCTGTATTGTCCTTACTTGTTTTTCATGAATACACATGAGAGTTACATCAGCCAGGCCACGCTTGGATCCGAGATAAGTAGACACAAAACTTTTACTGCCTGTGGTTCCGAGTCCTTATTTTCACATAGCCCGATTTTACCCCGTTGTTATGTTATTAACATCGTTGGAGTTGTTCCAGGTATTGCTGATAAGTGATATCAAAATCCAAGTTTGTTAGTGAGAACTGGGCCCGCTATTTCAAGGGAAAATGGTTCCCTTAACTGTTGCCAGGATAGCAATGCTTGTTTCCAAACCACCCCAACTGCCGCTGGCATTTATTTGCTGTGAGAGTTGTTGCAGAAATATCAGGGTTTATGCTGATCGATAAAGGGACGCCCGTAAGCCGTATGGGCCAAAGTACTGAAGCTGTTAACTTGTTCTCTGTGGATCACTTGAAAGACTTACTTCATCGATGGGGACTGGACATTAAATCACTGCCATGAACAGAAAATCCTGTTGCATTCACGTGCAATACAATTAAAGGTTTCAGGCATTCCAATAAGGATCAGCCCACGCTGATCCGAATCACTGAACAGGAAATGCTGCTAGGCAGGATCCTGAGCTTAACTCATTAATTTTAATTTATATGTTAAAGTGTTGATCTAGATAATGCTATAATTACAAGTGCTTGTGTTTGAAGACCATGAAAATTGCTAAAAAATGAAATTTTGCAATCATCAGAATGTGAAGGTTGGTCACATTTGGCAAAGAAATGCTTGTCTTGTCCCGAGGCAATGCATTTGTATTTAAGATGCAAGTAAAGACACTTGAGTAGACTTAGGTCTCTGAAGCACATACCAGCTTTTAGACTCAATAGTGCACCACCTCCATCACATATGCTGTCACAGAAATGGATATTTTTGCAAGATGCCCAGCAAATAATTTCAAAACCAGCCCAACATCCTGAACACCCATCCTTTTTAAACTGTGTCCTTCGAATGACTTATTCCTTCCCAGGACATTTGGTTTAACCACACTCATTTCTCAGAGATGGAATGAGACAGTGTTTTCAGGGTCAGCAGCTGATTTCACACCCCTGCTCTTTGCCTTCAGGCAAAGTGGGTCAGAAACTCACCCACTCAAGAGACCTAAAGGAGTACGGCTGGTGTCCCACCAGTCCCGAAATCAGCTGCATTCAGGAGGGTGTAAAGCATATCTCCAGCTTTAGAAATCTAGGTACCTAATATCTGACAGTATTTGTCACTTCACTCTGTTTAGTGACACTTGGCCCTCTATAGATGGGGTGATGTTTCCTCCTTTGTCTGCCCTTTTAGGCTTCTTGTTTCCAACTTTTTCAGTAGGAATTCTTCTTTAGGACTTATAATAAATATATGTTGAAAACTATATTTTGCTCCCTTTGCATCTGGGCTCTGGGAGGACACCGATCTGGCTCTAAGCTGATTTTTCCTGCTTGAAGCCTTCAGAAAACCCAGGATGTTTAAATGCACACAGATCTCATTGGATTTGCCATGTGGAGCTTGCTGCAAGCATTTCATACGTCCTGCACCGTCCAGTGATGTATTTGCCAGATTTGGTGTTGAGCCCTATCTTAAAATTACTGCCCTCACCTGCCTACCCTCCTTTTGTGTCATTTTGTGGATTTCGCCATTACAGCACCCATGGATTGCTTTGTTGCATCTGAGTGCGCTCTCCTTGAGGCATAAGAAGATTATTTGCTGCCACTTCCACAGTTTCTTTCCTTTTAAAGATGGAAATACAGACACTCAACATGCACTGTGAATGTTACATTTATATTAGAGTCGCAGTCAAAATCTCCAGAAAGTCCATTCCTGCAGGGACCTTAAAACCGAGAAGATTCACAGCATCACTCTGCTGCCTGTGCCATGTCTCACCTGTGATTTGTTGTCACTTTTCATTCACATTTGATATGAGAATATTGGGGTTTTCTAATGTAGAGGACACAGGAAGCTTAACTGCTTTAACAACAAAAGACCTAAAGGTGCTGTATCTCTAATGTCTTCTGATTCTGGTTTTCACTTACAGCCGAGGTATCTTGCTAACATGTCTATTGCCACTGAGAGAAAAGTGGCTATTAGACAACGTTTTTTTCCTAACCCTCGGGAGTTTCACGGTTACTGTACTTTGTACCTGCATCCACTGCAGCAGCTCTGCCTGTGCCTGTGTGCAATTATGGGAGAAAAACCACTAGAACCAGAGCGAGACGTGAACTGTGGCCCCGTGTCAGTACGATTTCAGTTCTGCTGAAGTTAACTTTGTGCGTGCTTCTACACAGGAGTTTTCTGACTTCGGGCACGTTCTGTAGATAAATACTTACTGTGTCTTCTGTGATCCTAATATGGCCAGAGATGCTCAACACAGAGCTGTGGAAGAAATAATAGGAAAAGAACAAAAAAGGAATTGCTGCAGCTTGTCATAAACACAGCACTGCCCGGAGGTTTAAAGTGGGTGTTTGTTGTCTCCTTTCACCAACTTTTCCCTAGGACTGTTTACTTAAGAGCTCCCCAGCTATTGCCAGGAATGCAGTTATCCTGTTTTAGCCTATATGTACTCAATAAAGCTCTAAGCTGTTCCCACAGTGGGCGAGAGAGGCTGTGTGCCAATGTGATGCTGCAGCGCTGTGGTCCACCGCGCTCTGCAGGTATTTAAAATAAATCTCTTGGCTCAAAGGTGCTCACCCTCTCTGAAATAATGAGCGAATGTTTAAACGTAGCTTTGTTCTTTGGTCACGTTGCTCTCGTTTGTATAAACTGAACCTCCTAAAAGTACAAGAAGTTGGTGCCTCCAGATATTCTGCAAAATCAGATGCAGAGGCAGAGGGAGTATGCAGGCGATAGACACGAGGGGCCGTACGGCAGATGGAAGGGAGGAACTGATAGAAATTTAGCCTCATTTTATGTGTTACATGTCACCAATGCTTCTGCTGAATCATCGGGTCTTGCGTTTTTAACAAGCTGCCTACTGGCTGTGTGTGTGAAGATGCAGCAGACACAGTGAGAATACAGCAAAGAAGGATTTTATGTAACCTCCTGCAGAAAAGTACTTGCTTATTCAAGCTGGTAAGGTATGGGGAACATAACGCCTCCCCTACTGTATCTGTGAATGCTTTTTGTATACTTTGTGGCCTCTACTCTGAATCTAAACAAACCAAATTAAACAGCCCGATGAGTGAACCCGATCCAGCCTCCCTGCAGAAAGCCAGGCCTCTCGTTAGCGATTTCAGATGGAACAATGTTCGTTTGTCCGGCATGTGTTCTCCCCGACGGGTCTTTAATTTTTTGCGAACAGACTAAAAGGTGGGAAAATAGTGCCAGGGTGAGGGTGTGGGGGAGAAGGGCTGAAACAACCCCCTCCGAGCTGCTCACAGCAGGTTCAGCCCAGCACAGTCCAGCTCCACGCGGGGCTGGATGTGGCTCCACTGCTGATGGGGTGGATTTGTCCCTCCTGGAATTTGAGAAACAGGCTGTTTCTTGTGCTTTCTCCACTCTGCTGCTTATGAAGAATTTGACCTTTTGAGAGGTCGGTGTCTTGGTGCATCCTAAAGTCTTGTAGGTGAGTGGCTCTTCGAGCTGAATCTTCAAATACCAGTCAGCCCTGCAGCAATCCTGAGGAGCAACGTCTTCTCTTCTGCTTATGGCTGACTTACTGCCACTCGCCCGTGGTTTTCTGTGTTGCACCATCACTCATTTCTCTGAAGGCTTTTTGCTGGAGTCCAGAAGCGCATTGTCTGATTTCAGCTCTGCGTTCAGCTCGTGTTGAAATCCCTGTGCGACTTTGCTTCACTTCATTCAAGTGTTTGTCTGGCAGTTCTTTAATTTTTCTCGTTGTTCTCTACTAGGTGAAGCTAGGAGCTTTTCCACAAAGTCAGTAGTTTAAAACAAAGCTTTTTTTTTTATTTTTTCCTTAGACATCAGCTCATGACCTGATGTCAACGTGACGAGTTTAAGAGAGCCGTGTTTTGGCTGGCGTGGCAGGCCGCCCGTCTGCACACACACCTAAACCCATCTCCTGCTGGGGGTCGGGAGGGGAATTCCTCTTGCAGGAGCAGCACACAAAGAGCCAGGAGCATTTCTGAAGGAGGGAAGAGCTCTCATTCTGCCAGGGCATCCGCGACCTGCGGCTTCCAGGGGGACGATGCGCAACACAGGACCTGCCAGCCCCTTGCTCGGGGGACCAGTGTGGCTCGGACATGTGGGTGCCCATCTCTTTGCCTCACCGTTCACCTCACCATTTGTCACACACCCTCCAAGAGCAAACCCTGACATCCAGTTCCTACCTGCGGAATTAAAGCCCCTTAATTTTAATTCTCCCCGGGTGAGCGGAGGGCACTGTGGTCTGTAGCTCCCCACAGTGGGAGATCTCTGGAAATGCTTTGGGCTTCAGTGAGTTTGCAGGGATGGAGCAAGGGGGGGCTGGGTTTGGGTTTTTTAACCATCTCTGCACTTGGCCTGTTTCACCCTTTGCAGGAGGTAAAATATGTCCCAAGTAATGAGATTTTTTTTTTGGTTGTTGTTAGTTTGTCTGCAAGGTTCAAAGGAGCAGAAATGCTTGGTAGCTTTTGTCTCCCTTTTGGGTAAGAAAAATGTGCTGTGCTGCTGGTGAGTGAAATGTGTCCTGAACTGCAGCCCTACGTGGTTTAGGGCAGGCAGGGGGACGTCTCTCATCTGGACAGAATACAAGCACATAGGCTTCTGCAAGCCAAAGGATATCTGCGGTCATAAATGAGGAGGTGAGGGGTTTAAAAGCAGATTCTGGTTTTGTTTGGGCCAGTACCTTTGGATAAGGTTTGACTCAAGCGGAGTGGTTAACATTTCTCCCAGGTTTTGGTCTGCTTCTCTGAAGAACGGTGTGTGCACTTTGGATGAGGGTGTGTGCAAAGATGTCCCGGCTCTGCAAGTCCCTCCTAAGAAGAAGTTAGGCCATTCTGCCTGGGATTTCCCCTGTAGTGTCCCAGCTGGCTCCTCAGATGGGCACAGGATTTGTTAATGACCACAGGAGAGGTGGGTGTTATGTTGAGACTGGTCTAGAGTCCGTGCGGAGAAGGAACGTCCCTCATGGGACAGCCTTGAGCTGCAGGAGACCTTGTCTAGGACACGTGGTCCTCTGAGATTCAAACTCAGAAAGGTCCCTGTGGCTGGTTCCACGATGTACCGATCATGGGAGGGACACTGGTGGGTGGATGGACTCCTTGGGACTGTCCCATGGGTCTGGGTCCCATTGAGGGGAATGGTCCACCCACCACGTGCGTTGGACTGGAGGTGTTGGTATTTCAACAAGCAACCGCTTAAGTTTAGCGTTTTCTAGGCTGAAGCAACACAAAATAAGACTTTTCGTGGTCCTTGCATCTTCCAAGTGACTGTTACACAAAAAAGGACAATCCCACACCCATGTTCCAGTCTTACATTTGCTCTTGAGGCTGAGATAGTGACAAAGAACAGAAAAGGATGTTCCTCCTGATCTTCACCCCATTATGTTATTGTGATTTGTGTATTTATTTTTTTTTATGTCTATATCTGTGGATAATGTTTTAAAATAGGTTTGAATGTTTATTCAGAAATGCTTGCACTTGATGATCTTAAAGGTCTTTTCCAACCAAATTGATCCTCTGATTCTATACTGTGTCTCCAGTCAGTATTTTTCTTTTTCCTTGTACCCATATATGTACTTCATATAACGTGAGTGAGGAAGGAGGACAGTCTTTCATACGGATATTGGGAATAACTCCCTAGTATCTTCCCTTCAGGTCAATCCTGGCCTGCAGTAACCTAAACTGTTTCTTGAATGCATTTCATAGTATTTAATTCAGCTGTGATTTCCACCCCATGTTTTTTTCCACAAAAGCCATGGATTGAAGGAAAAATAAGCACAACACATCCTTATTTTTGATTGCATAAATTTTATTAAACCCAGCTATAAAAATTGCTGGTTTATATTATAACTTTTGAAAAACAGATAGTGAAGAGCTCTAGAGAGCTCTTTGAAAATTTTATTTATAGGAATGGAGTGCTATCCAACTTGTTTCACTATAATTGAATTTGTGTAGCATCAACAGGAGTAGCTGAGGAGCTTCAGTGGGGACTGTGCTTCACGCACTTGGGGTTTTCTACCTTCAGGATTACACTGAGTGGTGTCAAGAAACAACATTATTTATAACCATTAAAAAAAGCATGTAAAGTTTTAATTTTAAAACCCACTATCATTGCACCTGTGGATTTCAGCAGCATCCCCATGCGCGACAGCTGGAAATTGGCCCCCGGGCCCTGAAAACCCAGTCGTTTCCAGGCAGGTTGTGACACGGGTCTGCGTGTCACGGCTCTTAATTCTTGCTGCGATCTTCCACAGCTGTAAAAGGCAGAAGCCACTGGAAACTACGCTTTGCTACGGATGCAGGTTAGTGAGGGCTTTTCCAGGGGAGAGGTGTCCCACCATCCCTGTCTCGTGAACTCGGTGCTGTAGCGCAGGGCTGCAATAACATCTTGGCTGCGAGCAGATTTACACAGATACACCCAGAACAAACATTTCCTGTCATTTTTTATCTCCTTTGTTAGATACAAACACAAATGTCTCCAAGGACAATCAAATGGGAAAAGTTTGAAATGAACCCAAGCAGTGAGCAAGTGCATTAGCATGCAAGATCCCATTATCATTTTGTAATTAAACTCAATTGTGTTCTCTGACCTGCATTTTAAATACTGAATATTTAGTAAGATTCATACTTTTTCACCCCCTAGCCTGCCTCCTTTCAGGCTTTGTTCAGCATGTGAATAGCTCCATTAGGGAAATGTGAAAGCACTGGGCTGTGCATTGAGTTGCTATTTTGACATTCGGGAGGGAGATGCTACTAAGCTGTAAATTACAGAATTGGACATCATTGGTTTGAATGCAGATCAGTTTGGCAAGAAAAGCTGGCTTTAGCTATTTGACCTGCCCTGACCCATTTCTGTGCTTTGTTCAGCGAGGTACCTGAGCTGTTTGCAGATTTCTTCCTACCGTACCATGTACAGAAATCCGAAATATTCAGATGTTTTAGACCATATCTCTTGCTTTGATGAAATAAAAATATTTTTGCGCCTCATCATAATACGAGATTTTTTTAAAACATTTTTATTGCTGACATTTTTTATCTTTTCCAGCATGCCCCAGTTTCAGAAGGTGTAGCTACAAGTTCCCAGCTTTGCAGAAACACAGACACCCGGCTGTGCAACCGCAGGGGGTGCTGGGGGTGGTGGGGAGCTGGTCTGGGTGCCCCCCTGATGCTGCTTCTGCGTCCTTCTCCATGGACAAAGGCCCTTAAAGCCAACGTGCTCTGACCTCCACAGCTTGGAGGTTGTAAAAAGTAGCCTGTGGTACGGACAGATGGAACACAGCAGGATCACCTCTCTCAGTTTGTCTGCTTCCTACTCATTTTGCCGTTTGGAGAGGCTGGGAGAAATGGGAAAACGTAGCTTAATGTTCCATTTATTCAGGTCTTGTAGAGAGGCAGGAGACGCCTTTTTGGTTATTGGTATTGTTCCTTGCCTACCACTAGGTTATTGTCAAAGTCCAGAAGAGGAGACCTTCGGAAGTACGAATTAGGGTGTTTATCCTCCCTGGCTGTACGTTATGGAATGGGGAAACTTTTGTTTTCACTCACCCAGCACAAATCATGAATGTAACAATACTGTGCTCAACATTTGGTTTGTAGATTCAGTGGAGAATGGAGAAGAAGAGACTCCGCAGAGACCTTATTGGAGCCTTTTGGTACTTAAGAGGAGCCTTAAAATCAAAGCTCATCCGGTGCCACCCCTGCCATGAGCAGGGACATCTTCACCAGATCAGGTTGCTCAGAGCCCCGTCCAGCCTGGCCTGGGATGTCTGCAGGGATGGGGCATTCACCACCTCTCNTCTCCAGCTGAACACCCCAGCTCTCTCAGCCTGTCCTCCCAGCAGAGCTGTTCCAGCCTCTGATCATTTCTGGGGCTCCTCTGCCCCTCTCCAACAGGTCCATGTCTTTCCTGCACTGAGGGCTCCAGAGCTGCACACAGGACTGCAGGTGGGGTCTCACCAGAGCGGAGCAGAGGGGCAGAATCACCTCCCTCCCCCTGCTGGCCACGCTGCTTCTGATGCAGCCCAAGATCCGATTGTTCTTCTGGGCTGCAAGCGCACATTGCCGGCTCATGTCCAGTCTTTCATCCACCAGCACCCCCAAGTCCTTCTGCTCAGGGCTGCTCTCAACCCCTTCATCCCCAGCCTGTGTTGATACCGGGGGTTGCCCTGACCGCTGGGGAGTTGTTTGCAAGATGTGTTTAGTAAACCTTCTCCTCTCCTTGGCCTGTGTAGTTGAGCTGAGTGCTGTGGATTTATGTTGGCGCTACAAGCACAGTCTGAGATCAGAATGATGGAAAAGCAGCATCCGGAACAGCAAATTCCTGTTCGTTGATTTTCATAAACCTTCTTGTTAAGTCTGTACTTCATAATCAGCTCTGAGCACTTGCTTTCTCCCTCCTTCCGTGCAACAAACAACCACCTTTTTAACCAAGGAGAAAATTGGAATCAGGTCAGAGTTTACATTAGTGAGCAAAATTACTATTTATGCAGAATATGAAGCAATTTGGGCTTTGCACAGTAGGGAATAAGATAGTAATTACAGTTTGTCATTTTCCCCTCACTCATTTCCAAAAAATAAAAGACCAAGATGATTTGGGATTTATTTGGCAGATTTGACACCTGTGCTTACTTCCTGGGATTGAAAGGGAGAAAGCAAGTCAGACAGTTTCATCTCAGACAAAAAAGAAATGTCTAGAAAAAAAACCAACAGCAATGCTAATAATTCCAATGTAATGCCATTATGGTGTGTATAGGCCTAAGCACAGTCCAAGGGATTTAAACTCCTGAATACTAAGTCAAACACATTCTTATAAAGTGGACAGTGTGTCTTAACCATAAATAAGAGGGATGAGGGAAGAGTCCTGGGGGTAGTTTTGGGCCAGACCTGCCTCTAATGTAACCCCTCTAAAGTTTTGCCACTAACATCATTAATATGAGGTTTCAGCCTTTAGAAATGATCCTCCATGGGACTAGAAATAGGCTGAGCTTTTATATAGGTGGATGGGGTTTGTCTCCGATTTCTGTGAATTTTCCAGGTTAGCTTTGGGAGTTAAGTTATGCAAATAAATTAAAATAAATGGGGAAAAGCGTGCATGCATGTGCTTGCATGTGATTTCAGAAAAAAACATGTTGAATGCATTACCACTGAATGAGAGCAGAGGGAATTCATAAAACATTTTACATTCTACTAATTCCTGAGCTACGCAACAGATGTAAGAGTAAACCGAGTGGCATTGGTAGAAAAAGCTTTTTGCAGAGTTCGGTGGACATCTGGCTACAGTTTAGGGGTGCTTTTTAAATTCAGGATGAATACCCTATTAAAATATGCTGTCCTATAGGTTCTGGATGGGGAAGGGAGACATTAGCCGACGGGACTATAAACAAGGACGTGCTATTGGGGGAAGTGTTCAATAACTTGCACGTTATGAGTGTTCAAGCTGGTTTGGCCCTGGATCTGAGAACCGCACTGATGAGCTGTTCAGGATTCAGAAGGAGTCAAAGGAAAAGAAAAGAGAGAGGGACCCCGGAATTTATTTTTGAGGAGTGCAAGACTTCGCATGTTATGGCTGCTCTAAGGCCGATATAAGCTTTTCACATCAAAACGTGCAACCTGTTTCCATGGGGCAGGAGTTGTGCACTCCCAGATTATTGTCATTCCATTTGCTCCACCCTTTCTGAGGTTTTGCTCTGGTTTTCATCCACGGTTCTCCTTTTCTCTTATTTGCCGCTGAGCTGTGCGTTAAGTAAGTCATAAATACTTTGCATTGCAGTTGGGTTTTTGTTTGTTTTGTTTTGTTTTTTCAGAAGGAACAGCTGTGACACCAAGAATTGGAAGTTAGTGGACCAGATCCTGGCGATATGGGAGTTTCTCCTTTAATGAAAGTTCAAATGCAGCATTTCTATGTGCTTTAAATGGCTGTGTGATACACACTGCATATTGCTTCTGGGAGAAGCATTTTCAGTGATCTTGTCTCAGGAAAAACTCCAAGACGGTATTTTACGCCCTTCCTTCTATGCTCACCTTCAACAAATTCCATGCCATCTCTCTTCTTGAAGTCCTGACGTCCTTTGCCATCTGTGGCTATTTGCCTCTACTCGTACTTCTCTCATCACGTTTTTCTTTTCACTGGTGGACTTCTTGGGGGAAGATCTTCTGCCGTTTATGCCCTTCTCTTCCCTTGATCTTTCAGAGACCTTAACCATAATTACAAATGCGATTACAATCACTACATGTATATCTTATGTTTCTCCACATGCAAATCTCTTTCCAAACCACAGTCTTTTCTCTCCAAGCTGCAATTTTAGCCTAATTCAGAGGCAATCTTATCATCTGACTTTTCTTGAGAGGTATGTAGCTATTAGCTCACCTCTGTGTACTTGTGATAGAGAACTTGATATTTCTTTCTGTCCTGATTTTTGGCTGGGATAGAGTTAATTTTCTTCCCAGCAGCTGGTATAGCGCCGTAGTTCGGATTTAGCAAGAGAATAACATTGATAACACACTGATGTTTCGGTTGTTGCCAAGTAGTCAAGGACTTCCAGTGTCTCACACCGTGCCAGGTGCACAAGAAGCTGGGATGAGGCACAGCCAGGACAACTGACCCAAACTGGCCAAATGGGCATTCCCTACGATTCCCTCAGTATCTATTTTGGGGGAAGAAGAATTAAAAAGGGGATGTTCGGAGTGATGTTGTTTGTCTTCCCAAGTAATGTGATGGAGCCCGGCTTTTCTNTGTGCCCGCTGCCCCTCATCCTATGGCTGGGCGCCACTGAAAGGAGTCTGGTCCATCCTCTTGACACCCACCCTTGAGATATTTATCAACATTGGTGAGATCAATCCCTTGTTGATGAATCCCTTGTTTTGCTTTGCTTGCATGCGTGGCTTTTGCTTTACTTATTAAACTGTCCTTATCTCAACACAGAAGTTTTCTCACTTTTACCCTTCCAACTATCTTTCCCACCCCACCGGGGGGGTAATGAGTGAGTGGCTGCGTGGTGCTTAGTTGCCAGCTGGGATTAAACCGCGACACATTCCATACATTATTTTTAGAACACTGGAAGCAGCAGCAACCTCCATCCTGATGCCTGACCCTCTGTGTCTCTAAAGGTTGTGCTCAGTATGTCTGTGTGCTATCAACTGCTTTTTGCGTAACATCTCTCATATGTGGTCTTTCTTATGCTATAATGTCACACAGCTATAATTTCATCCAGGCTTTTACAATTCTGTGCCTGAATTAACCTGAAGCACTTGTGCTTTGTTCCCAGCCTTTCTGTGGGCTGCTATTCTTTCTCCACTTTTCTGTAGTGAATCAAACCAGTCTTTGCGGTAGGAGCAGTTCACAGGGGATTCTCATGGCATGGCTTCTTGTATTTATTGACAAGACATTGACTCCCAATTCAAAGCAGCCTGTAACACGAGCTTACATCGTTCCATGGTTATATTTTCTGCTTTCTCTCATTTCCTCCAACATTACAAAGAGCTTTGTTGAGTACCATCAAGCTGCTTCACTATCAGCTTTTCGAAAAAACAACCACCGTACCAAGTTAGGCTACTCATGTATCAAAATCATTGCTTATCTTGCAGGTACATATTTGTGCCCTGCTGTGCGCATGTATCAGCTGGCACTTCTTACGCTTTATAATCTATTTGGGGCAGGTTTTTGCTCTGTTAGTACCACCTCCAGGACAACCGCTCTGGGTCTCACCAGCTGAGACCCCAAAGGCGCCATGGGAATTCAAGAAGAGAAGGAAGTTTGCAGAATATTTGGTGGGCTCCATCTGCTTACCCGAGAGCCCTGGCCTTTAGGAATCTTTCTTTAACCTTTTGTCCAGTGTAGAAAAAATGGATGAATTCCTTTCTCATTTTAGGAGGAGTGCTGTGAACCTCTAGCCTGGTACGTCCCTGAAGAGCCGTGCTGGCAGGGCTGTGCTTTGCCTGTGCTTCTCACCCCTTCCTGCAGGGCTGAAACCAAACATCCACGTTTGGCTGCGGTTCTACCGCAGGCTGGAAAACCTTCCCTTTGGTGCAGTAAAACAGAGAGCTCATTTCGCACACTTCAGCCCACAGGCCACAAAATTCAACCTGTGAACTTTACATGGCAGCAGCGCTGGAAAGCTGAAGTGTCCCTGTGTTCGCAGTGAAGTGTACGTGGAATGTGAGCTAGTGGGGGAATTGATGTCGCATTTAACTTATTATTTACTGCATATCAGATTCGTGGCATCAATGATGTACTGACAAAATTTGTAATAGGGCTGAATTACAGTCTCCCTGGAGATGGAGTATTGCTGGGAGCCTTCTGTAACCTTTGGTGTAGTGCTATCCCCAAACCTCCCCTGACCCGCATTCTCCTCAGTCTGCCTTTGGCACGCACGGGCTGGAGAAGTCTACACCAGAGGTTGTTCCCTGCTCTTCGCTTATACCGTGGAGGAATAAATAAGCACCTATAGAGGACTGTGACCCAGAGAAATCTGCCTGCAGATGAAATGCAGCAGTATTGCCTCTGTTAGGCTTGGTTTTCAGCTGCGAGAGATGGTGTAGCTTCACCCAAACCTTGGCTTTGCTTAGGTAGCTGTGCCCTGCTGGGAGCTCTGGTGGGACAGGAGACACCAGCATTAGCACTGATGGGGCATTCCTGGTGTGAGGGGTGGGTGACATTAAACCAGGCTGAGCCACCAGGCAAGAGAACACGGGGAAGGGCTCTCTTTATCTTATGGAAAGTGTCTTTTTTTATATATACAACTTCACCCAAGTTTACGAGACAGGAGGAGTTTGGGTTTCTTTGAGATCTCTTACAAGTCACTACATAACAGTCCACATGTGGCTGCTTTTTAGTATTTTTTTTTCTACTTTAGAAAATGAATGAGCGATAAAAATAATGTCTTTTGGGAGTCAAATACCATTTTCTGAGCATTCAAGTGTACCCTACTTGGAACATTAACTGTCTTTTAATATTTATTTAGATTGTTGGGTTTTAGTACTTGTCTTTATTTTTTGTTGCTCGCTAATATAAATAGATAGACGCTCTATAACATATGTAGCGCTATAACTAGCTAAGTCTGGTCAGCAAAAACATATGTGTAGTAATGTTCTGTACAAATATGCCTGTTTCAGGTAAATGCCATTAAATCACTTTCCAGGTATATGATCCACCAAAGAAACTCCAACTCTTTCTAACCCCACAGCTTCCCCCTTAGGGGCTTCCCTGGCTTATACCAATTGTGTAATTCCACTTCTGGGGTTCTTAGTGTGGAGAACCATTGGCATCACATCATTATGGGCATTATATCATGATGGGCATCGCACCATTATGTTTTCCTAGCCTTTTTCTGTTTGGATGTTCCTAGGAACATTTTGGTTAAAATTTTGGGAGAAGCAGTGAAAGCTGCTCCACTGCTGCTACTGAGTGGCATTGCCAGGAAAAATCTCCTATGGTGTCGTTGTCTACTTCTATTCTGCCCTTCCTGGTTCACCCAATTAATTCTGAGGGCAGCTGTTGCATATTAGGTAGCTAATGATCAAGTGATTTATGCTGATTACGTACCTCCCGTGGCTGGCAATGCATCCTGATTATGCGAAACAAGACAGAAATTTGGAGCATCTCTTGCTCCATGTTTCTTGCTGTTGCAAAGAGCAACGTGCTCTCTTTTCCTCTGTGCTGTATAGATCCATAGTGTGTTTTCCATAGGTGTACGGTCCCTCTGAGGAATCATCCCTTGGCTGTCTGTTGTGCTATCGCGTGATTTTCTATGCAGACATTTCAACGGAGCCATAGGCAATAAATCGGTGTTCTATGGTGAGGGGTTTTTCTCCATGTCGCTCACAGGAAGAATTCAGCCGAGGATCCTCTGTGTTTTACCTCAGAGACAAATGTCGCCCTGGAGCAAAACGACTTGCACAGAGGGATTAAATGAACGTTAACAAATATTTTTGAACTGATTTACCAGTGTGGCTGTGGGCGAGCTCAGGGAACCGTGAGGTTGTGCTGAGGCCAAAGCTTGCCATGCTAATTGGTATTGCTCCTCTTTTGTCTCCTGACCGTCTTTACTGGTTTTCTCTTTGGGATAGAGCCTTTTTTTCATTTCTTAGGTTTGATCTGCTTTTTCTTTTTTTTTTTTTCGCAGCGTGCTTCAGACCGTAAAGCTGTGATGCGTGACAAGAGCTATTCTAATACTGATATTTTTGCGGGTTTGTTCGTAGTCCAGAACAAAACTTTAGTATTTATTGAAAATAAATATGCTCCCATTCTTTCAGTCTGTCTGCAACTGACGGTTCTCTCCTGGTACCTGGAGTGCATTGAGCTGATTTGTCTGTGCTGCTAAGTGATGCTCTTAAGTGTCATCATCTACACTGAATGCTGCCAGGCTGTTTCTACAAAGGGCTATGTCTCACAGCTGATTTTTTTTATAAGGAGAGTAGATGTTGATTAATTACTTAACACAAGTAAAATGTTCAAAATGCTGTAAATAATAGTGTTTCCTCCTTATTTTCAAATGAGAGTTTTACTGAGAAATTAATAACACGGTATACTCTGGATTTAGATAATTATGACAAAGGAGATAAGTTAAAAGGAAAGAACAAAAGCCTAGAACTCCCATTCTCTGAAGAATGATGTGTACACTTGACATTATGTGTCAAATGAAGAAAAAATGCATATCCTAAACCCTTTGTAAAATCAGGAGCTTTTCATTCCTGGTGTTTGGAAAAGAATGAAGTCAGAGGAGGAAGGATGTGCAGGGGAATTTTCCACACGAAACAGAAAAAAATGGCCACAAAGGAGAAGACAAACCTGCGGTGATGAACACGAAAAACAAAACTTTTCTCATCATTCAAGCAAAAGACCCCAAAGAATCTGGGTTAGAAATTTAGTGTGAAAAGGCAGTAGAGAGACATTAAGGTCACTTGGATACCCAGGTCCCATGGACTACCAGATGTCTCCAGTAACATTTCCATTCTTAGTGCTGCTCAACAAAATATTTGTAGCCCATGTATGTATAGGGTCTGGCACAATAGAATATACGTATCCTGTGTATGTGTAGTGTCTGGCACAGGTGGGCTTTGGTCTTTGCTGGAGGCTGCAGGTGCCACCAGCCCCCAAGGTGGGAACGCTCTGCTCTGAGCCTGTGGGAGGGGAGGGAACCGAATCCAGATCTGAGAAGTCCCCATGGGCTGAATTAACCGTGGCTTTTCTTGCTGCTGTGGTGTGAGCACCCAGCTCTGATCTCAGCTGGAATTGGGGGGCTTTCCCTCGAACTTAATAGCGCAGGACGTGCTGCGGAGGCAGCGCATCGGGAGCAGAGCTGTGCTTTGTGCAGGGATGGGCTGTGAGCGCCGGCCTGGAGAGCAAGTCTGCTAAAGCCTCCTGAGCCCCCTGCCGCGTGTGACAAAAGGAATCGGGTACTGTGCATCCCGGAGCTCGCTCGGAGGTGGCACCTCAGGATTTTGGCCGTCTGCAGAGGTCCCTTTCCCTCTTCACTTGGAGGGTTTCTCCTCCTGGAGTTGGTTCTGGTCTAAAGAAGGAGCAAAGGGCAAGCAGTGAAGTGGTGAAAGGGGGTATTGGTGTTGCCGCTGGTGCGGGTGTCTCTGGATGAACTCCTGCTTTGACCTGAAGACTTCTTTTTTTTTTCTTTTTCTTTTTTTCCTTTTTTTAACCAGCATTAGGGAATTCCTCACCAGCTTGTTCTTGCGGTAACCAGGCCAACAATGACAAGAATGTGGAAATCAACTAAGCAATTATATTCACAGTGGTGGTTAACAGCATCCCTTCATCTGAAACAAATCAGTTACAGTCCAGTGAAACCTGCGGTACCTTGTGCGTGTACATAATAGAGCCCTTGTTGTGCATTTTCAGAGCGTGCCAGATCAGTTAAACAGGGCTGATGAGAGGTAACGGGAGAGAAATTTTATGTTTTATTAACCAGAGGCACGGAAATCTGGCTATCATCTTATTTAACCACCTTCCACACAGAGAAATCTGCATTGTATTTGTAAAGGTATTTCTCCAGGTTCAGTTAAATGTTGTAGGTATGAAGTCCGGGAGCATAACTTGGAATTAGCTGTGAACGACAGCGATGAGCAATTGCCAAGGTGAGAAAAGCCAGCTAAGAGACTTAAAATTATCGGGAGCTACTCTGACCGTGGTCTCCTCTGAAAATGTGCTGTATTTTCTGTATCACTGGTGTTCCACCTGGAACCCTGGGAGTCTATGAATTGCTGCTAAGACTATCTATGAAGTGGGGTTTAGGAACCCAGGTGTGTGTCTGCTAAACAGCAAACGATGTACAGACACTTCTGAAAAAAAAACATTTACATCTCGCTGGAAAGTTTTCAGTGACCTACAGCTCAAACGAGACTACAAAAATGCAATATGTTATGACAGATGAAGGCTTATAGCAGTCAGCCAGGTTGTGCAGTGGCAATTTGGAAGGCCTGCCCTAAGGTATGCTCCTACTGATGTCAGCTCCGACATACGTCCCTAGTGTTCCCTGACCTAAAGAAACAGCTCCTGCTCTTGGAAGAGAGAGGCATTAATAGTCCCAGGTTGTGCATCATAGAAACTCCTTGTTTATAGGGCTTTTGCTGTCTTTTTGTTGAAACGAGTGTCGAAGTGCCGTGGTTTAACCCCAGCTGGTAACTAAGTACCATGCAGCCGCTCACTCATTTACCCCCCCAGTGGGATGGGGGAGAGAATTGGAAGGGTAAAAGTGAGAAAACTCACGGGTTGGGATAAAAATCGGTTAATAGGTAAAACAACAGTGTCCCCTCCCAACCCAGCACCTGGGTTTGGTGGTGTCCACCCAGCAGTCATACAGTTAATATGGCTAATGCCTGCAGTGCTGCATTTGTTGTTTGTATTACTCTGTGGCCTGCACAATTCTCTTGAAAGTGAAAACAAGCTGGTTCAGAGTGAATTGAACAACAGGGTCCTAAATGGGAGTGCAATGTGAACTACAGAGGCAAATTTTCGTGGATTAATGGCCAAATTGTTGTCTCATTAAAGTCTGATGGCAAAATTCCCGTAGGCTACAATAGGGACAGGATTTGTCCCTAAAAAAAGATTCCATTTGAAGCATTTGAGTGTCTCCCAAAAGCCAATTATTAAATCAGAGGCGCCGTAATAACTGAGCTCAAATTTATTTCAGGACAAGGAGACGCAGTTGGGAGGTCAGTTATCGCAGGGGATGTCATTTCTATGGTGACTCCATTGCAGAACTTGGCGCCGGCCTGCGCGCAGGGCTGACAATGAGGCTGAAACGGGGAAGAGCCTGAAAGAATCGCATTGTAACCGACCAAAAGAAGCTGTTTCCATCAGCCAGCTCACCAGGCAGTTTGGTAAAGCAGGAGTAGAAGGGTCTCCTGAGGGCTGAGCTCCACCACCATGCTCTGCTCCCCGTGCTATCAGCAGGCACCACCTGGCTCTGCTCCAGGCGCTACAGAAAGCTCCGAGGAATTGAATGGTCGCTGGCAGAACTGTGCTAACAGAGTGTGTCTGTCTCCATGGTGCAGTTCAATACCTGCACATCGTTCAGTATCCGCACATCATCTTCCTCTAAACAAGGACAACAACAAAAAAAACCCAAAACCCACGCCAGCAGAAAAAATACATTTACATGGCTCCGTCTGAAGGGTGTGTTACGTATTTATTTTTAATCTTTTCTTTTGCCTTTTTTTTTTTTTTCACCATTAAGTAGAAGAAGTCAACTGGTAGCGGCTTTCCTGAAATTCCATTTTATATTAAGCACTTCTGCTAGGGACACTAGCCTCCTAATTAGTGATTCTGGACTCTCCCGTTAATGAATGCCAAGCACACGCACATCTTAATATACTGGGATGCTTTGAGCATTGGAAATTGCAGAGGTCTCAGAATTGGAAGGTGAGGAACTTGGTTGTCCAATAAACTGTGTATCTAGAAAACACACGTAGCCCCCTTAACGAAGTGACAACCTGTAGTAGAGACAACTCACCGGTTACAACACGGTGGCGCAGAAACAGCATCCCGCTGGAGTAAATGATCTCGTTGGCTCACTGGGCTGAGATGGGCCAACCTGTAACAAGCAGGAAACCTGAGTTTGTGTTTTCCCTTTGTTTTCCTAAATGTTCTTTCTCCCTGGCTGGCAACGCTTAGGCATGTGTTTGTCTGTAAGCAAGATTTTGTTATCAGAAGGCAGCCCCACAACATTGTTTTTGCTTCAGCGGTCGGGTACCTTGTGTAGATCGATTCATACATGTTCTTCTTTTTGACTTTTCTAGATGCTTTTACTCTGAATTTCTGTTAGGGCTATTTGACTAGAAATTAGAGCTCCTTTTGAAAATAATTTTAAATAGCTTTTTTATTCTTTTTGTATAGCCAAGCACCCTTAATATAATTTTATTTTATTCAGAAAAGCAAATTTGTAAAGTAGATAAAATACTAACAGCCACTAAAGAATCTGTAGACTCTTGTTACCTTTCCGGTCAGAGTTGTGGAGGTATTTAGTCAGTGCTACATTAAATTGCCAAGATCTGAACACAATGCAAATTAGAGACCTATCCTATTCGTCTGTCTTTGATTATCTCAGTAAATATCTTTTTCTGTATCTACAAGTACCTAAATACCCTTGGAAAATATGGCTCTATCTTCATTTAGTAAATGAAAATTTTGTTTTCATTTTGACTCAGTAGATTTGACTCTCGATTCTGTTTTGGTAAAACAATGGAGAAGGAAATCAAGTTCTCCTTTAGGAAATATAAGTTTGTTTTCCAATTTTGTGGCTAGCCCAAAGGGAGGGAAAATATTGCACCTGCTAGCTAAACTCACATCCAAAGACATGGAGGTGAAAGGAGGTTGTAGCATGGAGGGGGTTGATCTCTTCTCCCAAGTAACAAGTGATAGGATGAGAGGAAATGGCCTCAAGTTGTGCCAAGGGAGGTTTAGATTGGATATTAGGAGAAAGTTCTTCCCGGAAAGGGTTGTCAGGCATTGGAACAGGCTGCCCAGGGCAGTGGTGGAGTCACCATCCCTGGAGGGGTTTAAAAGGCGTTTAGAGGAGGTTCTTAGGAACATGGGTTAGTCCTAGATTTAGGTTATGGTTGGACTCGATCCTGAGGGTCTCTTCCAACCGAAATGATTCTGTGATTCGATGATTTCAGAGCAGCAGAAGTGAAAGGATTTATGTTTGGAAGAGTGTACTTCATTGGTGTTTATTACATACAGTACCTGATACTGGACTTTGTTGATTCTATGTAAATTAAAAAAGCATTAGTTCTCCTTCCAAAAGATGGAGCTTAATAACGTAACACTGATTTTCTTACAGAGGTTATATTTACTTTTAAAACCATAAGTCTATAATGTCATAGAATCACGGAATATCTCAAGTTGGAAGGCACCCATAAGGATCACGGAGTCCAACTCCCTGCTCCTCGCAGGATCTCACAGATTTAATGTGATTAAACCTTGGCATGTCTTGTCATCCCTTCAACTTTCACTTAAAGGTTTTATTTCTAAATAATAATGGCATCATTGTCTAGCAAACAAATCCCAAAGTCTTATCATACCTGATCTGCTCTGAAATCAACATGAGCTTTGCTGTGTAATTCACTGGAGCCAGGGTTTTACCATTGGAATCCAATTTGTCTTAAGCTGGAAGGAAGGACTAGGCTGAGTGCTAAGCCAAACCCTCCGGTTAAGGAATGAAGAAACCTTAGTCCACTTTCCTTTCCCTTTCAGTACATACAGGGCAGGCTTTTGCACGACCTAAATGCCTAAATTCATGATTTCCAGCCTAGCCTCCTGCTGAACAAAGGCCTGCGTTAAGCTCTGAACAAAACTGCAGGCCTTGAGCAGAAGAGATGGCTTTCAGACGAACTTCTGAAGTTGGCTTTGAAGATTTAATGTTTGAAATTTATTCTGGCAGAAGGATTAACTCAGCGCTTTTGGCTTTAGATCCTCGTAGTTGCTCATCTGTGAACTTCGTGTCACTGACTGTCATCCTGGGACACCACCGCAGAGACACTGCCCTCGTTCCTTCGGGGAGCCCGGGCTCTCTGTGGTGAGGCTCTCATCCTTGTGCTCTGTGCTTCTGAAGGGTTGAGTTGGCAGAGCTTTAGGAATAAAAGGTTGGTTTGAGCTGTGAGTGGTATAGCTGCTGAAGGGTCATTTCTGGAAGGTCACACCCTGGATCTGCGTGACTTTGTCTGAAAGCTTCTTGCAGAGCTGGATATCATAGAATCATAGGATGTCCTGAGCTGGAAGGGACCCACAAGGATCATGGAGTCCAACTCCTGTCCCTGCACAGCACAACCCCACAGTTCACACCGTGTGTCTGAGGGTGTTGTCCACTCTCTTCTTGAACACTGTCAGGTTGGGGCCGTGACACCTCCCTGGGGAGCCTGTTCCAGTGTCCAGCACCTCTGGGGGAAGAACCTTTTCCTCATGTCCAACCTGAACCTCTCCTGGCACATCTTCCTGCCATTCCCTCGGGTTCTGTCACTGGTCACTAAAGAGAAGAGTTCGGCACCTGCCTTTCTCTTCCCCATGTGAAGAAGCTGTATTCAACTTGCACGCTCCACTTGCCCTGGGATGCTGTATCTGCTCTGTCTCAGAAAACCAGAACACTGCGGCATTTCAGGGATCAAGCTCTATATCAGAATTCAGTCTGTATAACCAAGGGTTCGGTCCATTGATGTCTTTAAAAGAGCGAGAGCCAAGGTTTAACACTGATCTCTGGAAACCTGACCGTAAGGCTGGTGGGTTCCCAGCAGCCGCTGTCCCAGAGGAGCAGACGGCCGCTCGCTGCCAGCCGGGGTTGTTTTGTGATCTCCGGGTCAGTGTGCGCCGAGCTGCCCGTACACAGAACATTTTCATGAAAGTAACCCCAGTTACTGATAACTGTGAAAGTAACCAACTTCTAGTGGCAAGTTTTCTTTGTTGTGTGGTGAGGTAGCAGAAAGGCTCATCCTGCAGATTGGGCACTGACAGTATTTGTTTCCTTAGTTTCTGACATGCACACATCTAGCACCATCTAGAAAAAAAACAGAAACCTTGCTTCAGGAAATCGTTGCAGGAAATAGGATGACAGTGTGTGACTGCTGCAGCCCAAACACAATGTTCACTGACATTCCTGGAAGCGCCGAATGATACATCCTAGAAAGAGCAACTTCCACAAGATAATCTGGCATTGACTGTCAGCTCTGCCACTTAACTTTTTTGCATATTCCATGGAGGAAAATCAGCAGAGAGATGGGATTGAATGAGCGAACTACACCTGTACTGTAATAAAGCAGTAGAAGTTTTGTTATGAGTGAAAATGCAATTGAACTTGGAAAATCTGGTGTCCGAGTGACTTTCCCTGGGAGCTCCCGTGGGCGCTGGAGGAACCGAGCCAGGTCTGGGGGTAGTGCAGGCCCTGCCGTGGGGCTGGAGCATCCCACAGGCTTCCTCCCAACCACTGCATGGTCCTAGAGAGCTCTACCATTCCTAAAACCATTGACTGCTCGTTTTCCCCTTGCCCATCCCATTCTGGTTTTGTTTTTGTCACATTGTTCTTGACAGAAAGGTCTAGGAAGTGTGTCAAGCTCGTTTCTTAACCAGCTGGCTGGACTCAGTATGATACTTCTGTTGTCGTTATAGCCTTTCAGAGCTGCAGGATATGATCCTCTTGAATTACTGAGTTTAAGAGGATGGTGGCATTAACAACTGCAAGAGACCTTGCTCTGAGGTTCTCCTCTTGCTGCCCTGATTGGGGCTTCCCAGCAGAAAACATCTTCCCCAAACAGACCCGGTGGTATCAGCACCAATCCGTGCAGCTCAGTGAAGGAAAAGCCTGTTGCTGCCTCTCACTGACATCCTGTACTGAGTTCTGCATCCAGAGGGACTGGACCAGCTCTCTCACATAGAGATTTCCCCTTCCTCAGGTAGACATCGCGTGGGCTTTGCCAGCTATTCTGCTGCTCTCAGGCAAGTTTTCAGGCACAAGGATGTAGTATCACACACATACTGCTGAAACAATTGCAGGGTGTGAAGGCACAAGCAAAACACTATGCTGTTCATCTTAAATTGCTGTTAGGTTCTTTCAACCAACAAAGAAAAGCTGTCGGTTTGCTTACACATGTATCATAACTGGGATCCCATCTCTGCGATCCTGGACCTTTGTCCAGAGCGTGGTTTTACTGAAGAAGTTCTTGAGGCAGTTATGTGCTCATCCTTAAATAACAGTTAAATAACTCCCTGGGGTGCTGTTCAGCTTCACGCCTTCTCTCTGAGACCATCCTTTAGTTCATCAACACCAATAATGGATCAGCCAGTGAAAACTGCTGACCTCTTCTCCTGGGCTGGGAAGGGATATTGTATGGCAGGAAGGCAGAGACACGGCCAGAAGTAAATGATGCTGGGTAAGGACTGACCTGGCAAAGTCAGCATTTCTATGTAGTGATGGAACGGAAGACAAAGCTTTTTTAAACACACAAAAGACATGCCGTATGGACACATGCTCTGACACCCATGTTTTATTGTTAAGGATAATAAAGCAGAGTGTGACTTTTTGGGTTTTGTTCAATACCAAACAGTAACCCAACAACTTCAGGAGTGACTGCTCTGTCTCTCAGATTTTATGGGCTATGTGATAACTTTTTAGACCTGTGTTTCAGCCTCAGGAGGAAGACCAATTTATTGTGTCCGATAAAACATCAAATAGCCATTGAGAACTGACAAAATCATACTGATGCCAAAACGCAGCCTCGTTTTCCCCAAAATATAGAACTATAGAATCATAGAATGGTTTGGGTTGGAGGGAACTTTAAAGTTCATCCAGTTCCAACCCCCTGCCGTGGGCAGGGACACCTTCCACTAGACCAGGTTGCTCAAAGCCCCGTCCAACCTGGCCTTGAACACTTCCAGGGATGGGGCATCCACAGCTTCTCTGGGCAGCCTGTTCCAGCGCCTCACCACCCTCATGGGGGAGAACTTCTTCCTTCAATCTTAATCTGAAATCCTCTCTCAGTTTAAAGCCATTACCCCTTGTCCAATTGCTACAGGTCCTGGCAAAAATCTCTTTTCATCTTTCTTATAAGCCTCCTTTAAATATTGAAAGGCTGTAGTAAGGTCTTCATTTGACTTTTCAGCTCTGAATATTCAGGGCCTAATTCTCCAGCCTTTTCAATTATTTCCAACACTGAGCAAGTTCAAAGTCACTTTACGTTTGCTTTTCTTCTGGTATCACTGCATGACTGTGGCGCCAGGCAGAGGAGAATCAAAAACCTGGACTGAAACCTGAGTTTTAAGAGGTCTGTTCCCAAAGATGTGTCCAGGATCATCAGCTGGTTTTGAAGACAACAGAATCAGTGGCAATTCCATTGTCCTGCATGCAGGTCTTTCACAGCAGATCATGCGTGGAGGTCACTTCAGCATTCCCGGTCTGTGCAGCCTCCAGTGCTCCCACACCGCACCATGCCCTTTCAGCAAGGCAGGTATTATTAATACTGAGTTGAAACCCAACTTTGAGTGGTGCGTTTGAAGGTTTGATGCATCAGCTGGTGTCTCCTAGCAAAGGTGCATGAGTGAAATCAGCGCTTTAGCCGTTGCCTTCTCCTGATCAATCATATAGCAAATTATTTTATAGAATCATACAGTGTCCTGAGTTGGAAAGGACCCACAAGGATCACGGAGTCCAACTCCTGTCCCTGCACAGCACAACCCCACAGGTCACACCGTGTGTCTGAGGCCGTTGTCCAGTCTCTTCTTGAACACTGTCAGGCTTGGGGCCGTGACACCTCCCTG
>VWYH01004555.1:79624-91316 GCA_013399365.1 Pampusana beccarii | reverse complement strand
TTTATCTCCTTTTTACCCTGTGTCCCCAGCCCTGCACACAGTGCTCCAGGTGAGGCCGCACCAGAGCAGAGCAGAGCGGGACAATCACCTCCTGTGACCAGTTTTGTGATAATGCTTGTGTATTCTAGGAGCCTGGACTGTTTTTGTTACCCTTAAGTGCGGTCAGGCTTCATCTTTGCGTCATTTAAGCCAAATTGTTTCGGTTACAGAAGAATAGATGTTCTGCTGGAGGAAGGAAGCTGCTGCGTTGGCCTTGGACAATACTCGTCCAAGCTTGGAGAGGATGGAGTCATTGTGCCGGGGTGGACAGCCAGCAGCCGTGCCAAGAACAATATTATTTGCATTTTAAGTTATAGCATCTAATGGAATCAAGAACAGAACGTTTGGTTTCTTTTTCTGAACTCATTTGAAGATTTGCCAAAGGGGCGATTTACAGCTTCCTAGTAATAATGAGCAGTTCAGCTCTCTTGACCAACGAGTGGTCACGCGTGATGCAAACTGGCATAAATGTTTTATAATGTCTTGCTGCAGTTCCTGTTCCTCAGAAATATTTGTTAGACTTTCAGGGAATCAAAACGGTTTTAATCTTTAAATTTCATCTCAGAGTAATTCTTTTTTTTCCCCTGTTCTGAACTTGGATAACTTGTTTCATACTGCCCTTGATTAAAAACATTTGGAAGAGGAGTATGGGAGTTTTCATGTCTTAGCTTTTTTGGAAAAATCTCAGGAACTTTATAAGTTTTTGATTTATAGTCTAGTCTGTCTATCTTTCTAGTGCAGTGGGTGCTTTTGAAACTGGAGGCGGTTAAGCTCAATCTCAAGAAAGTGATAAAAATTTAAGCACTTGTATGAAATTAGGGGTATTTTGTCACCTGGAATGTTTGGACATAGTTCTACTCACACCATATAGAAAAAAGAGAGCTGAAATTTTGAGGAGCAAAGAAAGCGGAAAATAAAAGGTCTATATCACTGGAAGAATATTTAGAGGTCCTGCGGGGGAAGGCTGATAGAAAGGATGTAACATTTTGTATTTGTGTTATTGTACAAATTGCAGTCCAGATGCTGCAGTATCGGGGCCAAGCGTGCCGAGCGCTGTGCATTTGCCTGCGTGTAATTTAGAGACAGCTGGAATCGAGTTGACAACAGACCAAGATAGCAGGAGAGCACAAAGGTAGTGAGAGCTGCAGACACGAAAGGTCACATCGCACGTATGTGAGCACTTCACGCGTCTTCCTTTTTCCTCTCTGCATTAAAAAAATTGAATTAAAATATTCAGACGAGGAGGAGGACGAGGGGCCGGGTCAGAGGGTAGTCACGGTAGGCTAGCTGCTCTCCTGGTGGTGCCAAAAGTAGTTTGCACAGTTGGATGACTGATTTTAGCATTTAAGCAAAACATGTGCTTGGTGAAACAGCAGCCCCTGAGGTCAGCACGGAGATCATCCCAGGGCTGGCTGGAGGCTGGATTGCGTAAGGACACACGTTTGTGCTACATATACGTGTGTGTGTGTGCATACATACAGCTTTACCTACCTGTCAGTGTTAAAAAGGGGTTTTGTGACATATGGTTGTAGAAATGCTGGAGTAAAGAGAGGGAAGGACGGTGCTTAATGCCTTGAGAGAAAAAATAAACGACCATTGGAGGGCTCGGTCTGTGGAAGGCTGAGGGCGAGAAGAAAAACATCATCATGCTGCAAAGCGCAGATAAATTCCAAGGCGAGCTGCCAAACGGGGGCAGCACGAAGGTCTCCTCCTGCCTCCCAGGGGGAAGCTGGACAATCCCAGGAGTGCGGTACGTCTGTCGGCTGGTGGGATTCGCAGTGCCGGTGGGCACCGCGATGGGCAGCGCTCTGCCTCGGCCCCCTGCGCATCGTGAGAGCGGCAGTATTGCTGCCGAACCCCAGCATGAGCTGCCTGGGTCGAGTGAAGTCCGTGAACATCCTCGCAGCGTGGATGGGCTCAGAGCGGCGAGGGAAAAACAAAGTCGGTGCGAAGCACTCGCGTGGGAAACGGAGGCTCACGCAGGTTTCCTGCGGGTACTCTGCGTTTACCTGCATGTTCAGTTGTCTTAAGCGGTGGTTGTGTAATCGGAGGAGAGCTTAGTGGTGTTTTTTTCTAGCGCGTTTGTTTTACTGAGGTGACAGATTTCTTTTTTAGAGCCTTCTTTATTTCTCGTATTCCGAATTTTTGAATGGAAACATTGCCTTTCTCTAGGATCTTTTATCTGAGGGAGTATCTGAGTAGTTTGTAGGCATCTCAGCTGGCCCATAGTGCTCAGAAGCAGGCATATGTTACATCTCATTAAACAGCTATCAAAGTTGTGCCTCAGAAGCCAAACCTGCTTGTCCTGGGTTAGAGAGGAACAAGCAGAGAGCATGTGGTACTGCTCAAGAAGCTGCTGCTGATGGTTCCTTTCTAGAGAGCTTTGGTAGAAGCATACAAGGACATATGAACGATTCGGTGGAGAAATCAGCTCCGATAATGTCAGTAATAAAACCACTCTTGGTTTCGTTCAGATTAAGCTCCCAACCAACTGTCTTTCTTATGAAACAGCTCATTCTGTGGCTTTTCAGTGCAGTTCAACCAAATACAGCCATCAGCAATCATCCATGAACCTTAACTGTTCAGTCTGGAGAAGACTGAGAGGGGATCTCATCAGTGTTTATAAATATATCAAGGGTGGGTGTCAAGAGGATGGACCAGACTCCTTTCAGTGGTGCCCAACCATAGGATGAGGGGCAACAGGCACAGACTGAAACACAGGAGGTTCCATCTGAATCTGAGGAGAAACTTCTTTCCTTTGAGGTGCCAGAGCCCTGGACCAGGCTGCCCAGAGAGGTTGTGGAGTCTCCTTCTCTGCAGACATTCAAACCCACCTGGACACCTTCCTGTGTGATCTGCTCTGGTGAACCTGCTTTAGCAGCTGGGTTGGACTGGGTGATCTCCAGAGGTCCCTTCCAACCCCAACCACTCTGTGATTCTGTGATTCCGTGATTCTGTAACCCAGCTCCAACCTTACATTTGAAGCAACCTCGTTTGCTGGCGTAGCAATAGCAAAAGCGATACAGGCCGCAGAGAGACTCCCGGCCTCCAAACCCACAGCGTGATGCAGTTTGCGTGCGAGCAGTAACTGCACAAGCCTCATTTTATGTAATTTGCTGGGACCTGGAAAGGAAGTTAGTGCTCTCTATAGCACCAAACCCAAGTTATGTGCAACCACAATTCACATGACCAGCTGCCTGTACAATGGAAGAAGTTTCCAGCCGTTGTAAATCTGGCTTTTAATACCGTATTCTTTTAATGTTTTGGATCACATCTAAACCGTAAAATTGCCTTGATCTTTGTTCTCAGACGCATTTGCTTGTCCAAATTGAGGATGAGGACTGGTTTTCATAGATTTAGGAATGCAAGCATTGTAATTTATGCTAAATTCTTCCTGTCTAGGGGAAACATCATGTTTGGGAGAAATGTGTGTCTGCAGCATCACAGAAACTGCCGTACTCTGACAGAAATACTGGTTTTGTGCTTGGCAGAACTCCTGCAGAAACTGATTTTACCCTATTCCTTCTCCCCATGAGGTGAAAGAATAGCATCCCCTCCCAGCTGAGATGGGTGGCCGTGTGGACCACAGGCTTCTTATTCCCATCCTGGCCTAGCTCGATTCACTCGCTAGCTGGCGTGCAAAGGTGTGACAGTGGTGGGTGTAAAACAGATGTGGAATGACACAGGGAGGCTGGGAGTCGTGTAGAGGAGACACCAGAGTGTCTTCATTTTCCTGGGAGTCGCGAGGGCCAATCCACTGGGATCTGTGCGCCAGGATCACACGGGGTGTTTTTGACGGGGGGGCGAGAATTTGGGGTTCTCCTCAGGAATCTGCCCATGCGCTTGGCTGTGGCACCAGCCCTGGTGTGTCCTCATTAGTGCTGGCTCCATCAGCCCTCCCTTCTCGACCAAGTGTTTTACTGTACATGGAGAGGCAGCCAGTGAGTGCTTCGTGTTTTAAGCTCATCCAGGCAGGAACAGTCTTTTCCTCTGCTGTGTAAGTACATCCATGCACCACCTGTCCCATCCCCTTTGGGACTCTGTGTTGCTCTGCTGCTTCTACTAATTTCTCAGGATTTCTCCGTGTTTTTCCTTGTTACACCAAGTTTTCCTGTAGCGTGGCTGTCTCATTCTCCATGCAGTGATTTTGCTCTTCTCCTTTACTGAATGACCCTAAAGCTTGAATTTAGACGCTTCACGCGTGTGAAGACATTTGTGAATCTTACCAAAGTCAAAAGAAATGTCAGCCTCATCTATTTCTCACTGAAGGCTTGGCTAGAACTCTGTGAGGATCTTAATATTGCTTTTGTGGGAAGAAGGAAGGCATTGAATTTGGCCAAAAGTTTGTGTTTCTTAAAAAAAAACCACAGCTGTATCTTGTCACCTCTTACTTGGCATTAATTGTCTGTCTCCACCTTTCTTATCAATAGGGCAATGATGCTATTTTTAACCATCTGCAAAGTTCATAGGTCCTTGATGAAAGCAGCCTGCCAAACCACCTGGTTTTGGGGAAGTTTGTCTAGCTCAGTTTAAAAATCTGTTTTTCTCCATGCGTCAGAATCTTGTCTGCAAACAAAGCACCTGTAATTTCTAGCATATGGATTTTTCAGTGTTTTGGGTTTTTTTTTCTATGGAGGAAAAATTGCAGCCCTGGAGGCTGGCAAACTGTGGGAAATTAATGAGCTCTCTGCTAAATTCAGTGTAGAGCTGTACCCCTGCAGTCTGAAATCACAGTGCAGGGCTTGAGGAACTTTGCGCTGAAGTTCTTCCTGTGGATTGATGAATAAAACCCTGAAGACATTTGGCTTGTGAGTTTTATTTATTGAGGTAAACCTCCTGTAACATGTGGGAACAGCGTGGCTTTGCTGCTTCTTGCCTGTGACCCTGTCACATCTTGCTCGTCACATGCCTGCCAGGGATGTGCTCATCAGGAGAGCATTTACATCTGTGAGATAAACCGGGCAGGATCAGGTCCCGGGTCACTGAGGATTCTGGCACAGGGACTTTGTCACGTTCGAGTTCTGCTCGCTCTTACCTTGGTGTAAATCAAAAGTCACTGTGGTTAAGACAAAGTATAAATGAGAAGAATAATGGAAATATGTCCCTCTAATCCAGTGAAAGGAAGTTACCTCCACAAAACAAAACAGTTACTGGTAAAACCTCATTAATAGTAGAGACAACTTATGTTGTAATTGAATTAGTGGACCTCATTAAAGATGGTTCCCCAGGAACTGAAAGAAACAAGAAGTTAAGTTGCTTAATTATCTTTGTCTCGGAGGTTTTTTTAGCATTCCCAGACTCCGTGGGAGGAAGGAACAACGATATGAAAGGGTCAGAAATCCATTATTATGTCACTTTGTAACAAAGGGCATGGCCAAGAGTGGGGAATTTTTTCATCTGTTGATTTTGAACCCAGAAAGAGGCCTGGACATTATGATAAGAGTTTGTAAATCACAGTCAACAAAAAGTTTGCCCAGCAATAACTGCTTCCAAGGCACGGAGGGGACTCTTCCCAGGTTTCAGAGAAGACACGTGAAACGATGTCTTCCGAACACCCCGGAGCATCACGGGTTTGGGTTTTTTCCAAGCTTAAGCACACACACATAGATTAAAGGAAAAAAGCAGCTACAAGACATTTAAAAGGGTGAAGTTAAGGATTACCTCTCCGATGTGACTTCTTCCCTCTTTTTATTCAAATAATATTTTAAATGCAGCTTTTCCAGGGTGGGATGCAGTGCAGGACAGGGCATGTGGCAGCCCATACATGCCAGAAAAATACCTTGTGTAGCTGAGAAGGAGCACTGTGAAGAGCGTTACCGAGTCAGCCAGAGCCGAGCAGGCCACAGTAGGATGTGACCTCTATAAAAAATCTTTCACGTTGTAGAAAATCGATGTTTTCTGCTGTTGCTCTCTGCTCCTCAGCCCCCGTGTGCTGTCTCATTGGGGATTAGTTCAGCTTCTGGCACTGACCCCTTCTGGGAGGAACTTTTCTTTGCAAATAGTCAAAGTACATCCCAGCTGTAAAATTCGAGAGGTGCGAATATCTATGGAAAACTCATTAAAAGGAAAAACTGTATGGGGTAAGCTTATTAAGGTCCCTGACTATTAGGACTTCCATAGCATGGCTGTTGCATCCAGCTCTGGGCTCCCCAGTTTAAGAAGGACAAGGGATTGCTGGAGGGAGTGCAGCGGAGGGCTACGAAGATNCTTTACTTTGAGGAGCCAGAGCCCTGGACCAGGCTGCCCAGAGAGGTTGTGGAGTCTCCTTCTCTGCAGACATTCAAACCCACCTGGACACCTTCCTGTGCGATCTGCTCTGGTGAACCTGCTTTAGCAGCTGGGTTGGACTGGGTGATCTCCAGAGGTCCCTTCCAAACCCCACCGTTCTGTGATTCTGTGATTTCTGTGATTTAACGTACTAATTATAAAGGAGATGCAGATGAGCCGTGCCTGCTCTTGCAGCCTGCAGTGGTGCTCCCTGTGTGTCTCCGTTTCCCTCGTCCCCTTCCAGCACTCTGCTCTTGTCAGACTACGCAGTTCCCTGCTTCAGGGTCTTTCTAAAAGGTTGGGAAATCTTCTCTCATCCTTATTCATTCAACTCAGAGACAGACAAGCCAGCTCTCTAATTGCATGGATGAGGGATAGTGGTCCCAAAAGCTGCCTGAAAATCACAGCTTGAGTGCTGGTGTCGTGGAGGGCAATGGCCTGGGACTGTACAAACTGCATGAACCCCCGGGTCTGGCCATCCAGGCCACCCCACAGCCCTGTGCTGTGCTTGCCAGTCGCACTCTGGAGCACAGGGGTACAGAAAGATATAGAAAAACAAGACTTTGCTCCAAAAAGATGCTGAGCAGCTGGAGCTGGTCTGAGCTGCAGTGGACTCTGCATGTTCTGCACTAGGTAAGGCTTATAATTCAGCCCTTGTTTAGGCCCCCATGGCCTTAACAACGGTTTTCTGATACCCTAGGAACTGCATTCTGTGTCTTTGTTCCCACCTACGTATGATCTGTGCTGGGTAAGTTATAAGGCTAAGCCATGCCTGCATTCTTCCTACTTGTGTTCATCTCTGAGCAAAACAACTCCTTCTCCCCACTGGAGAGTGCAGGCGGTGATATAACTAATCATTATCTGTGAATTGGCCTCACCCTTCAGTTTCTGAAATAAGTGGCTTTTGTGGGCTTGATCTACAAAGAGGGACCTGCCCCACAGCAGCCTTGGTGCTGTCAGCGATGAGGAAACAGAAGCGTTCGAGGTTCTTTGCAGCAAGGCTTTTTCAGCACAAACCGCCTCGTTCAGCCCCGACATAGCGTGAGGCCTTGTGGGCAGCCGATATTTTTGCCTTTGTTTTTGGGTAGTGACATAGCATCTGCCCTCTCCACGGCAACTCATTTCCCACCCATTTAACAATGAATCGGAGCACCTGGCTTTGGCTCTGCAGGGCCGTCTAATCGTTAGACCTTTCAAGAGCAGAAAAAGAGTGGTACAATATGGCTTTCAGGGCGCCTTAAAAAAAAAAAACAACAAGCAATCCGACCCTAAAGGCTTTAATCTTAAACATAGCAACACCTCAGTGAATTCCAGCTTTTGATCCGGGGCAGAATGTGTTTCCAAATTCATTTCACGCTGTGCTGTTTCAGTGAATATAAGCGCTTCACCCAGGGGTCCTGCTCCGAGACCTTCCGAGAAACTTCAGAGAGCGGCCTTCAAAGTCCGGCCAGGCCGTTCCTGCCCCACTCCCGGCCCTGCCGCGGAGCCACCGGCTGATGGACCAGCTCTGTGCTTTAATGCGCTTTGGAGATTTGACTGGTTGCGAAGGCAGCGACTGCCTCCCCACACGCGGTTGCAATCACTCCAGTATGAAGATGCTTATACTGGCACAGCTTATTTGGATGCACTAAGTGCGAAAGTGCAGTGAGCCAGAGATGCTGTGTATTGGTGTGACTGTGCTGTTAACAGTACGACTGTGGTTGGGTTTAAACAGTTTAAGCGGCTCTTGCCATCCAAAGACATGCATTCGTGCACATGAATCTCCCAATTGCTTAAAATTCTACTTCAGTCTTGCATTTGCTGTGTCTTGAAATAGTGAGTTGGCACTGGAAACCGGACTCCTGGTGCTATGCAAACCTAAAAATGTAGCCAGAAATGAAGGGCTCAGAAGAGTTGTGCACAAATGTCCTTTCCAGCCCAAGCTGCACAGATAAACCTCTCTACAACCCCACACTCCCTTTTGACCCTGTTCAATCTTATTAATTATTACATTAGTTCCCAGTACCATTTCAAGAGATTTCCCAGGTCATTGCTGAACACTTTTCAGCCTGGTGAGTTCCTCCTAAAATGAAAACAAGAGAGGGACTAAAGCGCGAGTGCCCAAATACAAGTGCTTCCCCTTCACGGGAGCTGGAATTCCATCCCAGCTCTCCCGCTGCCCCTGGGTGAAGGGAAGCTGGATGCTCCTGGCCATGCTGGGGTGCAGAAGATGTCATTTAACAAGAGCCCAACTGGAAAAAGACAAAAAGAGAAAGAAAAAAGGCAGGTGAGTGGTAGACATGCAGACTGCTGCTTCTGTAAGGTGTCATGGTGTTATTTTAAATAGAAAGGAACTAAATTACAGAAATTATTTCTCGTATTGGATGTGTAATCATTTGATGACGTATCAAAACTCTTCACTGTTCTAGTGAGTGGAAAAACTATTGGAAAAATTGGGAGTTTTCCTATTGAAAAAGTACCTCAAGAAGATTGTTAGTGGTTGGGGGCAGCGATGCCCAGGACACTGCATTTCTGCTTTTTCTAGCACTTTCTCTTTGAGAAAAGGAACTACCACCAGTTTACTTTTTTTCGGCTGAGCTTCATTTCTGTTGCAGGGGATGAGCGGGGCTCAGGTCTGTGACCCTGACCCACCAGCCTGTGATCTGAGTCTCTCTAGACAAGCAAGTAGAGTATTTAGTGCCAAATATTTCTGTTGCCCGTTATCTATTCTCAGTGTTCAGAGGTCACAGGAAGTAAATAGTTTGAAATGGTATCTTTTTCTTTCCATTCATTGCAGATAAACTTTGACATTCACAGTAGCTGTATTTTCCTTGCCATGATAGAATATCGTCAGTGTAAAACTAAATACTTACGTAGAGCTGATTTCCAGTGTTGATCTTGGGTCTAGTATTTCAGAAGCCTTCAGTCTGGAGAATACAGATGGTTGCAAGTTTTCTGATGAGAATGTGTTGAGTTTTTTTAAAATCAGGAATGATGACTCACAAAAACTTGAAGTTTATCTTGTGGGAATGCACCAGTTCTGCTGTGAAACTCATTTAGGGGAAGGCTTCTCAGGTCCAGGAAGGAAATTTGGGCCAGAGATGTCAGGCACTTCAGCAGAACCAGCCGTGTCCTGTGTCCAGCATTCGCCAGTCACCACAGAGACCTCGATGCCATTTCTGGGTTTGACAGCAAAATCTTGATCTCCTGCTTCCCAGACAACTGCTGACTGCTCGTCTGCTGTCTGGAAGAGGAATGGCTTCTCTGCCGTGTTCTTACATCAGAGATTGGGAAAATACTTGACTCTATCCTGATACAAGGCAGAAAAAAACTTATGGAAATGCTTGTGAGATAAAAATCATTTTCTTCTCAGATGTCCTGGGGGCTGAATATCTTTTCTGAAACAGGCAATTTTTCAATTGCACTGGTGCAAAATTTACTAATTTAAAAAGTGTCCCCTATGCACGAGGCATGAATCTGGCAAACAGAAGCATCAGTTTCAGTCCTTTCCTCTATCCTTTTATAGGCTACTTGACACCGCTTCTGTAGCTTGACGAACGTTTTCCCCAGCAGCCGCCCCACTTAGAAGCGAGGAGCATTTCCACAGGTCCATTCCCGCGGCTCCGTGTCCCCAGTGGCCGTGCCCGGGTTGGCCGGTGTCTGTGGGGTATCGTCAGCCAGGGGAGCTGCTCGCGCCTCGAATGACCTGGTTATTTTTAATCCAGGTGCTTCCTCTCGCTGATTCGCCGTGTGACTGCACACATGCTGGTGCTGGCACAACCCTCGGGATGGCACGGGGACAGGAACAAGCAGCAGGAGGTGAGGGGAGGCTGCCAAAACCGAGTTCATCGAGGGATGCCCTCAGTTTTCCTTGTGCAACGTTATTAGCAGTCATTTGTCTTAGAGAAACACTAAATCCATGGAAGCAAGTAGCAGTTTAACAGCTATGTAGCCATAAAGCTGCCCATCAAGGCTTCTGCAAGCATTTATGTGCCTGAGTAAACGTCGTCCAATAATTACCAGTTTTGAATATTTTACTGCCAGCTGTTCAGCAAGGTATGAATCACTTGGTTAGTTATGGGTGAAGTTTTCATTAGGATTTAAGCTCCTTAGACGCTTCTGAAAATGTTTCCTTCTATCCTGCTGTCTAATCTGCTATCAGCATAGCAGAAATCCCATTAATTAAGGACTAAGACCTTTTATAATCTTCTTGCCAGACTGCAGAATGCATTTACTGTTGTTGTTCATCGGGCTGAGTCCAGTGCAGGCTGCTGCTGGTCATTTGGAGCATCAGCCCCTATGTGAATGGAAGCGGGACACGCTCAGGCTTCTGCCTAGGAAGGACAAAATTGTTCTGTAAGAGCAGGGATATCCCACACAATTTAGCATTTGAGCCTCAGCTGTGGGCCTGTGCCAGCTGCTTGTGGCACTATGTGTGCCCCTTGAATAAAAAAAAAATGTCAGCACTGAGAAAGCATCCTACGTGTCATGTCTGTCGTCTGCAGTGCTAATATGCCATTAATACACATTGTGTCTGGTGGGAAACTAGAAGCTAACCGAAGTTGGTAAGTTGGATATACTATGATGAGTTGATGAGTATCCAAATCCAGATCTTTGCTGACTGGAAGTTGGCCAATGTGATGCCCATCTACAAGAAGGGCCATGAGGAGGATCCGGGGAGTTACAGGTCTGTCAGTCTGACCTCGGTGCCGGGGAAGGTTATGGAGCAGATCATCCTGAGTGCCATCGTGTGGCACGTGCAGGACAATCAAGCCATCAGGCCCAGTAATGGGTTTATGAAAGGCAGGTCCTGCTTCACCAACCTGATCTCCTTCTATGACAAGGTGACCCATTCAGTGGATGAGGGGAAGGCTGTGGATGTTGTGTACTTAGGCTCCGGTAAAGCCGTTGAGACCACATCCCACAGCATTCTCCTGGAGAAGCTGCAGATCATGGCCTGGATGGGTGTATTTGCGATGGATGAAGAGCTGGCTGGAGGGCCGGGCCCAAAGAGTTGTGGTGAATGGAGCCAAATCCAGTTGGCAGCCAGTCACAAGTGGTGTTCGCCAGGGCTCAGTACTGGGGCCAGTTCTCTTTAATCTCTTTATCGATGATCTGGGCAAGGGGATTGAGTGCACCCTTAGTAAATTTGCAGATGACACCAAGTTGGGTGGGATTGTTGATCTGCTGGAGGGCAGGAAGGCCATACAGACGGATCTGGACTGGCTGGATCGTTGGGCTGAGGTCAATTGTATGAGGTTTAACAAAGCCAAGTGTCGGGTCCTGCACTTGGGTCACAACAACCCCAGGCAGTGCTACAGGCCTAGGGAAGAGTGGCTGGAAAGTGCCTGGGGGAAAAGGACCTGGGGGTGTTGGTTGGTAACTGCTGAACATGAGCCAGTGTGTG
>VWYH01004555.1:34011-79391 GCA_013399365.1 Pampusana beccarii | reverse complement strand
GGAAAAATTTCTTCCCAGAAAGGGTTGTCAGGCACTGGAACAGGCTGCCCAGGGCGGTGGTGGAGTCACCATCCCCAGAGGTGTTTAAAACATGTGTAGATGTGGTTCTTATAGGGACATGGTTTAGTGGTGGACTTGGCAGTGTTTGGTGTACATTTGAACTCAATGATCTCGAGGGTCTCTTCCAACCTAAATGATTGTACGATTCTAAACCTGATGTGTGATTTGTAAAGGATTGTGAAAGCTGAGCGTTCAGGAAGGCCATTGAAACCAGTAGGTAAGAGCTAAATAAGTAATGTAAGAAAAGGCTGAAGTGGAAGAAACCCTTGGAATGTACACACTATGAAGTTGTATACACTGTAGAGACCAACCAAATTCAAATGGCAAAAGACTGTGAATCATGAAAGCTCTTCTGGCACTGGGACTGCTAATCTAGAAGCTGTTGGGTCTGGGTGGTCCAAGCCTCCATGCTCCCTGCAGCCAAGAACTGCCTCCAAGGCCTTGGGGCTGCATGTTTTTGCTTGCTTTCCTCTTGGATATCCTATCTGGTAGTGCATATCGTGCTGTTTGAACGTGCCTCCCTCTTTTCTTCCCAGGGAATGGCCTTTACCCTTCAAGAGAGGCTGCAGCTGGGAATCCATGGCCTCCTTCCTCCTTGCTTCTTGAACCAGGACGTTCAAGTCCTCCGTGTCATGAGAAACTTCGAGGAAAAATCCAGTGATCTAGAGAAGTATGTAAAAACAGTCTTATTTCCCTCTCCCCCCAGTTTAATTTTCAGTTCTTTAAAGCCCCCGGGAAGACCTGAGGATCCTGCTTCAAGGCACACAGGTTTCATTCAGTCACTTTTTTCCACCTGTCCATACTCTCCACCACCAAGAATGTTTATTCTTTTTCCCCTCAATTATGTGACATCCCAGTCCCAAAATAACACTGGTACTGTTTTTTTTCTGCCCCCACATTGCTGGAGAGCTCTGGTGTTAGCCTGGCAATCCACTCTACTTTGGGTACAAGAGCACAATGAAAAGGCGATCCCTGCCCAGAGCACTGGAGGTAGAGTGAACACAGGTACTGCATACATCGATATATCCACTAAAATGGATGGAGGAACAGAAAGAACCAGACAACTGATAGGAAAAAAAATTAAAAACCAGAAGCAATGGGGTGTAATGACTGATCTTTCTGTTCCTCAGTTTCCATTGCGTCCAGTATTGCTCATATTACTGATGGAAGATGGTGTTTAACTCCTGTTGTGACAGACAGTGGGGTTTGCATCTCCATCTGTCTCAGCTGCCATTGCTCTGGGCACTGAGGCAGCAGGACTCTTCCCCTGTAGAGCAATTGCATTGGCTTTTCTGGGTCACAAATGCCCGTGTCGATCTTTTAAATTATATATTGTCGGCAGCGTGTGATGCCTTTTTGAAGCCACACTGCAAGGCTGGGTGCTGAGCACAAAAGGGAGTTTGTCATTATGTTCATACTAGTTTCTCAGACAGAAAATCATTTGCAATCTCTCTTTACTTTTTGAGTTTTTCGTTTTCCTGGCTTCAATTTGACCAATTCAATCTCAGCGTTCAATGAAGCATTTTCAAGAAAGAAAAATCTTTGGAGAAATGTAACATATTCTAAGTCAGTAAGTGGTCATATAAATGCAGTGGTGCACATCAGTCTAGGCAACACTGAGAATACAAAGCTAATTTAACATTTTCGTTTTCTAAATTAATGGGTTTGTCTTTTTTTTTTTAAGGTAGAATTTAACTATCCTTCTAGTTTTAGTGATTCAGTAATTTAGAATGTGGGATAATGGAGAGAGAGGTCTTGTGGAGATATTTTGAGGAATACAGTGCTTTGAAATGTGCGTATTAACATTTGCATATATGCATATTTCATCTTCTAGGCTGCATAATGTGTTTTGATAATAAAGACGATGTCCTGCTATGTCTCAGGTGGCTCTGAAGTCTACTTTTGACCTTTTCCATTGCATTTGTTTCTAATGCAAATTCCAAAATTCCGAGGGTGAACATGGATCTGACCGAGTCTTTGTGAGCTGTTGGTGGGGACACTGGAGCTGGTCAGGTCCTCTGGGAAATTTTACTCCAGGTATCTGCTCACGGTGTAACACCGAGGAGCATCAGGGCTTGGGAGAACTGAGAACACCCTGAGTGAGCCAGCTACTGCTTTTTGTGAAACTACCAACTGATACGTATAGAAACTGATACGTATCTATTTTGTTTTACTTTTAAGGTATATTTTTCTTATGACATTACAAGACAGGAATGAGAAACTTTTTTACCGAGTGCTGACCTCCGACATCGAGAAATTCATGCCCATCGTTTACACCCCAACGGTCGGCCTGGCTTGTCAGCGTTATGGTTTCGCTTTCAGGAGACCACGGTGAGTGAAGAGACTGTTCTTGCCCCTTTTTTTAATTTCATGTGAATGTTCCTTTTGTATCGACAATCCATCCTTATGTGGGTGGCCCGAAGCATTAAAACTCAGTCCCTCATCAAAAGATGGACCAGCAAGCAGCTTCGTGTGTGTACATTTGATGATGAGCTGGGGAGTGGAGAATAGCTCTGCCTTCTTCCTCCAAACAGCGAACAGAGCGGTTTTGTTCTCAAACAGAGCGGTACAGTCTGTGCAGCTCAGCTGAACTTAGGGCTGCACCCTCCCCATCTGCTGCCTCAGGAGCGCCGGGTGCCTTCTGCAGCACTGGCGTTGGACTCTTTGTTGGATTTTGGGTACATTGTGCTGAGTTTGAAGTTTCGTGTGCACTTCCACAACCACCCTGCAAGAATAATTTTCACAGGAGACGATGCTTTGCATCAGTGCCTGCCTCGCTGCTCAGAGCAGTTCTGTGTAAATTCATGCGACATTAAACACTGTGTACTGTGTTGCAAGGCCCCTTTCTGCATAATTCTTTTTAATGATAATGTTAGATAAAGCCCTTATTAGCATTCTGAAACACATTTTAGTCCTGGCTTGAAAATTCAATGGGGAGGTTCGGTTTTCTTCGCAAGTATTTTTTTACTTTTTATATCCTTGAAATGTACCGGTAGGCAGATAAACGTTTTAGCTTTTGCTATAGAAACATGAAAAGTAATGGAATAATACCATTTTAAGAGCATTTCACAAGCATGAGGTTTAACTACAGTTTCAGCTGAGAGTAGTGTGGGAAACTGAGGCAAGTTCTACTGACCGACTTCAAGATCACAGGAGGACCCTGAGGCAAATAGTGAATAACATTATGGATGAGATTATGTTGACAAACACACTTGCATCCTGCTTGCCATCAAAATTTCTAGTAAAGCCACTGATTCTCTCACATGAGCTGCTCCTCCGGATTGCTTTGCGGCTCGTGTCTCTCCCAGGTAACTGTGTTCTGGTCCCTGATACCCAGCTTCTGGACCTGCTGGGCTGCGGTGAAGTCGTTCACCTGGTCAAGCCTTGATCATACTCATCTCCTCCTCCTCAGTGTGTATGAGGAAACCAGAGGTGCAACCAGCACAATAGGACACACTTGAGGACAAGAGGAAATGGCCTCAAGTTGCACCAGGGGAGGTTTAGATTGGATATTAGGAAAAAATTCTTCACGGAAAGGGTTGTCAGGCATTGGAACAGGCTGCCCAGGGCAGTGGTGGAGTCACCATCCCTGGAGGGTTTTAAAAGGGGTTTAGACGAGGTTCTTAGGGACATGGTTTAGTGCCAGAGTTAGGTTATGGTTGGACTCGATGATCCTCAGGGTCTCTTCCAGCTGAAATGATTTATGATTCTGTGGCTCTCAGCTACTCAAGATTCCCAGCACCGATTCCTTCTGTGCAACCACTATGGGTCTGTCCCCAACCTCCCTTTACCTTGCAAGAAATTAAAACAATATCTGGGAGCTTTGCTGCTTTTCTTTTCCATCCCTGATGTTATCCTCAGGAAAGCAGGGATTTCTTTCCAGATACTGGACTCTTTCTGCAGTTGGTCCTATTGGAAAATTCCCCTTCCTGTAACTCACCTTTTTCTTATGTTTTAAACCCACAGTATTTTACCAGTGTGGTAAGAACACCTGTTCTCGTAGTCTGACAGTTTTGCTATTGAAATTGTGCTTGGAGCTGCTCTGGAATCCAGCCCGTGGCTTCCACAGGAAAGGGCAAACCATCATGCCCTTAGTACACTGAATTTCCTATGGCAGGGAGTTTGTTTCCCTGAAGATGTAGAGTGAATTTCAGCCTACCCTCAGATTTGGTTTTAATCAAGGTTGTTTTAGCAAAAGAGTGTTTTTGTTGCAAAAAGAAAAGAGCAATTATATCATGTAAAGTGATGAGATTAAAATGAGAAGCATTCATATGTGCTTTTTTGTCAATCTGACTCTTATTGTCTTGCAGTGTATATTTTCTCTCCTGAAGTGTATTATATCCATCAGGAGCTGGCCTGCAAGGCACTTAGTTGAGGATAGGGTGCCAACAATTTATCTTAAAATCATTTGGACCTGCAGATTCAGTGACCTCAAGAATTAGATCTAAGTTTGAATTTCTACCTCTTTCCGTGTTTGTTATCCTAAGCTGCACTGGCAGTCTAAAAGGCTGATTCTTCTAATTTATTTTTTTGTGGTGGTGGAAGCTTTTTAAAATGAAATGGCACCCATGTAAATATACAGGGTGTTTCCAAAAGATGGACCCAGTTTCAAAGCAGTGTATTTCACAACGGCAACAAGCTACAATTACATAAAAATTCACAAACACGCTGGGAGAAGCATCTCACAGTAGCAATTTCAAACTCTGTGCTCCACCCTTTCAAGTGCTAAGAGTTTCATTCATGGGCAGGTCGTGGTTGCAGAGATATAGGGATTTCGAATTGGGTCCATCTTTTTTGTACACCCTGTATAGTGCTTTGAAATTGGGCCCATCTTTTTGAGGCACCCTGTATTTCACATAGCAGCGAGAACTGGAGAGGATGTCCAGTCCATTCAGTTTTGCCGTGCTGTCACAGGAAGCCTTATCATAATCCTGTTCATTAACTGATTATGTTTTATTTGAAACCTGCAAAAAATCTGCCCTATGAATCCCATTCTGGTGCTTAACTCTCATATAAGTAGACAGTGTTTTTCCCTTAGTATGTAACCTAAATGTTCTTTGCCAGTGTCATCCTCTCTCCAGTAGAAAACTGGGATCATATTGAGTCTGGTGGTTTTCTGGCTTGTAGCGGTTGCTGTTCTGTCAGGTTGTCCCATTCCTGTTTGGCTCCATTTCTCCTGAAGTGCAGCACAGGAGAGTGAGCACCGCTTCGCCACGCAGGCCTGGCAGCGACGAGGGGGCTGGAGCAGTCAGATTTTAGCTTTTGCTAACACGTCCCAGCGTGCCCTCACCTTTTGGGGCACTGTGTGAGTGGTCTGGTCACTGTAATTCGTTCTGTCATCTGCTCCCTGTGAATCTTTCCTTTGACACAATTACCCCACCAGATATGTGCCACTCTTTGTGTTTAGCGTTTCTCCCCGCTACGTGTCCCGCTGTGAACTCTGTCCTCTTGGGTTTGGGTTGTCTCTCCAGTGAATCAAACCCTTTCTAAATCTGTCCTCTGCAGCGCCGCATCTCCCAGCGCGGCTCCTTGGGCATCGGGGACCTGGTTTCAATGTTTGCTGCTGCCACTATCTTTCCATCCGAACTGTCATATTTCATGCTGTTGATCAGGCAGGAGAGATGAAATATCTCAGTTTTAAAACACCACGTGGTGCTCCAACACGGATGGATGTGCACATGTAGCACAGCTTACGGTGAGAAGTCTAGAGAGTATGGTACAAGTCTCTCTGCAGCCACAGCAGCAGCAATTGGTGACCGGTGGACATAATAAACTTCTTCCCTGTGTTGAGATCTTTCTCAGCCCCAGTAGTGCTTGGCTTTATATTTGAAGATTGAGCCTGGAAAGATTAAAGCATGAGTAACTTGCTTACAAAGCAACTGAAAATAGCCCTCTGAGGTCCAGCATGGCTTCTCTCATCAGAATGCATTCATCAGTGTTCGCATGGCTGCAGATTTGGTTTGCCAGATACCGCTGTCATAACTGCAGGGCTCAGTGCCTCTTCTGCTTTTCCCCATCTCTATGTACAAATTCTTAAGGGTGGACTTTTTACCTGCACTTCTACGGGTGTCCGGAGTTCTCCTCCCAGGTCAGGGCTCCAGAATCATCTCTGCCAGCAGAGAACCTCCTGTCCATTCCTCTCCAAAAGCTACCCAACCAGCAATCTTCAAACACAGGTTTCCTCTGTTTACCAGTAAAAAAAAAGAGCTACTGGGGGAAAAAAAAGACTTGCAAACGTGCAACTCTTGGCATGCTCATCTCTGGTGCCCATAGTCTTCCCTCTTCTCCTGTTGGCCCAGGCGGAGCTCCTGTGTCCCAGCAGGTTCCCGTCTCTGCCCTCCCCAAACTCCTACTGACTTTCTCTTTGGGAGCCACTTTGCATTCTCCAAGCAGGCTTTTCTTTTTCTGTGACCTCAGACTTCTTCCTATGTAATGAAGCCCCAGGGTTTTAGAATGACTGGAATAGAAGTGGAACCATCAAATTATTAAAAATTACATTCTGGCCCTGTCCCCCGATTGCTGCAAAGTTTTTGCTGGAAGGTGTCCTGTCTTGAATCTCATTTTTCCTATCTTGGTTTCCAAGCAGCTCCCTGCTGAGTTACCGGGGTTCATTTATACAAAGTCATTCAATAGGCCAGGCCAAAGTAGTGTTATTTTATATTTTGTATTCTTAAAATAAAAAATAGAAGTCATTGTGTAATATTTAAGTACTGGTTGGAGTACCAAGCAATAGCACCTCTGTCACACTTATGATAAAAGGACCTTGTCAGAATCTCTCTTCTGTGATCGAACTGTGTTAAACAGGCGGAATAGAAGAGCAACTCTCTCCAAAGAGTTTTTCCAGCACAGACCCCATCTGCCACAGTGGCCAGTACAGGAGGGGTATAATATTAGGACAGGCAAATATGCTCATTCTTTAGGGGCTTCTCATGTTATGCTCCTCCACAGTTGTGCCTCAGGGTCTTGCGGTTGTGGTTTTGTTAAAAAATCTGCTGCCACGTTTGTCTTCGCGAGTTCTGGAATGATTGTGAGGGCACCCAGACGTGTTCACATTGTCAAGGCCAAAGTGTATTGCTGGAAATAGCGTCCCAAGGTGACAAGGTTTGGATCAGGCATAGGTGGGACTCCAGACACTCAGGGGTGGCCCAGATGTATAGGAGATTTCCTGCAGAGGTGAACAGCTGCAGATCCTATGGCTGAAATACGCAGCTTTGCAGTGTCTCCCGCGATCCCTCCCTGGTTATTCACTGCTCCTTTCCACCGCCCTTGTGCCTGCAGACGTCCATGTGTGCAATGATCTGGCTCAGGAGTAAATCTGGGTAGATCCACATGCTTTTCTGGGCCAGACAAGCGGTAATCCGGACGGCCGGTTCAGTGCCAGCTGCACGAGGAGCTGTGCTGCGTGGGGACAGGGATGTGCAGCAGCAGAGGCAGCTGCTCCAGGCCTGGGAGAGCAGGTTTGCTTGTCTTTGGCAGCAGTGATAACGTCATTGCAGCTTCAGGCAAAGGGCAGGTTCCCCTGGGGACATGGAGGTGTTTGCCTCTCAGAGCCCAGGGCTCCTTCAGCCTCATCAGAAATTGGGGAGGAGGAAGGAATGAAATGTAACAGGGCAGGGCTTGCAGCTTTTTGAGACACTGAGGGAGGGAAGGGAGGAGGGATCCTTGTTCTTTGCTCCCATTAACAGAGTCACTGTTATTGTAGGAAATGCTTCTAGCAGCCCTGAAAGTTTTCAGGCTGTGGTTGAGAGTCCGTTTTGCTTTAGGGTGAAGATACAAAGTTCTCTGTGAAGAAAAGTGCGTAGTAGTACAGTGATCTTTTTTCCTTTTTTTTGTTTCAGTATAAAATGTGCTTCATTAACATCATGGGAGTCCTTATGCAGCACAGGGCTGAACACATGCAATGCTATTTAAAAGGCATTTTTTAAGCTGTAGGATTTTTTTAATTGTCTCAGTATCTTTGGAAAGAGACTTTATACTTTTTTCGCAGAGAGAAAGCAGAGAGGGAACTTACCTCAGGGCATGGTATCAGGGTTTTATTTCTTCTGTGGTAGTGAGGGATAGTTTATTACAATTGCATAAGACCACAGTCTTCCAAGACACTGGGTAATTCCTGTGCATACTGGAATTTGAAAGTATAAAGTTGTCAGCGGCTCTGTAAAAGCTTTTGGTATCCCCTGGGAGCAGGATTGGAACAGGTTGGTGCGGCACCAGTGGAGGAAAGCTATGGGGACAGAAAAAACTTGCTTAAGTTGAGGCTTCTTTTCTGGAGACATAAATATCCTTGAGGACTGGTTGCAGAACAATGTGAAACATGTTGGGGTGAAGCTGAACCTGGAGGATGAAAGCTAACAGGATGCAGATGGTGCAAAAATTAAGTCTGATAGAATAATGCTCCGTGTCTCTGATGAAAAATGAGCGAGTTAAACATCAGTCAGTCTACAGAATTGTCTTGTCAACAGATCTGGCTCTGCTGAGCGCCTTTTTTTAATGGTGTTGCACAGTCTGAGCAGCAGGGGAGAAAGTCGCCTGCCGTTTAAACTCAAACCAAATGGGCATTAGAACAAAGGTGTAAATCCCATAGACTTGTCCCTAGCCACAGAATTGTCTGCACTCCCTCTTCTATAAAACAGTGGAGACCAAAAGTGAGCAGGAAGACTGGATTTTGGCTTATTGTCCTGACAATTGTGCTGTGAAACCCCTTTAGGCAATCTCCTCATAAAAACACTGGTTGTCATAACTTCTCTTGTTGCCACCAGCCTGGTTCAGCCTTCTTCCAGAACCAGCTGAAGTCGGTGTCGGGGGAGATGAGCGTGTTTAGTGATCTGTGTTTAGGTAACATCGCCACGAGCAGACTGGCCTTGTGACAGGCTGAAGTGAGGGTTTGTTGGAAGTATCACGGTGACAGTGTGTGGTCAGGAAGCCCTGAGAAGGTTGGTAGGAGATACAGGTGGCAGGCAGCCCTTTGTATGAGGCCGGGTTATGGAATGAGGAGGAGAAAACCACAGTTGGAGTAGGCGAAGAGGAAGGAGTGAGCGCAGAGGGAGCCCAGGGCTGCTGAGAGCGGCTCAGCCTCTGGAAACCTCTGCTGAGGGGTGGAAAAGTAGTTCAAGGGTTCCCACTGCTCCCTCTGTGCTGACCCCGCTTTTTCCAGACAAGCCTGTTCAATGTGCTGTACCCCACCCTTGGCCCTTCGCTCTGCTCCCTTCAGTGAAGTGGTTCTCAGAATGGGGAGAAGAGCACAGGTTGGCTTTTGGGCGCACAGAGAGAAGAGCTGGTGTATCAGACATTATAGAATAGAATCGTAGCATCATTTGGGTTGGAAGAGACCCCCAAGATCATTGAGTCCAACCGTAACCTAACTCAGTCACTAAACCATGTCCCCAAGAACCTCATCCGTACATCTTTTAAACCCCTCCAGGGATGGTGACTCCACCACTGCTCTGGGCAGCCTGTTCCAATGCCTGACAACCCTTTCTGGGAAGAACTTTCTCCTAATATCCAATCTAAACCTCCCTTGGCACAACTTGAGGCCATTTCCTCTCATCCTATCACTTGTTACTTGGGAGAAGAGACCAAGCCCCTCCATGCTACAACCTCCTTTCTGAGATGGTACCACACCTTTATCTGAGGTACCACAAGACTGCAGACTAGGGTGGACACTGTTGTTATGAGGCTGTTCCACAGTTATTACATTGCAATGGGAGAGGAGAAAAAAGATCCAGATCCATTTTTTCACTAGAAAAACAATCAGTGCTCCTCCTTCCATATCTTCAGTCTTTTTTCTCTCTCTCCTTTACTTTTCTGGAGCAAAATGTGTGTGCAGTGGCTTTAATAACCTAGAGGAACTTCCACGGACGTGAGGTGAAAGCTCAGGCCCACTGAAGTTAACAGCAAAGTCTCATATTAATTTATGAAGGTCAGGCTTTCCCCTGCTGTCAGAGGTGATTTAGATTTAAGTCTGTTGAAATTCCGTGGTTTAGCAGGAGAAGCTCAAAGGAAGAGGTGGAGTTGGCCACAAGAAAGAGGTTGACCTGGTGAAGGAAATTCAAGAGGACATGTTTGCCTTTAATCTGGCATAAATCTATGCTGCTGCCACAAGGAACAACCCCACCTTAAACAAAAAATGCCAAAGACAGGGAGGAGAATTATTTAGAATAATGAATAACAGGATATAAATTGGAGGGGAAATAACACCAGCTAACATGAAAACCTCAGACAGCGATATCCACTGGGCTGTGGGACAGCCTCCCATGGACATCGTGACCTGGGGACTGATTTTATGAGGAGCACTCCTTTTTTTTCATTGTTATGGAATATTTCTATTAATAAATGGTACATTTTAGTTCTATATTGATTTTTAGTGCCACTGCAAGGTAACAGTGAGATGCAGATGCATTGCTGTGTCACAGCTGTGTCAGAGGTAGCACGTAGCACCTTTATCCTCTGTAACAGGGCATCCATTTCTGAAAAAGAAAATAGAACAATAGGCACCATAAAGAGCTGTTCTGCATTTTCCAGACCTCTCCAGAAGGTCTGCATAGAGTGAGGGCTTCTGAGCTTTGATACTGTAATTCTTATCATTCTTGGGGTTTGCTGTTTGTGGTTTTTCTTTTTCTTCTTTTTTTTCTGGAGAACTCTGTGTGCAGATTCACCATTCAAACATTTTGACAAGGCAAACCACACGTATCTTCAGTACATGATTCTCATATAATCACAGAATCATAGAGTCATAGAATAGTTTGGGTTGAAAAGGGACCTCCAAAGCTCACCCAGTGCCACCCCTGCCATGAGCAGGGACATCTTCACCAGATCAGGTTGCTCAGAGCCCCGTCCAGCCTGGCCTGGGATGTCTGCAGGGATGGGGCATCCACCACCTCTCTGGGCAACCTGGGACAGGGTTTCACCACCCTCAGTGTAAAAAAATTTCTTCCTCCTGCCCAGCTTGAATCGCTCCATTTTATTTTAAAACCATCACCGCTTGTCCTATCACAACAGGCCCTGCTAAAAAGTCTGTCCCCATATTTCTTACAGGCCCCTTTTAAGTACTGAAAGTCCTCAATCAGGTCTCCCCAGAGCCTTCTCCAAGCTGAACAACCCCAACTCTCTCAGCCAGATTACGGAGGACCTGCTGTAAAAGCTGCTGATATTTTCCGTATTTGCTGCAGTTTATGGCGAAAGTTAAATTTTTTTCACTAGGTGCATTCACTAAGAGTATGCCAGGTTAGATTTAATTTACATGAAAGCTGATTGCTCTGTTGTTGTCAAAATAATATTTATTTTCTTTGTCAAACGTTGTCCTAATTCTGTGTTCGTTCTTGGTGCTCCCTGCAGCGCACTTGAAAAGCGAAGGTGTGGGTCTTGGAAGAATTTGCGCAGTGCAGGAAGGAAACATAATCAGGGTAGGACTTAACTTCCCAGGGATTTTTGATCCCACCTTAACCTCTGTACTATCAAGTAGAACAGAATACGTTACGTGCCTAGCAGCGAAAACAGGTAAGGGCTTCTTGGTCAACATCACTGAGCGCTGATTGCCCATCTCAACACGTTTCTCTTTGCAACCCTGTAGTCTTCCGAGTACTGAGATATTTCCAGGATCCAGCACACAGGCGGGTTTAGACTAAGCCTCCAAAATGGCAGAGAAAAATCAGGACTGAGTCGGATTTTCCTACACTTAAAGTTTTTTTTGAGCAGAGGGCTCCAAGCCCCTTGAGCGTGATGAGCTTAAATGCAACAAAGGATCCTGAATTTGGGAAATGCCCACCCTTGGTGGTTGGTGGAGTCCCTGGGTGGTGGGATCTTATGTCTCACCTCAAAGCCCGGTCTTTCCCCATGTGCATCTGTAAATTTGCACATGGGTGGCAGAGTAGTTACAAACAGCCTAATTCCTCCTTCTCCCCCCTGCACATCAGCCCGGAGGGAGCTCTGGGTGCTGAGCTGCAGACCTGCTTGGTTCTCACCCAGCCCTCGGCTCCGGGGCCTCCGTCCTTACACAGACCTTCCCAGAGGTCCTCTGAAACACCGCTGTTGAACACTGCTGAGAAGAACGCTGGAAAAAATTGGTTTCTGAAGTTCTCAAATGTAGTACAAGCAGGATTTAACCGCGGAATTATGCTATGGTGTGACAGTTCTCTGCTTAAACCAGAGAATCGAGTCCTGAGAGTACAGCAGGGACAAGCAGCTCATGACAAGCCAAGGGTGATGTGGGTCTCTTTGCCTCCTCCTTTTATCCCAAACAGTGGATAGCAGAGATTCGTTGGGGACCTGATGCCCACCCTCTGCATTTTCACATTGCTGCATAATGACCAATAACAGTAGTTACCGAGCTGGTCTTTCTCCATTGATTCCCCTCTGGAGAGTAAGAAAGGACTATTAAGAGTAAATAAGCTGTTTCCTGACTAGTAGAATCAACAAATCCAGGATTCCTCCTGATTTCTGTCCACTGTCCTGTAACATATTCCCTTTGCAATCCCTCCTGTTCCCTTCCACATCCCTTTCATCCCCTTTCCATGTCCACCCGTGCTCCACCACAGCCACCTACACCAGCTCATGCTTCTCCCCCTGCCTCACGTCTTCTTCAGGGAGCAGTGGGCACAGCTTTGGGTGCTCTGCCTGATGTCCCCTCTGGCTTCCTATCTGTGAGCTTTTGATCTTGCCCCATAATCATTCGATTTTTTTTCATGTAGTTTCCTCTACAGCCAGCTTTCTCCTCCTTTTCTCTGCCTTCTGCTTAGTCTTGCAGCCCAGGACGGCTCTGAGGTTTTGGTAGGCCTATACTAGCGAGGTCTTAGTAGGATCTAGATGTGAAGCAGCGCAAGTTGTGTCTAACTGCAAGCTTATCTTCTTGGCCAGCTGTCAGAATAATCGTCAGGGGAAGGTCTGTGTTCCCCTCCCCAGAGTGGAGTGGGCATGATCCCCGTTATCTTTTCTTTTTATCTCGACAGCAATTTCCATAGAATCATAGAATAGTTTGGGTTGGAAGGGCCCTTCAAAGCTCACCCAGTGCCACCGCTGCCATGAGCAGGGACATCTTCACCAGATCAGGTTGCTCAGAGCCCCGTCCAGCCTGGCCTGGGATGTCTGCAGGGATGGGGCATCCACCACCTCTCTGGGCAACCTGGGACAGGGTTTCACCACCCTCAGTGTAAAAAATTTCTTCCTCATGTCTGTGTGTTCATTCAGATCGCTCTGTTCCTCATCTTTGGCAGTTTCCCACAGCTTAGCTGCCTGCCCTCCCTTAAGGTCATGGAGATTTCTCTGCATGGGTTTGGGGGGCTGGTGTGGACAGTGAATCTTTCATTATTGTACCTTGGAGTCTGCATCTTCTGGCTTCCACACTGAATTTTGCTTTTCCTGCCTAAAATATATGATGATAACTTTGAGGACATTTGTAATATTAATGCACTTTACCTTTCAGACTATTCGAAATTAAATCTCATAACATGCTTAAATTATAGGATATTGCCTTAGAAATCTCTGTATAGATTTCACTAATAGTTGATCGTACTTGGTGTTATTTTTTCATCAGTACCTCAGGGTGCTGTTCAGCATCCTACAATTTATGAAGAAAATTATCTAAATAAAAAAAAGTTCTTGGCTTTTGTTATAAACAAATCTGTAAAAATAGCTGGTGAATCACCACAGAGATTTTGTACAATTTGATGATCAATTGTACTGTATTTATACAAATCAGTGCGTGCTAGCACATACTTTCTCTCCAAAGCCTCTAGCCCACAGGCATTTATAATCTCAAGCTCCCTAGTGGAGCCAAACAATTTCAGAGTTTATTTTGTTATTCTGAAGCCTCTTATCCTGTTCTGGCAGAGACCTGAACCAAAAAAATCAACAATAGAGGTGCAGCTGGTGGAAATGTCTCTAGAGGCTCATATTGCTCAACCTGTCAATTTTGTGTGGAAGTCCTGAAAGCGTAAAAAAATAAAACCAAATGAAGGGCTTTACTGTAACCGCGTTTTACTGCATCTCTAGCACAGACCAGCCTTGAATCCAGAGCAGGTCCTTCAGCCTGTTCTTCTGCACAGTGGTGACAATTTTCTGTGGTTTGCCTGCAATGAAAGCCAAGACCAACAGCTGATCCCTGCCTGGCCTGTGTCCCCATTGCAGAGGTGGACACCTAAAATACCTGCCAGTGATCCGGGCTTGGGACAGAATTCACCCAGACCCCACAGAGCAGCGTTCAGCAGTGATCAGCATCCGTCCACAGTGACAAGCCAACTTGTGTTTTTCTTTCCTGAGTAGGAAGATCATTTTGCCAGGTGAACCTAAATGTTACTCTGATACAGTATTAAAATCATAGAACGGTTTGGGTTGGAAGGGACCTTCAAAGCTCACCCAGTGCCACCCCTGCCACGAGCAGGGACATCTTCACCAGATCAGGTTGCTCAGAGCCCCATCCAGCCTGGCCTGGGATGTCTGCAGGGATGGGGCATCCACCACCTCTCTGGGCAACCTGGGACAGGGTTTCACCTCCCTCAGTGTAAAAAATTTCTTCCTTATGTCTGACCTGAATCTCTCCTCCTTTAGTTTAAAACCATCACCCCTTGTCCCATTGCAACAGGTCCTGCTAAAAAGTCTGTCCCCATCTTTCTCACAGGCTCCTTTTAAGGACTGAAAGGCCACAATAAGGTCTCCCCAGAGCCTTCTCTTCTCCAGCTGAACACCCCAGCTCTCTCAGCCTGTCCTCCCAGCAGAGCTGTTCCAGCCTCTGATCATTTCTGGGGCTCCTCTGCCCCTCTCCAACAGGTCCATGTCTTTCCTGCACTGAGGGCTCCAGAGCTGCACACAGGACTGCAGGTGGGGTCTCACCAGAGCGGAGCAGAGGGGCAGAATCACCTCCCTCCCCCTGCTGGCCGCGCTGCTTCTGATGCAGCCCAAGATCCGATTGTTCTTCTGGGCTGCAAGCGCACATTGCCGGCTCATGTCCAGTCTTTCATCCACCAGCACCCCCAAGTCCTTCTGCTCAGGGCTGCTCTCAATCCCTTCATCCCCAGCCTGTGTTGATGCCGAGGTTTTCCCGGTCTTGCTCAAAGCTTTCCAAGAGCATAATGCCTCTAGGTAAGGCAGTGGCTGTGGTCACTGCAGAAGGTCAGCTTGTGCAATGCCTGTCAGAGCCCTTTTGTCCGTGTATCTCAGTTCCTGACCACTGTCTCACACCTTTTTCATCATTCTTCAGCAGCAGCCTCATGCGGGCTTGGATGTTGGCAAAGATCTGACTCAACTCTTCTGTTTGTTTCTTTTTTAAGCAACGGCTTCCCATGGACTTCCTACCCATTCTGAGGGAAGTCCAGGCCCTAATAAGTCAAAACACTCAGGGACTTTTATGTGGGCAGAGTTTCATCACCTTCAGGTTGTGAGTGGAGTTGCTTACCCTTTGTCCTGAGTGGTTTTGTTCTGAGAACGAGCCTTTCTTGTCTGGATTAAGACATCGAATCATGATGCCTGCCTGTCTGATGTAAGTATTGGATGTTCGTTTTCCTAATGCTAACCCACCCAGTAGCCTTTATCCTCTCCTCACCTGTAGAGCAAGTTCCCCTTATAGCACCCGGACTAGAAGTTAATAAGCGGAAAGAAAATGAAACAAAAGCCTGAGTTTTGTTGCCATATTGATATTTTAGTCTTGCAATTCATTGCACACTGGTACGGCAGCACGCACATGAGAAGCCAGACTCGTTGCGAACGCCCCTCTCATTTGGCACAACAAGTGGTGTGTAAGTATCTGCAGTATCAGAGAACTCAGTTACCATGTTCATCTGCTTCCCATCATCAGTCCCTCTTCTCAGGAACAAGTAATTCTATAAGGCAGAGACTGGTAGGCCATTAAAGAAAACATTTCTGATATTTCTTTTATGGGATCTAATAGACAAGACTGATGGACTGATTGCTGTGCAGAAGGCACGTGAAACTTGCAGTTGAGTTTTTTTGTGTTCTTCTTGCTACACACCAAACCCTGGGCAAGCCTGAGCATTGCAGTATCTGTAAATACTGGATAATGCTGTTCAGATACATACCTCCCCTACAAAGCTAATATCTTTTTCTTCAGAGAGTAGTTCCCTTTAGAGGAGTGAAGGTGGAAAATAAGGATGAAGCTGCATTGGCTGAGCGGGGGTTCTTATGTTTTTCAACTCCTGTCAACTTAAAAGCTTTTGAGATGCTTCTAGTGGTTTCTCTTTTCCTCCGCATGGACAAAAATGTACAAATATGGTCCTATCTCAGCTAGTAAGGAAAATTCACATGAAGCGAAGAGTAGGGTCCTTATGCTTCACACCAGTATAGAGGTCAGTGATTCAGCATATCATCTGTTCGGCTCTTGTGTGGCTTTTGACCAGGATGGTAAATTCAGTGGATATAATTGCTGCCTGATGTTGAGGCCATTAATCGTATAGATATAAACAGGAGGCAACTGAAGTCCTAGGGATGATACCCAAAACCACAGCACAGGACAAGACCTTAAGAGGAGAACAGCACTGGCCAAAGAGGTTTTACATGGAGCTTGATAAAGCAAAGGCATTGATTGCATTGGGTTTCTGAGGGATGACATGTCGGAGACAGCAGCAGGCTACAAAGTGGGGCGAGAAAACAGCAGGAGGGCTGCAAGCACAGCCACAGCAGCACTGGTCACTGCTGAGGAAGAGCTGTTAGGGAGAGGGACTTCAGGGTAGAAGGCAAGTGAGGAGAGATTTGGAGCTGTGAGGAAAGAAGTTGCATAATCTTTTTCACTCCCCTCTGAGTTTTGGGAAATGAAGCACGTTGTCTGTAAATAAACAATAGTGCTTTAGAGATAGCACTCCTGGCTCTGTCGTGCAATGTTTCTTCTAAGGGGAAACAGCTCACAAGACAGCATTGATAATCACAAAGATCAGAAAGGGGAACACTGCTTTGCCTTTTTGAAGAAGTAACTGCTTATTGAATGAAAGCATTAAAGCATAATTTTGTTTCCTAATGCCTGAGGCATGTTAAAACTTGTTCCTTCCCAAATATCTAAAAGAAAAAAATGCCATTCTAAAAAGCCATCACCAGTGTCTGGCATTGCTTCCTCTGGGCACCACATGTGTCCTGTCTCCCTTGTGCCTGAACTCTTTCTAAAATAAGCCTTGTGATTCTGAGATTGTCTTCATTGTGGGTCTCTCAAAATGCCATCGGGATTGCCGAGATCTAACCAGTGCGAGCACCGCAGCAGGATCCTTCCCATAGCTCACATGGGGAGCCGGGGAGCTTTATAATTCCTGGAGCACGTCCATGAACCCAGCCAGAACAAAATCAGAGAGGAAAAGAGAAAATATCCCTGTCTTCAGGATGAGAAAAGGTCTTGCGTGATATAGGTGAACATATCCAACCCCTTTGGCGGATTCTGCAGTTCTGATCTGCGGTCTGCTGGATCCTGCAGTCCAGTCCAGGCAGCTTGACTTGATTTGCTGAAGCCCAGATAGAAATACTTTCTCCGTGACAAATTGAGAGGTTGTAACTCTCCTCGAAGTTCCCTGGAACCTTACAGACATGCTCAGTGGCACAATAAAATCTAGTCTGACTTCCACCTTAACTAAAGGCAGCTGTGGTGAAACCTGTGATGTTAATGGACTGAATAAGAGACTGGAGCTCTGAAACCCTAATGAATGCAGGCTGGAGCGCTCCCCACCCTGAATTACCCCCACAAAGGTAACAGCTCTCGGGAGGTTACTGTTTAGCCAGAAATAGTGGTACTGAGTGGATGTTCTGGCTCAACTTTGCTGGGGCAGTTAATTTTCACTAAGCTCTATTTCTTGTATTTTTACCCCCATGCACATGTGTTTGGCTTCCAGCCAACTGTGTGTGTAGCTGCTTATCTGTGGAGGATAAAGATATACAATGGCATGTAGATAAAGATATACAATACATGTAGAATGGCAGGATCCTGAGCACAGGTGAGTCTTCTGGTCTGGAAAACCAAGATGTGTGTTTGCCCCACGCAGTGCCCATGTTACGTGACTTGATATCCTTTTATTTTAATTGAATCATTTTTATGGAGTCCCAAGGGGATTAAAGTAATAATTGTCTTTTGTTTCTCTGGAGCAGTCTCTCAAATGTAATCCCAGGAGGGATGGAGAAAGCATGATGCTAAAGTTGCTTCGGTTGCGTTCCGTCTTCAGCATGCTTAGGCTGCATCTTTTCCTCAGAAAAATCAAGTTAATTCATTTTATTGCCACTCGGATGTTTCTTATTTACTACTGGTCCACACAGACCAACCCGTTACTCTCAGCATCCAGAGCTCTCCCTTACTGTCCTCAAAGGCACAAACAAGCTTTTGCTCCTGTTACCTCTCCTGTGAGTTGCGTACCCTTCAGTCAACAGCAAAGCTTTTGCTGAGTTCGGTTTGCAGAGCCTGTCTGTTCCTACTGCCTGCCTTGCAGAAGGGATTTTAGGGAAGATTAACCCTCTGCCAACTTCAGGCATCCTATTTCAACAGGTAAGTTGGCCACTTTATCTCCGTGCATAGCCATTGTTGTCAGGAAGGAGAGCACAAATCTCCTGGCGACCACTCAAAATGAGGACTTAGCTGTGGCCCCTGAGTCTAAAGCCTGACGAGTGTCTGTTTCCCTTTGCATCTTCTTAAAAACACAGTGAACTCCTTGGACTGACTGACAGAGTTGATCATTTTATACTCAATCTGCAAAGGGACTTCCAGCTCACCACAACCAGGGTCCTCTTCTGACTGCTTGAACACCTGACGGAGTCCACAGGGACTGGGTGAGCTTCAGGACCGTGCTCCAGCTGGGTGCCTAAAGGCTTTGGAAACTTGTGTGTTTTATTGAAACTGAGCCCCAGGCTCTCCGATTCATCATGAGGGGAATATGAGGCTTGCCTAGATGTGTGCCCACTTCCCCAGGTGGCTGTGTTGATGACAGAGGTCACTTTCCCCAGATGGATCACCAGTTCTACTCTGGATGGTTTCCCTTCTGAAGCTGGAGTGCCATTAAGTGTGTTAATTGTTAGTCTAAATTAAGCCATCTGATTTTTGCCTGGAGTAAAGTAAGAAGCGATATTTCACCTGAGTTGTTCCATGTATGTGACAGCAGAGATAACCAGCTGGGACTGGGGATCTGGTCCATGGCGAGGCCTGAAGGGAGAGTGAATGTGTGTCACAGCTGTTCTGTTTTCAGAAAAGGATCCACGGGAGCCAGCATACTCGATGGGAGTGCCTGCTTTACATCAGATAAACATAATATTAAGGAAGGGAATGCAGATTCTGAGAGGGGTGCCTCTCTGTGCTTGGTTCTCAGTCACCAACCTGGCTATATAAGCCAAACCATTCCTTCCTCAGGCAAACCATACCATGGTCTCCAGGGAGACCTTATTGTGGCCTTTCAGTACTTAAAAGGGGCCTGTAAGAAAGATGGGGACAGACTTTTTAGAAGGGCCTGTTACGACAGGACAAGGGATGATGATTTAAAACTAAAGGAGGGGAGATTCAGGCCATACATGAGGAAGGAATTTTTTGCAATGAGGGTGGTGAAACCCTGTCCCAGGTTGCCCAAAGCGGTGGTGGATGCCCCATCCCTGCAGACATCCCAGGCCAGGCTGGACGGGGCTCTGAGCAACCTGAGCTGGTGAAGATGTCCCTGCTCATGGCAGGGGTGGCACTGGGTGAGCTTTGAAGGTCCCTTCCAACCCAAACTGTTCTGTGATTCTATGGTGACAGCCATGAGAGCCCTTGTCCCAGGCCACACAGTGAGAGCAGTCATCCGATTTTGGAAGACCCAGGCTGAAGTCTTTCTTGCACCAGATCCAGAGCAGGGATTGGAAACCATCCCACTGCCCTCCTGAGACAACGGTCAGAGTCAGGAGCTCTTTGGAGCCAGTGGGCATCTGTCCTCTTCCCTTTGTATGAAACAGCAATTCACTGAGCTGCGGGACCGGTGGTGGTAGACAGGTGGGATTCAGCTCCTCTGTGAGCACTGGGTGTCTTTCGAAGCTTCAGTGGCTGGTGGGCTCTCCTCAGCACTGCAGAGATGAGAATATAGGCGGCACGCAAACAGACACTTAGGTAATAGGTGTCTATTATGTATGGGGAATGCTATGTTAAAACAATAGCATTCTTTTTAAAAGCATGTCATAACTTGAAATGTCTTCAGTGATGTTACTAATTTGTGCTTTTAATTCCCGGATAATCACTCTCTTCTAAACTTAGATGGCAGCAGTACAGTGCCCCTTTTTTATGAAGATTACCATCTGTGAATACTGCCTTTGAGATAGGCCATGTGTATGCGATTACTGGGCACAGTTTTAAAGAATTATGCTGAAGAAATGAACCATTACTTTCCGTTTTTTTTCCCCTTTTCTGATCTTTCTGTGTGATTGCGATTTGATCAGTGTTGAAGTCAGCACTTTTATTTTTCTTCTTTTCAAAATAAAGGGCTTTTTTGTTAGGATTCCCACAGTTCACTGTGGGAAGATATCTGCTCCCCTAGAAGAGTCTTGTGAGAGAAGTCCTTGCTGTAGAGAGTAACACAATTGTGTTTGATTATTTATCACTCATATGGACTTAAAATGGAGGTTGCTTTCGGTCTCCTCTAAAAATGAGACATAAGCAATTTACCCTGAGACAAATAGGGAGGAGGTTGCTTCTTTGAGGTTAGCACAGCCTAAAAGGAGCTTCAAAAAATCCTAAAATGTCTGAGCAGAGATCAGCCAATGTGAATAATACTATCCTGGGTATGGGGAGAATCCGTGCTAAGGACATTTTTTTGTAATAAAGGCAAAAGGGAGAAGGATAAGCCACAAGTCTAAAGCATGTTTCAAGAATGCTATCTTCCAGTTCTTAATTTCATTAAAAAGAAGGCATTTTGGTTTAAACAATGAAGACCTCCGTATTGAGAAGTGATTAGCCTTAGTGCAGTCAGGTATGCAATTATCCATGTGAGTATTTAAATTGAGGATGCATCCAAACATTTAATTTTCTGTTTCAAACCCCATAATTTTTGGTGTTTTTCGTTTGGTGAACCCAAGTGTCAAAAACTAGGGTCAGATATTCAGGAAAAAAAATGGTATTGCAAGGCCATGTTTGACTTAATAGTTGGACTCGATGATCTTGAGGGTCTTTTCCAACCGAAAAGATTCTGTGACTTGGTCAAAGCAAATGCCATGGCAAATGTTGATCCAGGCCGGTCCAGCTGGAGCTCTGTTGACTGGAGAGGGGACCCAAAATCTCCAGCTCTGCAGTATCCATCCCCATCGTTGACATCAGTAGCTGGATGAGAAGGGTTGTGCTTTCGCTGTTTGAACCACCAGCAATAAGCTCCCTGGGAAAGAACGTGTAACAAGGCTTAAGGTAAAATCATCAGCCTCCCCCCTGCGCTTATCAGAATTATTTTAACCAGAAAGCTCCCCTGCACTAAGGTAGAGTTTACTCCCTGAAGCAAAGATGTTTCACAAGGGTGAAATGTGCAACACCAGTGGCTGTTGGATGAAGTTGCCATTAACGATCTTGAGCCTTGGGGTTTCGAAATGAGAACTGAAGTTGTTATTAGCAGTCCCTTGAGGTCTCATTTCCATGGCAGTGAATAGCCTGGTTTTGTGCTCAGTAGCTCATTTCCCGGCATTTTCAAGTTTCACCTGTTTTATTTTTTCTCGGAGTTATTAATTTTATGACAAGGCTTCTTTTTCTTGTTTCCTTTCTTAGGGGGTTGTTTATTACCATCCATGACAAAGGCCATATTGCAACAATGCTAGACTCTTGGCCTGAAGAAAATGTTAAGGTACGTGGCATGTCTTCTGGGAAATTACAGGGAGCTGGGTGGAAAATGGGATATTGAATGGAACTGCTTGGCATTATTTACAGAATTGCCTGTTTAAAAGTACAAGCTAAGAAATATTCCCTTCCTCAGAGGGTTTCCAGGCTGGTGGCTGGACTTCAGAGACTCTGTCGTGTGTGCATGTGGTCAAGAACATCTTTATTAAAGTTATCAGGACCTTGGGCGATAAAAAGAGTGTACATGATAATAGATTTTATCATATCGTATAGAATCATACCACAGAATGGTTTGAGTTGGAAGAGACCTTAAAGATCACCTAGTTCCAACCCCCTAGCACACCTTCCACTAGACCAGGTTGCTCAAAGCCCCGTCCAACCTGCCCTTGAACACTTCCAAGGATGGGGCACCCACAGCTTCTCTGGGCAGCCTGTTCCAGCGCCTCAGCACCCTCATGGGGGAGAACTTTTTACATCTAATCTATATCTCCCCTCTTTCAGTTTGAAGCCGTTACCCCTTGTTCTGTCAGTACATGCCCTTGTAAAAAGTCCCTCTCCAGCTTTTTCGTAGGTCCCCTGGAAGGGGGAAAGCTGCTACAAGGTCTGTTTGTACAGAATAGGGGTCTTAGCAAAGAAGTAATATCCATGTGTTGAAGAATTCCATGGCTAACTCTCAACTTGTTAGATGTACCAAAGCTCTTTAAGAGATCTCTGTAACCGACTTGCATGTAGGACTCCTTCTCAAATCGAGTGAGTCATGCAGCATCCAGAACACTGGCAACTCTGCAAATAATGTTTGATATCCAGCAGCTGAAAATATTGCTGTCACTCCACCCAAAAAAGTGATCTCGTGAAGTGTTTCTCCCTGGAGCTCGGGGCTGGGCAAGTCCCTGGCGTTAAATAAAGTCAACAATTAAGACAGGTCTTGCCAGTCACCTGCTTCCATCATTCTGAAAGTACATGTGCCTGGGAATTTCCCTGGCTATTGACAGAGCTCCGGTCCCCTATCAGTCGGCTGTTTCTTCCAGGAACAAAGGTTTGGCAGCTGAGAGAATCTTGCAAGCATTTTCCATTTCTAAAGGAAAAAAAAAAGTTAAAAAAAAGGTCATTTAACATGTTTCCATGTTAGCATATTCCTCTAACCTTGTCTTTGGAACCCTGGAGAACAGACGCAGGCTACATATTTTGTCCTTGCTCTGTCCAAAGACCTCATTATTTCCATTTGTTTCTGACTCAGGACTATGAGCAGAACTCATTACAGCTAAGAGATATGTTTTTGCAGATGGGGAAGCTGGCACAAGAAGATTAGAGACTGTTGTTGAAAAAATACCCTCTGGCACCCAAAACAGACCATAGGAAGGGCAGCGGCCCATGGAAGAGATTCAGACACTGTGCTTTCCAGGTTTGCCAGACTACAAAGGCAGCTAATTTCATCAGTATCGCTGTTTCGGACCGCAGGGTTCCCCGTGTGTTTGTACACAGACTTTTCCGTGCCTGAACTGGTAGGCACTGGAACACCTGAGATTTTGGGATGAGTAGGGAGGCACCTGGGCTTCACTTTAGTTCCCGGGGGGGACCCAGTTTTTTGAAAAGGCTGAACGCCAGCACCAGTAAGTTCCATTAAAGACAGGGAAGAAATACTTGGACAGGCTGCCCCACCTTTTGCTTTGTGGCTCCTTAGAGCTTCGTGGCAAACAGCGTTTACTGTGGAAATGGGAAATCTGGGTTGTAGGCCTGGGTCACCTGCCTGGAAGGGCTGGAACGGTGCTCTTAGCTTAACAAAGCCTCAGCCAAGCTCTGGTGTGTCCCATCTCCACCCCTACCGTTGAAGCTGGGCTGCATTGGGAGAATCAGGGCCAGAAGCAGAACAAGTGAAAGACGCCACTTCTGAGCATCCTCATGTGGGAGAGTGGTTTTTTGTGTCTCTTCCAGGATGGCTAATGAATCGTGCCACGAAGAAACGTTGGATAAAATGCCTATAGCCCTCCTCAGTGCCTCCCTTTCCTAATTTTCTCTCTGGTTCCTTAATCTTGTACTATTTTCTGCATGGTGGCCCAACTAGAGCAGGGGGAACGCAGAGGGTCATACCGGACAGTGTTGTGGACAGGTGTCATCCTGGCACTTGTGAGTTCGAACCACCTCAAAGTGAGGATAATCTAGAAACCTTATCTTCTATTCCAAGACGAGTGTGCTGCCATGCTAGCTACTGCACTGGCCTTCTGTCTGTCCTTCCTTCCCCCCGTCTGTCCCTCCCTTCCATAGGATGCTCACCCTAGAAGTGCACTCAGCAGCTTGAGTCTGTGGGAGTCACTCCTATACAAGGCCGTTCAATGTCACGGTGAACTTGAGGCAGAGTACGAATTCATCCTGTAAAGCCTGACCTTGTGCAATCAGTACTGAGGAGCGGGAATGCCAGCAGTGGCTCTGACCTCTCTGCATTGCCCCAGCAGCTTGGAGATCAGCGTAGTGCTCTGGATCGCTCTGCTGGGCCAGCTGCCTCCTGCTTAGTCACTGGGTTTGTTCAGCCTGGAGGAGACTGAGGGGAGAGCTCATGGCGGCCACAGCTTCCTCACAAGGGGAGGAGGAGGGGCAGGGCTGAGCTCTTCTCTTTAGTGACCAGTGACAGAACCCGAGGGAATGGCGGGAAGATGTGCCAGGGGAGGTTCAGGTTGGACATGAGGAAAAGGTTCTTCACCCAGAGGTGCTGGACACTGGAACAGGCTCCCCAGGGAGGTGTCACGGCCCCAACCTGACAGTGTTCAAGAAGAGACTGGACAACGTCCTCAGACACACGGTGTGAACTGTGGGGTTGTCCTGTGCAGGGACAGGAGTTGGACTCCATGATCCTTGTGGGTCCCTTCCAACTCAGGACATTCTATGATTTTATGATTAGGCACTGGAAAACTGGGCTACCCACGTACAGCCCGTGGTCCAGAGTCACCTCAGCGAACATCAGCTGCCTGAAGCCTCAGTGCCTCATCTCAGCTTGTGAGTACTTGTGCAGTGAGCAATGGAGAGGCAGAGGAGCATCTTTGAAGAGAAATAACGCTTTGATCCCTTCCCAAAAGAGCTGCTGGGGGGAGGAGATGCACTCTGGAGGTTTCTGTCTTTTCCCCATCAGCTATCAAAAGAGCTTAGAAACCAGTTAGATGATTTACTTAAACTCCACTCCTAACTTTCAGCCAAAGGCTTGACTAGAGTCATCAAGAAAATGTGTGGCACAGCTGGAAGTAGAAAACAGGTTCCTAATCGTTAAACCAGTGATCCAGTTAGAAGGGTCTGTCCTGCTCAGCCAGAGATTAATGTCCTGTTTGTTGAGTTTTGACCACAGGAACAGGAGCAGTTAAAAACATTACTTTAATAGGCTTGTATACCAGGTCCTCACTGAAGCTTTGTGCTTTTTTGTGTTATTTCTTTTGCATCCAAAGAGTCACAAACAAATGTGAATCCAGTTTCCCCTCTCTGATACAATTAATGTCTCCCATGCTGTATTTTCTGCACTCCTATATTTTTCAGTAGTACCTTGAGGAGCTTCAGTACCTACAGAGTGCAGTGCATCTAAGACTGAAGAAATTTTCTCTCTCTGATGTGTATACTGAAGTACTATCAAGAAGTTCTTAGGGTTGCCTGAGAACACTCATTTGTTTGGATGAAAAAGTATCTATGCTCCAGAGAAATATTTTGAATCATTAGAATAGGGATTTTTTTAAAAAATATTTGCTGCATAGTTAGGATTTTGACTCTTTTTCACATACTTTACACCAGTTTCAGGATAAACCTGTAGCAGTGGATGTGCTAAGTGCTTTCCCTGTTCCCATTACTGCATCCCCTGGGGGTGGTGAAGAAGTGAGCGCACGCCCAGAAACAGATGGAGCCCACCCAAAAAGAGACTTTCCCATCAGTAACGCTTCACATTGACTCAGAAGCAAAAAACAAATGGGAAAATGTTTGAAAATGGAGGTGGATAAGTGTTTCACTGCCACGATTGAGAATGCCCTCTGTCAGGGCTTGTTCAACCTCTAGCCTAAGGATAGGTGTGTAGTCCTTTTAGTTTTAATAGGTTTTTCATTGAGGGTTCACTTTTAGGAATTCTAACTCCTAATGACAGGAAACTGACAACAGCACAAAACCAAATATTCTACATAGAGCAGGAGCATTTCAAAATAACCCCTATTACATATAGGTTGTCACTATTACTGTATGCATTATGATTCTGAAATGTATCACGCCTGAAACTACCACAGTTTGGTTTTTTTCTGCTAGAGGGTAAAGTAGATGTAAACGGTACAATAGATGTGTGTGTTCTCTGTATCTGTAGTTTCTCCTCAGGCCGATTCCTGAACAATGTATTGTAATTCTGTTCTCCCATTACAAACAGTGGTTTAGGTTGAAGGAGAAAATAGCCCTGGGATGTGCGTATAGTTTATATTGAATAAGAAAGGACATTGAAACAGATGAGTATGTGTCTTCCTGGAATAGGAAAGTGCAGCAAGAGTTTATTCCATTCCTAAACAACTAAATGCTTCTCCACCACAGCAGTAAACCAGTGCACCTTTATTATATACCTCCCCCAAGGAAGTACACCTCTTGAGATAACTTCTAATCCCTCATTCTTGTTTATCTCACCAAAGCACACGCATGTGTATGTCCTTAGTCTAACCTTAACTTTGCAGATCGGCAAATAAAGAACTTCTCTGCAGTCTTCTTTGAAATCCAAGCTAGACTGAACACGAGTCCCCCGCAGTCTGATAAACCATTTGATGTGAGCACTCAGCTCTCTGAAGTGCTGGGCCAGTGCTGAAAGTTGAAGTTCATTCTTGTATTTACAGCTTTTCTCCCACAGTGGGATTGGACTCCAATATCTTCCTGTTCTTACTGGGTTTCAGAACTGCCCCAAAGAGTTCCCGACCCTGGGGACAAAATGGACAAAGAGAGTAATTAACCTAAAAATTGTGAGGCTTAGTCAGATCTGCTCGGTCATTTGCCTCCTGAGGTCTTGATGTACAGCGTGGGTTGAACAGCTCAACTTCAAGCTTCTAATTTGGACAACATTATGCAACAGGGATTTTAGTGAGGGAGCACATTACAGTATTGCTGAAATGCAGAAGACCAATTGTACAAAGGGTTAAATGGCAATTGTTTAGCTCCCAACTCTGCGGGGAAAAAAGGTCTAATATGAAATACACAGAGCGGGAGCCCCTCCACGTCCGTGCTGCTGCCGTGCTGATGGCTTCTGGCCTTGCAGTCAGGGGTACCAGAGGGAGAGAGACCCAGTTATAATGGGTGTTGTTTTGATTATCTGATGTTGGCTACTCCACAGCTACTCTACAACAGTGTGAAGACATGAGCTCGTTATACTTGGAATCACGGAATCGTAGAATCATTTAGGTTGGAAAAGACCCTTAAGATCGTTGAGTCCAACCATATTTCCACAGATACAGTTCATAAGCACAAGCCCTTCTGTACAGAGCTCTTTCTCCTGAAAAGGAGAGGAAAAATCAAGGCCAGATCTCTTTTGTGCAGCTCTGGTTGTACAGCTGAGGATGCACAAAGAGCCGTGTTGGTTGGGTTCTGCTACAAGTGAATCAAAGTGTTGGCAAGCAGAGCTGCTCCTGTCCCACACTGCGAGCAGCTACCTGTCAATCACATTATCTCTACCCCCAAAAATGGACAGCCCTCTGTCACTAGCAGCTAATTAACATGGTAGGTAGAAGGAGCAAATATCCATTGCATGATGCAACTGCAGAATGGCATCGATGGGAGACAGCAGAGCTGGTTTTGCTTCTAGAGCCTTGGCAACCCCACACAGCAGTCTCTTTTGATCCTTCCAGGCTATCGTGGTGACAGATGGAGAGAGGATTCTCGGCTTAGGAGATCTGGGGAGCTACGGCATGGGTATCCCAGTGGGGAAGCTTGCTTTGTACACAGCTTGTGGTGGAGTTCAGCCACAACACTGTCTCCCCATCCTGCTGGACTTTGGCACAGACAACGAGGTAAGACAGCTTTTCATAGATCTGACGGAGGGAGGGAGAAAGAATTGAGATTAATGCTTATCTGAGGACAGTTCCCTAAACATGGAGGCAAAGCCAAGATGAGACAATGGCTAGACCAGCACTGCAGGGAAATGGCCAGGTTTCATTCCTCTTTGATGCTCAAGAAACTTTTGCTCCTATGGGGAACTTAAATAAACGCTAAGTAGCCTCATGGTCCCCTGGTGAGAAGACTCAGAGTGTTGCCAGTTGGAGATGAAGGGTCAGCCCCACCTTTCAGCGTGGCAAGGTGGGTTGAAAGGCTTTGTACAGGAAGTCTCAGATTTATTCTTCCTCTGGTAGTTGCGAGTGATCAAGCAAATACTCGCGTCTGCATAGAGGTGACTGTATTCCAAAAAATGGAGAATCCCTGGTGGGTGGTTTGGGAATGATTAATTTCAGTGTTTTGTCAGATCGCACACTTTCCTGCACATGATAACCAGAAAAGAGGACTCCATCTGTTTGCAGATTTTTTGCCTTGTGACTCTGGCTTGGAAAGGCCGAAATGCAACATTTCAGTAATGCCAGAATGGACATCTGTGAGGATGTCTTTTTTAAAATTAATATCCTATAGTTATTTGTGATGGCCTGGGTTTGTCCATTTTTGTAAAATGTACTTGTGCCTCACTTGACCCCAAGTAAATCAAACACATGTTTCGTGAAAGAAACAACAAACCTGGGGTACAAGAGCTTTGAATTTGTGTATGAAGACAGATGATTGCCGACATTTTCAGACATGCCTGTGCTCAAAAGCTAGGTTTTCTGCACTTCTTTCACTCCACCACGAGTGTCTCACGCTGGACACTTGAAAAGAATGAAAGAAAGCAAAATCGCTGGCCATAGATGACTTTGGGGATGAGATTCCCAATTATCTCTTTGGTTTCTGGTCCCGGGATTGTTTCATTGCTTTAGCACAGAGGCCTGTCGCGGACTGAAGGAATATGGGGTGTGCTCATCTCACCCTGATCCACGGTCTTTCATGCACAGTGAGAACTCTGAGTTTGGGCCTTCTGAGGCTAATGCAGGAATTAAGTCTCTGTCTCTCACTTCTTGGAGTTTCCAGTCAGGAGAGCATCACACTTGGCTTTGGCTCCTTCATCTCTTCCTTCTCCTCCATGCTGGTCTGCACAATACCGAGTGCTGGCGTGCCCCAAACCCCCCAGCTGGAGCTTCTCTCCAGAGGGACCTGGGTCTGAGTGCTTCCCCACCGAGCTTCTGACCATGCGTGACCATCCGTTTCTATCTCAGCATCCAGAGGGGACACTGAAATCCAAAGTGGCACCAATGACTTCTGTGCATCTCCAGGGGTCAGATAGTGTCAGAAAAAGGGACTCGCTGAGTCAGTCTTGGGCACCTCTGTTCTGAACAAGGTCAGGTCTAACTTTCGTGTCCAGGAACTTCTCTGTGGAGGCAATTTCCACAGCCAGGATTAAGACATAAAAGTTGCTGTTTTCCGGCAGTATAAACAGCGTATTTCCTCACAACATAAATAATTTGTGTGTTGGTGTAATGGCTTTCTCATGTGCGTAAACCCAGCTTAACCCAGCCCTAAGCACATCCTAGGAGGATCCCGCCCCATGAGTAACCTCATTTATCAGTGCAGAAGTAAAACACTTCCTGTAGGCATTCAACCCCCTTCATCTCTGCCTGTCAATAAGTGGTGAGGTTAGGATGACTGTTGCTAACACAGGCATTTCAGGTAGAATGGACTAAATATAGCCTCTATTGCATATATATATGCTATATGTATATAAATATATTGTATTTTTAGCAAAAATTCCCAGCTTGTCTTTCTGATAGTCCATTGTACTTTACTCTTTCAGCAAACTGGGATTTTTCCAGAGCATTGGCATTTCTCAGTTTGCCTTTGGGAGAATTTTAAACTCCAGGAACCAGCCCCAGAGCACATGGAGCTATAGGAGCAATCAGTAAAGTAAAGCAAATAGGTCTGCTCTCTGTTTTGTGGCCCTGAAGAGTTAATGTATCAAACTCTGAGGAAAACATCTTTCATCTTTCCTTCTAAGGGAAAACAGCTGTGGCTGTAAAAACAGATCTGATTTTAGCATATCTGCCAATATTTAGGGCCCATATGGCTTTAGGACAATAGGTTTGTGATGGTTTGTCCCTTCTCATGTGAATTATTCAGTTCCTGAAACGGGAAGAGAAGTGGAGTTGCTTTCCAGTGACTCACGGATGGGTTGGCTCACCTGTCTCCTGCCACCGTTTGTCCTGTAATTTTCCCCAAAACATGTGCTGTTTCCATGCTGACCCAGTCCTTTTTAGGTGGCTGAGGGGTCCTGACTTAACAACTGCTGGACTGGTTGGAGGAATGGCCCGGGGTTTTTTATTCCAAACAGGAGCCAAAAAGTAAACTGATCTGTTGTAGGAAAATACCTCTCATTGACATCTGCAGATATCTGGAGGTGGGTGCTTTGGAAGAGCAGTGCTTGGGAACATTTTGGCATCTCATCGCTGGCTCTGTTTAACTCAGGGCTGGTACCTAAAGGCCTGTATGACACATCATTTTGGGTTACCTCAGGCGATCTTCGTTGCTCAGAGCGTTGTTTATGGTCAACAGCTTTCCTGGTAACCTTCGGTATGAAATTAAGAACTGATTGAACAGTAAGCGCTCACCACACAAGGTCAGTTTTATTCACTAGGAGTGAGGCATCTCGGCAGGGAGCCGTGGTGGAGCTGTTCTGGGGATGCAGAGCTCCATTTCCTACATCAGTCAACAAGCATTACATCCCTCTGACTTTATTTACATAAAAAGTTAGTCCATAGCTTCTTATGGAAACATTTTCTGCCCAGGAAGAGCTGTATGAGCTGGCCTTCACTGCATAGTAAGTAAAATTGATATGACCAGAGCAGACAAACTTTTTGGGTAGGCTGTGACATAAATCTCCATCCACTGGTGGAAGAGAAGATGTCAACAGAATTGCTTTGTGTCCTAGGCTCTCCTGAGTGATCCACTCTATATTGGACTGAAACACAAGAGAGTTCGTGGGAAAGAGTACGACGAACTGATTGATGAGTTTATGCAGGCAGTTACCAACAAGTAAGTGGGATTATATACATGGCTCCTCTGGGCTGCTTCCATTTAAGAACGAATGTTGCGACTCGTGAAATAAACATTAGTATAATTGATCATCCAAGCGAAGAAAGGTCATTTAAATGCAAGTCTGCTGGGTGGTCTACAAATGACTCTTTGTGCTTGAGCGCTCTGTGTCAAAAATATTTGTCTTCAGAGAACTGAAATGGGACTGACTATTTATAACCATTTCCTGTCCATATAGGCCAGAGGTGTCAAGCGTATGCCCTGTGGGCTGTATCTGGCCTCCATCATGCATTTATGAGCCTCATTCAGCACAGACAGAATCTAAACTTTGGTTTGTTTACATTTTGTGAAGGAAGTTTCCAGCTTTCACCGTCGTGAAGGAAATGGTCTAACTGGAAATGGCACGTTACTCCGCATGGAGTCTGTGTGAGTCTGCAGACTGCCTGTCTGCCGCTTTGTTAAAAATAGGAGCTTCCCTGCTGGCATTGAAGTCTGAGGAGTGAGAAGGCCAGGGTTACACACACTGTTTTTTCGCTGTAGGACAGACCGGGCGCGTGTTTCTGTTCTTACTGACCGGCTGGGTTGGTGGGTCTCTGATGTACCAGGGGCTTGGATACGGGATGAGCAGAACCGCAAGCTCAGCGCAGCGTGTGCACCTCTGGCACTGCACTGAGCTCTTCTTCCTGGTGAAAAGAAAACACATTAAAATATGCATGACCATCTGGAGATGTTACCCTAAGAAGGAAAGTGAGAACAACTGTTAAGGAAAAAAAAGTAATATTTGGAAAGCCCCAAGCTCCTAAGCAGCTTTTTCTGCCTTTCCTGAAGCAGCAGATGAGATTGATAAGTGGCAGAGAGCTGCACTCTGTGCCTGATTAATAGGCTGCTGCCCATCTGTATGTTGTAGGGTCTACCGAAGGAGATGTGTTTGATCTTCCCTCTTTCTGTGTCTCCAGCCAGCTCTGTGTGTGTGTTCCTGCAGAAATGGGGGTGGGTGGTACATAGAATCGTAGGATCATGGAATAGTTCGGATTGGAAGGGACCTTCAAAGGTCGTCTAGGCCAACCCCCATGTACATCTTGTCTCCTTTGAGGCAGGAGGCATCACGTCCAGCGCCTAAGGGCGACAGCTGCTCATCCACTGAGCAGCACATCTTTGCGTAAGGTGTGACAGCCCAGCTGGCTGCGGGTGGAGGTTTGTAGGAAATAGGGGCTGAAACGCTGAGGACCGTTCAGTCACAGCTGACGAACCGAGTTTCGAGAAGGGTGAGTGCGTCGTGGAGAATTTCAGCCTCTGTTGCTGTGGTGGCTCTGTGCAGCGTTGTGTTGCACCCCCTGCGTGCCCAACGCTGCTGTTAGGACAGGGGTCTCTCCTTGGCTGTTCAGCGACACGGTGTAGGCATGTCCCATGCGACAGATGGCAAATACATCAACCCCCCCAGCTGCAGTTGCCCGCATACTGTGTAAAGATACTCACTGTCAGCCAGTGCAGTAGCCCCTGTATCTGTGAATATGAACACAGTAACACCGTCCTACCTATTGGATTAGAAATACCTAAGGATGACCGCAGAGGAGAGAATTTTGTGTTCATGCCCTGGTTTGTCCCTCTTTATATTTGCTAAAAAAAGCTTGACTGAAATGTCAGATGATTGCGGTATAGTTTTGCATTAGAAACTTGTGGGTTATCTAGTGGGAAAAGTTCTTGGAAGCTAGAAAACTGGTAAATCACAGCTAGGAAATCACAAGAGGCTGTACAAGTAGAAAATATTTAAGAGTTGTCAGGGTTGATTTATGGGTTTTTTTGTTTATTTTGATTGTAGTCACTAATTAATCTGTCATGGAAACAGTCCCACTTCCTTCTGGCCAGGAGACCACGGGGGTATTTATTGCAGTGCTGGTGTTGATGATAGAATGGGAACGGTAGGATGAGAAAGCTGTTGATTGCCTCAGCCATCAAAAATTTGGCTCTGAGGTTGATGTTTGTGGTGTTAAATGCAAAGCTCATTGCACCCACTACTCCTGCGATGTCAGTGACGGGGCCAGATAGACAATTTGCCTTTTCTGTGCTTGCTGCTGGAGAGGAAGGATTTGCTCTTATTTTCCTTATTGGCTCTTATTTTCTTGTGTTTAGTTTACATGAGCTAATCTCCATATTGAAGGGAGAAGACAGCCACAAAACAATTAACTCTTATCTTGTGAGGAGGTGATCTCATGTCTAATGCTTTCATCCAAGTAATGGGAATCAAGTTCCTGGGGCCCCTGTCCAAGCTTTTCTGTTGCTTGTAGCCAGGATGAATGGCTTGAACACAGTAATCCCCCAAAAAGTTCTCTGCAAAATGAAACTGGGAAATTCCACTTTGCACTTCTTCATTCACATCTGTAAAGTATTTGGAGATCCTTGAGTGAAAGGAGCTACCCCACATTATCATCCTGACCACCTGCATACTTTAAAGTGTTGTTGGAGTGTGATGCTCTTTGAGCTCTGGGTTGCTGAATAATCCTGCCACCAGCCTGGATTTGGCAAATTTACATGAAACAGATTCATTTGGTCTCAAATTTGCGCTGGAATGACTGGAAGCAACCCAGCAGGATCTCTCGCTTCCTTTAGGAAAGGAAGCAGAAGCTGGTCAGAAAGAACATGCTCGCTGCTTTATTGTAGCCTGCGTCCACGTGTGAGGAAACCTGTGAGTACAAAGTGCTGTGATCTGCGGTCCGCTGAGGTTTCTTGTGCAAGTCTACAATGTCACAGGCAAATTGGGTTATTTGGGGAGGAACCTTTTGCGTTGCCATGAATATCTTGCAGTCTGGGAGTTTCCTTTTCATCTGGACGTTCATGCAGAAATTCCGTCTGCTTCCTGAGGGTACTTCAACTGCTCATGGAAACCATTCGTCAGTCCCTCTGCAGGAGTACCTCCCACCCTGTCAAATCACTGCCGGCCCAAGGGACATTTGTCACTGAAGTGGAATGTGTCAGAACCCACAAGAAAGCCAGGGGAGCGAAGATTTACTCTTCTAATGGAATAATAATATCAAACAGATGTCAAATTTCTATAGCTGTAGACCCCTACCGTCGGCAGAAAAGGCTCCTGGTCTCGTAATAGCCACCTCGTGATGAAATGAGGAGTGTGTCAGAGGCTTCAGAGTTAGCACTTAGACTATTTTGAAATAAAGTGTGGCTTCTGGGCAATTTTAGAAAGAAAAGCCCCTCCCGAAACACCTGGATACATTTCTGCATTTTCCTGCTGCCTAAGCCTCCATTCATTGCTGTTTCACCAAAAACACGTGGAATGGCTGAGCTCTTTAACAAGAGCTCCAAACCGTGCATTTTTCTCCTCTTGGGAGGCAACTACTTGCAAAATTTAGCCTGTTGAGCCTAGCCTAGGACTGAATGAAGCAGCCTGACAAATTGCTGTTTTCACACAATGAGTAATATGCTTTGTATGGGAAAATACACTGCTTCAGTTTTCCCTCTCCTCAGTTACCATGGCAAAGGGCAAGTCAATCTTATTCTTGAACTGGTACATTTTTGTTGTCTAGAATACATAATCACCTAAAGTGTCCAAGGATAATAATCAGTGTAACCCACAGAATTTCTGGAACTTGCCTATATGAGCAAATTAAGGTCAAAATCAAAATGCGATGGGAGATGAGCTGTGCTGGGGCATGTTGTCCAGATTCTGCAGAACTTCAGCCCAGCCTCTACAGTAACAATATTCTTTAACGTTCAGACCCTCTTTCAAAGCAAACTACCACTGGAAATTTCTTTCTTCCTTCTCTTTTCCTCTTAAACTGGTGTAGAAACTGGAGACCAGTTCCTTATCTGTCGTATTCCATTCAATCCTCCTGTATTTCATCACAGCTTGGTGGCTCCACGGGGCCAGAGGTGTTGAGGGTGGCCTGTCCCCGAGCTCCAGGCTCCGTGGTTGACTTCCAGATGTGCTGCTACAGAATCTCTGTTGCAATAGATCTTTATTACCTTGCCTTCAAATCCTTTAGGATTGCAGTTACAGATGTCAAAAAGCTCTCTGCCCTGGGCTTTCTGTCTGTGCTTCCCACCTAAGCCAGATTTACCAAAGCTGGTTTAGAAAGGTGTAGATGGAGATCTGTTTGGGCAGCAGGCAGGTGGTGAGGCTCCCTTCGTTGTCTGTCAGAGGGCAGCTCAAGGCTACACGGAGGGTCAGCACTGACATGGTTGCATCTCCTGCTCATGCCCGGCTCCCGAGAAGCCTCGTGCCTCCAGCCGCAGTTGTTCCTCAGGCCCACTGCAAGGAGGATGGTGTAATTTTTGCTTAAAAACAGTAGAATGGCCACAGCAGCTGTTAGCGCTGGAATTAGTGCTTGGAAGTTACAGAATCACAGAATCACTTTGGTTGGAAGAGACTGTCAAGATCATCGAGTCCAACTGTCAACGTAACACTGGTACTAAACCACATCCCTAAGAACCTCGTCTAAACGCCTTGTAAACCCCTCCAGGGATGGTGTCTCCACCACCGCCCTGGGCAGCCTGTTCCAANGTCCCTCAGCCGCTCCCATCACACTTGTGCTCCAGACCCATGGGACATGCTGCATGAAAGAGCTGGTTGTTTGGGGGGGACTGGGGGCAGTTTTGATGCTATATGGGCTACAGTGAAGGCTGACTATGATTTTTCAATATTTTTTTCCCACGAGCTTTGTGATTGATCTTGGCTTGCTCTCGCCCCGTCTCCTGTCTCTAACAGTGGCCCATAGCAGATGCCCTGGCATTTGACTAGGAACAAGCAGCAAACAATCCTTGGCACACCCCCACCTTCCAATAATTCTGGATTCAGGCATTTCCTCCTGTCTTTGTGCTTCGAGGGTCACTTTCATTTAGCAGCCACTGAACCCACAGCAGGCTCCATGCCCCAGAGCCTGGTGGCCGTGGTTCTGTTGGCAGAATCCTGGTGGGACTCCTACCCAATGTCAGAAACAGTCTGCAGCCTAAGAAGATGGTGAGGCAGGCAGCAGCTCCTGTTGGGTTCATGATGCAGCTCCCTGACGTGGGATTTCTAAACTCTGGGTCTAGAGCTCTAAATTTTGAATTTGCTATGATATAAAAGATTACCAGATCCCATCTGTTGGCTCAGTACCAAACGTTCTATCACAAAAGCAATTGCATTTTTGTCTCACTCATGGTGACCATCGTAGCTGCTACAACCATCATGATTTCTTTTGTGGATTCTTGGGTCCAGCTTTGCAATGATTATCTGGCAATTAATGAACATTACTCATGCCACTTCCATTTAAAAACGTAGTGACAGATATGATCACGTTTTCTGACTTATCTCTTCGTCTCTCCCTTCAACACTAGTAGAACTATTTAATGACTGATATACATGTTGCTGTTAAATCACATCACAGTAGTGAGTGAGGCTTTGAAGGGTTTTTTCAGTGTTTTCAGAACCAGAAGGTCAACTTTTATTTTAATTTACCAAACTTCTAGTTTTCACTGTCAGTTTTTTTTAAGGGAAAACTTGCCTTCCTCTAAGCCATGTGGAAGTATTAAAAATTAAAGGCTTTTTCTGATGTTAAGTGTAACATCTGTCTGCAGCCTGCAAGCAAACAAGCGTTGCAAGCTCTGCCTGCAGACCCCGGCGCACTTGCCTGGCCCCGAGCAGTGAACCCATCTCACTGTTGTCTCTTTACCTGTCTGGCTTTCCTCTTCCTGGCCAGAAACTCATACAAATCTGCCAGCAGTGCAATCCTGATGTGAGATTGCCCAGACGTGAGCAACAGTGAAAAAGCCTCAACCCTCTGGGACATATTAATACTTACACTTTTGTGTATCTGCGTATTGCAAAGACCCCAACAACCCCACCAGAGCTGCCGTTCGGGGCTGTCAGTGGGCTCAGAGGTGGCAGAGAGCTGGGTCCTCAAGAGCAAGAACAAGCCTGGGCCTCACATCCTTTTTACGTGGGATGAACAAAGGTACTTTGCTTATTTAAGATTGCTGTTCTGTCTCTGTTTCTAATGTAGATGGAACCGTGTCTTGTTGTGTGCCTTGAGTCAGGCTTGGTGTCAGATGGGACAGTCTAGTTTTCTTCCATTCTTGTTTGTGAAAACTCAGTTTGCAAAGACTTTACGGGAATAGCGTGCCTTTCTCTGTCTGAATGCCCCCGCTGGCCCCGGACCCCATTTCTGCCCACCTGCATCACACTGGGGCAGGACCCCGTAACACCACAGAGGCACAGGCTGCTTCCCCTTCATACTCAAGGAAAATGCAGATTCTTAAAGTTGCCCAGAGAGGTGGTGGATGCCCCATCCCTGCAGACATCCCAGGCCAGGCTGGACGGGGCTCTGAGCAACCTGATCTGGTGAAGATGTCCCTGCTCATGGCAGGGGTGGCACTGGGTGAGCTTTGAAGGGCCCTTGCAACCCTTCACTGAAATTTCATTTTTCTTGGAAATCAGAACGTTGGTTGCTGGTGTATCAAGCAGCAGTAAGAAAGTCTCAAGGACAAAGGCAAGGACAATTTGGCTCTTCTCTGCCTGGTTTAACCTAAGTCTATGAGTTGGAGTTGCAGTGCATCAAAGCAGACTCCTTACGTCATGAATGACTGAAAGCAATGCTATAAAATGCTAAATTCAGGCAGGGATTGGAACCTCCTGCCCATGATTCTTTCCATAAAGGAACTGGACCTTCTTGCAATTTTTTTTTTTTCCATACCTGTAGGAATGTTTTATATTCCCTGCTCATGGTGAACAAAAACACCCTTTGGATACTGGTCAGCAAAGGCACTGCACAGGTCCTCAGGCCACTCTTGAAGTTCTGACTTATGCAGTTTTGTGCAGATGCTTCTCAAATGTTAAATGCTGCCTCATGAGCTTTTTCCTCTCTGACCTTGTGGCTGCTGATGAGGCTGGATGAACTCAATCGAGGAGGTGCATACAAACGAGCATGGAAGAACCAAGCTGCATAATGAGATTGTTCAGGCAATTGAGAAGCCTCTTGAATAAAGAAGCTAAAAGCAATGTCATCGGGATAACATCTGCCTCCCTCTTCTGGGATTCGTGCCCTTTTGTTCCACACCTGGTGCTCATCCAGGAGAGATGTTCATCCTCCTCTGCAGGGGATACGGACTTTACTACCAGCATCTTTCCTGTTAACATAGCCCAGAGATGCAGTGCGGTTGTAGGTTGATAGAAACAGCACCAGAACAACAGTACGGTGATAAACAAAGTGTCGGTCCTACACTTGTTTTCCAGGAAATGGAATAATTTCTTAATAAAGATTATTGGGTGGTATTTTTTTACAACAGACTTGTACTATTGTGTGTGTTTAGCTCCTGGAGTCATCCTTCATTAGGGTGACAGTCTTATACCATTATTTTGATCAATAGTGTATTATTTCTTTAAAAATCCCGCTGTTTCTGCAAAAATTGCTAGGCAGGGGCTGGAGATCAGATTAAAATAAGTGTATGGAACCGTTCTGTAACACTTCTCTCAGTGAGCCTATTTTTATAGGAAGATTTTTGCAAAGTATGGGAGAAAAATCCAGACTTTGAGTCATAATTATGGCACAAAACCCCCAAATATGCAAACTAATGGGGCAGCAGTATGATCTTTACCATGAAAGACAAGTGATTTTTTAATGAGGAAGAACTGACAAAGTACATATTTTTGTTTCCAGCTCTGAGAGATGGCTAAATTGATTCCAGAGGTGGTAGAGAACAGGGTCCCCAGGTGGTGGCCTGGCAGCCAACAGCGAACCAGGAGAAGTGGTGATGGTGTTAAATAATGAGTCTTGTGGTGTCACCAGTTACAAGACAGAAGTGAAGAACTGTTTTTAGAGATAAATCAGAATCGATGTTTTATCTGAAAAACAAAACCAAAACAAACAAACAAAAAAAAAGCCTTCAGCAAAGGATATTGAAGTTTACACCTGACATTAACCCTGAATACAACAAACCAGTACAGCAGAGTTTGGGTTGTAACTCCAAAACATCTCATTTTTGTTGAAAAGTGTTGTGGTGGTTGAAGGTGTTAAGGCATTGATCTGGATAATACTTAGTAACCATAAAATACTTTGTTGTTATAGTCTCCCTCCATTTCTCTCCAGAGAATGTCTGAATTCTTTCAAAACCACCTCTGCCAGGGAGGTACAGAAATGCAGTGTCTGAGCATCCTTTTCCACAGCCTGCAAATGTAAGAATTACTTATGCCAAGGGGAAAGCTCTGGTTCCACAAGGAGACACAGGACTGCAGAAATCCGAAGAAATGCACAGTGTGCCCAAGAAGAGTGGGAGCAGCTTTGAATACAAAATCAGAGGGTCAAAACCCAAAACTTTCCTTCTTTGAAAGAGGAGGGAGGAACTAGAGAATGGAAGAAACCGAACTGGAGATTGGCACTTGCCTTATTTCAATGTACTTTGTCAGTCTGAAGTCCTGACAGTCTACATTTGAGCTTTCCTTTTAGATAAAGGCAATTAGATCCTGGGTGTTGAACTACTAATGTCCGAGATGCCAAGACGATGATAGAAAGCTCTGGAGAAGGTGAGTCACTGACAGTCGAGATGGAATTACCAAAGGAGCCAACCTGAGGTGGCCACATCTTTCCTGGGCTGGAAAACATTCAGTCCTGGTGTGACCTGCTGCTCTTGGCTTCAATCGCTCCCTCAGGCTCTGAGCCGAAGGTTGGGAGGAGAGTCACGGGGATCGGTAGAAGTTTGGAAGGATCTATGAGAACAAGCAACAAACCAAGCAGACTGACCTCGGGAGCCTCTTCCTACCATGGCAGTTTGCAAGATCTCTCTGCAGGGCCACACTCAGTTCTAGCCGCAAATTTAAGGATGGTTAAATGTGGCCAAGGGGATCTTCTGAAGTCCTTGTTCAAATTCTCATTTTACAATAACTTTTTCTAAAAAGAGGCATCCACAGCAAGTGTGGTGTGAGTGCTTTGGTGTCTGCTGGCTGGGACTGCGTTCGTATCAGGTCTCACAAGTTAAACAGAGCAAACTTTCTTAGCTGGTAAGACAAGAGCATACCTCACTAAAAATAATTCTTCCAGCAATAAATTGTTAATTTTGGTTTCTTAATGGAAACTACAATGCTTTGAATGAAACACAATAATGGAAAAAACAGTTTTCTCAGAATCCATTTTTCGCTTTAAAAATGTTAACAATAAGTAGGCTGGCCAGTGTATTTCAGTCCATCCTGAAGTATTTCCATGTACCCTGATGAGGGACCACCTGGATACCCTACACAAGGGTGGAACAGGACAATTTCTGTAGAGAAGATGAACAAAGAAACTGCAGCCTCTGAGGGACAGCAGAGCATTGCGGTTGAAATGGTGATAAGCCAGTCACCTAGGACACATGGCATATGTTTAAGATCTTTCTAACCCATGGTGATAATTAAATAGCATTAGATTATCTGTCCTAATTTAGATGTCTAAAGTTACACAACTGAATTTAAGTTGGTGATCTTGGACTGTCTTCACAGAGACTGGAGAAAGAGGCATCTCCAGAGATGTTATCTACTTCCATTTTCCACCTAAACTAGTTCAAAGAAGTTGCTATTGAACGCTCCTCTTTCTCTCCATTGTCTGAGAAGGCAGCCGGAGTTGTCTCTCTGTGCCTTACACAGACAAACCTTATTAGATATGTAGAGGTAGTGGAAGAAATCCCATTCTGCGTTGTGTTTTGTTGGCTGAATTCCAGTACGTGTAGCAGCTCCCTGCCCACCCTTTCCCTTTACAGTAACAAGTGTTCTCCACCTTCTCTCTTGAGCTGGATTTTTTTTTTTAGCATCATTGCATATTAAAGCACTTCTGTGCTCCAGTCCCGAGTTGGCTACATTTCACTTTTGGATGCTACCCAAATACTTTTCATAGAGCGCTCTGAATTCCTTTGGGATGAACCAGGTTACAGAAATCTGAGTCACCGTGCTGTGCAGAAGGGACAGTAGAACTGACTCATCGTGTTGATACTCACAAGGATGTTACTGCAAATGGTCCTAGCAGCTGTTTTGTTCATAACTCTTTGCCAAGTTTATGCTTAGGCTGCTCAGTTCATCCTAAGCTCAGTTCATCCTAAATTCATCCTAAGTATTGCAGCCACCAAAGTACCATCAGGAAAGAGCAGTAAGCATGGACTGGTGGATTTCTAAGATGGCTCAGTAAGAAATCTGCCTGATTTGTGATTAATTTCATAGAATCATAGAATAGTTTGGGTTGGAAGGGACCTTCAAAGCTCATCCAGTGCCACCCCTGCCATGAGCAGGGACATCTTCACCAGATCAGGTTGCTCAGAGCCCCGTCCAGCCTGGCCTGGGATGTCTGCAGGGATGGGGCATCCACCACCCTACTAAAAAGTCTTTCCCCAGTGTCCCCATCATTTCAGTGACTTTGATAAGCACAAGTTCTTTGAAGTCCTCTCAAAACCCCAGCAAGGTGGGTAGTCCTTGAGGACTAGGATCATCATCCCTAGATTCCCATATTTAACTGTGAGTGTGAAATATTTGGTTCTTTCATTTGAAGCATCCAGTGTTAGGGTCTTATCACGACCAATTTTTGGTCTTTAATAATGAAAATTTTAGTTCTCACATTATGCGAAGGCTCACATTGGCTCTAAAAATGTGGTCTATACTTTAAAAAACTCAGTGGACATATCGCAGAGAAAAAGAAAACAGTCTTCAAAAAAGAACCTCGGTGAAAAGAGTTTGCATTCCAGCACTGTCCTATCATACTGAGGGGCAGGAAAATGAAGTGTTTATGGCCCACCATACTGTCCTTGTGCTCTGCCTTATAAAAATGATCAAAGAAAAAAATAGGTAGAAGTGACTGTGCACTGTCTCATGCTGCAGACCAGGAATGTGAAGCAAGGAAAGAATTCTGTGCTTAAAAGAGAAAAAATAGAAAAGTCCAGGTTAAAACTCTTGGAAATTTGAGCATGTAGTCAGGGAAACCCACCCACCTGCCCCTGTGCTCTTTGGAGAGCTGGTCACACATACATTAATGCTGCCTGAGATCATTGATTTTATTAAGCAAGTCAGTAATGTTATTTCCTCAGTGAAACAAGTAAATAATAAGGCTGGTGTTAGAGAAATAGTTTCTATAGCAACGGAAGTTGCTTAAAGATTTGCTAATTCTTTGCTGTGAGATGTTAGCAGATGTTCTGGACGGTGTGTCATCTCCCTCTTAACTATGTGTTCCTTACACATTCAAATGACGGGTAAGAGGTTCAGCCATTAGAAAACTGATTTTCACAAGCGCTTTTTATATTGTTTATTTGCACAATTTCCTTGGATATCCACAATGTTCATTTTGACTGCCAAGACTTTACATAGAGAAAGAGACTAGGGAATCTTCATCTATTGCTTTTCAGAGTGTTGCTCAGCATTTCAGAAGAAATTGTGATACTGGGTGTCTCAATGAGAGCTGCCAGAATCTGCAGAGGGGAGGCTTAAAGTGCAGACTGTTGTCTGTCCCTCAAGTACGTGGCGTAACTTGTAGTTGGCAGCACACTGGGGACAATTTAAGAGCATCTTCTCAAAAGAGATGCAGAGTTTCAATACACTCCAGTAGTAACGTAGCTTGTCATACAGGGTGCAGGAAAGAATCTGTCCTGTTCAAAGTCACAAAACCAATGGCAGCAGTTGTCCTGTCCATTTAAGAACCTAAATTGAACAAGGGCAAGTGCAGGGTCCTGCACCTGGGGAGGAATAACCCCAGGCACCAGTACAGGTCAGGATGGACCTGCTGGAAAGCAGCTCTGCAGAGGACTTGGGAGTCCTGGTCAACAACAGGCTGACCATGAGTCAACAATGTGCCCTTGTGGCCAAGAAGGCCAACGGCCCCTGGGGTGTATTAGGAAAAGTGTGACCAGCAGGTCCAGGGAGGTTGTTCCTCCCCCTCTACTCTGCCCTGGTGAGGCCACATCTGCAGTACTGGGTCCAGTTCTGGGCTCCCCAGCTTAAGAAGGACAATAAATTGCTGGAGGGAGTCAAGCGGAGGGCTATAAAGATGATGAGGGGTCTGGAGCATCTTTCTTATGAAAAGAGACTGGGAGAGCTGGGTCTGTTCAGCCTGGAGAAGAGAAGCTGAGAGGGGATCTCATCAATGTTGATAAATATCTGAAGGGTGGGTGTCAAGAGGGTGGACCAGACTCCTTTCAGTGGTGCCCAACAATAGGATGAGGGGCAACGGGCACAGACTGAAACACAGGAGGTTCCATCTGAATATGAGGAGAAACTTCTTTACTTTGAGGTGCCAGAGCCCTGGACCAGGCTGCCCAGAGAGGTTGTGGAGTCTCCTTCTCTGCAGAAATTCAAACCCACCTGGACACCTTCCTGTGTGATCTGCTCTGATGAACCTGCTTTAGCAGCTGGGTTGGACTGGGTGATCTCCAGAGGTCCCTTCCAACCCCAACCGTTCTGTGATTCTTTCTTCTGGGGCTTTTTTCTCCTTGAAGTACATCAAGCTAGAATTTCCCCACCTGAGCATCTTGATCCTGCTGAATTTCAAAACCTGTTGGTCCCCTGGGAAGTCCATGCCTAAACCTCCTTACCCAGGATCGGAGTTGTGCAGCTACGACAGAGGTATTGCACAGGGCTCTTTTCTTTCGTTTCTCCTTTCCGCACAGTAAACAGGACAAGAAGTTGCTGCCTTTCTGGGCAGTATGACCAGTCATGCTTGCATCTGCCTGCCTAGAGAGGGCTCACCGGACTCTGACGTTGCAGAGTGGGCTGTAAATGTACTTCATAAAGTAGGAGCTACCAGATGGCACATGATAAATATAGACTAATGTTGAAAGCAATTCTTAACCCCTCTGCGTCGTATTCTCTACTGGGCATATTAGTCCATCTCAGATGGTACCCAGGTAGCAGAAAGGTACCCAGATTGCACATGAGATAAACTGGAGATACTCTTAGTCATTGAATTTCGCATGAGCTGGGAAGAAAACCACCCACTGTGGCATGTGCTCAGGTGCAGCTGTGCCACATCTGTTCTAAATATCACCAAAGGAGAAGGTGAAGAGAGCTCTAAAGCACTCAGGAGAAACAGCACCATGTTCTGGCACAGAGCTGTTCTGTGTGCAGTCAGGGATCTGTGCACACCAGCTCTCTGAGGTGGACGTTCTGCTGCTCTTTGGTGACAGGAGCAGTGACGCTTCCCCCTGAAATGACAGTGCACTGCAGACCCCATAGAAGGGTTTCCACAGCTTCTGTGTCCCTGATTCAACAAAGACTCCAAGCACCTAATTTTCCATTGAATTTTTTGCAAATATTATTTTGCAAATATTAAGCTTGGTAGGGTATTGGGAGACTTAATTGGAGCTTTTTGTATCTGAAAGAGTCATACACAGCTCTAAAATCTTTCACAGAATCATAGAACAGTTTGGGTTGAAGGGACCTTCAAAGCTCATCCAGTGCCACCCCTGCCATGAGCAGGGACATCTTCACCAGACCAGGTTGCTCAGAGCCCCGTCCAGCCTGGCCTGGGATGTCTGCAGGGATGGGGCATCCACCGCCTCTCTGGCCAACCTGGGACAGGGTGTCACCTCCCTCAGTGTCAAAAATTTCTTCCTCATGTTGAGCCTGAATCTCCCCTCTTTTAGTTTAAAACCATCACCACTTGTCCTGTCACAACAGGCCCTGCTGGAAACTCTGTCCCCGTTGTGATCCTTTTCCAAAAGCAAGCACAGAGAACGTGAAGCAAGTGTAAGAGTCAACCCTTTTCCCTTTTAGAGACCAGGAGGTTTATGAAGCAAGAGTTTCTTATGACAGACAAAGGGGCACAATGCATGTGCTTGTCATTGTCTCCTTGCTCAGAGACATACTTGAAATAGAAAATGATAATAAAAAATGTGAGGCCGTTCCAGGATAGCCTGGCTGCCCACACTGTGAGTGCCATGAAAAGAGCTTTTCATGACAGGAGCCATGGCTCTCAAATGGAGCAGGTTTTATCCAGTATCCATTTCTAGTTTAAAGCAGGGGTGTCTCATACCCCGGATTTCAGGTCTGACCAGGGGGTCTGTAATGTGATGCTGCCCCTGCAATGCTGACACTCCAAGGGGGCTCAGGTCCCCAACACTGCAGCTGTTTACAGCCCTTCCACCTGCCTGCAGCCCAGAGGCTGCTAATGGCTGCATTAGTTATTCCTTGAGCTTCTCCCACTGCCCTGTCACATTTATCTGAGAGAAAAGAGTACCTGTGGCCCTTCTAGATTTTATTTGCAAAGCTTTAATGCAGCCGAGAGTCATACAAAATGTTGAAAGTGTGCAGATATGGAGCAGATGTGGAATCGTGTCCAGTTCTGGGCTCCCCAGTTTAAGAAGGACAATGAATTACTGCAGGGACTCCAGCAGTGGGCTACAAAGATGATGAGGGGTCTGGAGCATCTTTCTTATGAGGAGAGATTGAGAGAGCTGGCTCTGTTCAGCCTGGAGAAGAGAAGCTGAGAGGGGATCTCATCAATGTTGATAAATATCTGAAGGGTGGGTGTCAAGAGGATGGACCAGACTCCTTTCAGTGGTGCCCAAC
>VWYH01004555.1:14374-33956 GCA_013399365.1 Pampusana beccarii | reverse complement strand
ATCCAGTGTGAATATTCCCCAATTTCTAGAAACTGCACACTTGCCCTGGTACTGCTGGACAGTTGTGGGAAGTTTGTGATTATTTCCTGTCTTTTGACTTTACGGGTCACCAGCTCTCATTGCGTGCTCATTACCTGCACAGGAACCCAGTGGGGAGAAACATTCCCAAAGCACAAAAATGCGCCTGTGAAATCACACTGTGAAGCACTCAGTCCATGGGATCCTACAAGCGGGCTTCCTTCTCATCTCTTGGTCACCTGCAGTTGTCCCTTTAGCTGGTGTTCCCTTTGCAGTCAGAGCTGCTGTATTTCAGCATGGCAGTTCCAATATCCACTGCAGAAGAGCATCTCCTCCACTTTGAGATGCTCCTCAGTAAACACAACACTCAAAATTTGTCATACCAGTGGTCCAAAGATGCATATGTATTTTTATATATAGGTATATATATATATTTACAAGAAGCCTTTTGAATTATGGATACAATTTATTCATGGTAATTCCACTTTTCTGAGTGTGTGGATGTTGGGAAGGGTGTGATCCTGTTTGCTGTCACTGTGATGCGTTTCTCTTATGATGCTTTTATCTCTGCGCTAGAGTCTCTAGCTACATTGTCCTGGTAAAATATGTATTTGTCATCCTATGTTACAGAAATATTTTTATCCATTTTTACTTACCCTTTAACTTGCAGGTATGGCATTAATTGTCTGATCCAGTTTGAAGATTTTGCCAATGCTAACGCTTTTCGTCTCCTCAATAAATACCGCAACAAATACTGTACATTCAATGATGATATTCAGGGTAAGTACTGTTAGGAAAATGCAAATTTCACCTTCAACTTCTCATGAGGGAAGGTGATTAAGATCACAAGACTGTTTATTATTTAGTACTCAGATGTGCGATAAATTTCAGAGTTTACATATAAGCATTTAAAAATATAAGCAAAAGCATGGCTGTCTAAGTTGAAAAGTGAGTCTCTGTTGTTTTGGGGAATTTAGCTGTTCACTGCAGAAATGTTGTTAAAGAGAGAAAATAGATCGTGTGCTTTAGATTTTGAAGGTAGTTTAGAGTTGCATTAATTTTCTATAATTTATCTAAAACAATGATGACGTTTTAACAGTTAGGCAAGGCTTTCAGTTTCCACGAGCCAGGTGGTCATTAGCTGATCCTGGCACTGGCCCTCTGTTGTTGTCCTTGTTACAGGCACAAATAAGAAGGCAAACCAGCTTCTTTCCCCTCCTTGGATGCCAACTCCACGGTGATCTGAGAACAGATATATTCTCCCCTAGAGTGATTCAAATAACTCGTTCAGCACCAAAGAAAAATGACAGCAGCAAAGCTGGGGTTATGTCCAGCACGTCCCCCAGGTCCTGGGGGGCTCAGCAGGGCTTAAATGCGCAGAGGGGTGCAAGCTGCTTGTTGCTGGCATCCTGGTCTGGTGCTGGCTTTGCTTTAAACCACCTGACAGGGACAGGACCTTCCCAAGTGATTACAGATAACCAGTTCTTCTCCTGTGAGTCCCTTCATCTCTCCTTTTGTCTATTCCCGCTTGCAACATGGAGAAATTCCCAAGGTTTGTTGGTTTAATTATTTGCAGTCGGTTGGGCTTATCCTCACTCGTACTTGAAAGAGACAGAAAGAAATGCCAGTGTCATTTTTCACACAATGCTGGTTCTTTTGTGAGCAAACTTTCCAGCACTATTTCTGCATCTGCAACCCATCTAGCAATATTTGGCAGCATGTGTGACAGCTTGTTCATGTCTGTCATGGCACAAGGAGGAGTAAGACCCTGGCTTGTTGGAATACGTTTGGTGTGATGGGACGCATGGTCCAGCTCAAAGACGTTTCCATGAAGAGGGTTTGGAAGCAGAGGAGCTTAAGGCATTTCGGAGAAGGTGAGGTGGATACTCCTGTACAAGAAGACTCATTAGGTGTTCTTGTCACCCACAAAGTGTGGGTGTTGATCTCTTCTCGCAAGTAACAAGCGACAGGACAAGAGGAAATGGCCTCAAGTTGCACCAGAAGAGGTTTAGATTGGATATTAGGAAAAATTTCTTCCCGGAAAGGGCTGTCAGGCATTGGAACAGGCTGCCCAGGGCAGTGGTGGAGTCACCATCACTGGAGGGGTTTAGAAGACGTGCAGATGAGGTTCTTAGGGACATGGTTTAGAGGTGGACTTGGCAGTGCTAGGTAACAGTTGGACTCTATGATCTTAAAGGTCTTTTCCAACCTAGACGATTCTATGATTCTAAAAGCTTTCAGTGGAGAGAGCAGCACAAAAAAAAAGAAAACAGGAGATACATTTTGGAACTGAAGTCTTGCATGAAGGAACCAAGAACTCAGACTTTTCTAGAGATGGACAGATGAAGCCCACAATAAGAAGCAAATTATGTAAAGTTTTATTTTGGATTAGTTGCTCTCTCTGCAAGTGGAAGTAGACTTCTCATTCAAAAGAAAAAGAGGCCAGATGATGTGGCAGATCTGTGGGCCTGGATGTAGTTATGCTTTGGGGTAACTAGAGTGAACTGGAAAGGTTTCTTGATGAATTGGAATAGTTTCTTTGATTGACAGAGAGCAAAGAAAGAGGATATTAAAGGAGAACTGAAGATTCTGAGTGGGAAGCAGGAGATTGTATTTTTTGTAGTTTCTTTCTGGCCATAGGTCATAGCTGAATGCCTCAGACACTTCCTGGAAATTACTCCCTTGAAGGGACAAACCACATCCAGGAGGATGCTGTAAAACAGCGTTGCCATAAAATGGACCTTATTTGCTTCTCCCTGGTTAGATGTGTGTCACGGTGCATGGGAGACGTCAAGTCCCCTGAGAATTCTCTGGAGTCGCACCTGTTAAAACAGTAGGATTTTACCTCCTACTAGTAAAACTCCCTTATATTCTCAAATAAAGCATCGATCTGGCACTAGATCCACAGAAGTAGATAAGGAAGGAAACCCTGCTGTTCTTTTGCATGGACAAGTGATGGTTCAAGGGAAGCAAGCCACTGTTTCAGGCTTTTTTATGTACGTGTCAGGAAGAAAAGGGGATTCCAAGCCAGGGTTGTAGTCAGGAATGAGTTTTGAGGACCTTTGGGAAGCTGAAGTAACTTGGATCTGCTCGGTTAACTCTGTCTTGGAGTCATGTCAGAGATGAGTAGAGTTGAATCTGGGAATGCACAGTCTGATCCACCCACCCTAATATACATGTAGCCCTCTGTATCCCCAGATGATAAGAGGAAAGTAGGACATGCCTTTTTCTCACTTACACCCTCCTGTTCTTTGGTTTTCCCTCAGGCTCCCTCTTGTCTAACATGCTGGTGTTTCGTGACTCGCTTACTTAAAAAAGTGGGTGAGTTCAGCACAAATTGTGTTTTAAATGATTAATTAGAATTATACAAAGCCTTGTTTAAGCAGGCCTGATTCATTTTACTCAAGTCAGGCAGGAACAGACCTCCCGAAGCCTGAATTATCCCAGCTTCTGAGCTGGCATTGTTTTAAGTATATTGATTGAAAAACACATCTTGGGCACAAACAGTGCAAGTTAGATTAGGCCTGAGCTATGCTAATTTCAACTCATTACCCATCGGTTAGTGGGACTCTAAATGCAATGTGCCTAGCACACACACACAGACGAGATGTGGGAAGAAAGTATAAATTGCTCCACTTAATCTCTTGTAGACCTCCCTCTTGCTGCCCCAGGGCTTACAGCAACAGAAAGCAGTTTAAAATATTAACCCCTACTTTTTTTTCTTTTTTTTTTGTTACACAAATTACCGTATTGCCAAATCCATCCTAACCTGACAGAATTAAAATGCCTCAGACCCCGTCCAGTTGGAGCCAGCCTGCTGATGCCGAGTGGGACGCCTGCCAGGGACCGCAAACCCAGACGAGGTGATTGCTGTGATTCCAAAAGCCATTAGCCCAGGAGCTGGCAGGAGCCAGATCGTGCTCACGCAAGGGAGCTCCCCGTTTAGGGAAAGCTTCTCCTTCCTCTATGGGGTGATGACATCCGTCCTTTCCCAGCTCTGGCTGGGTTCGTGCAGGGGGCAACAGCTTCAGTTTCAGCTCTACGGGAGAAAATGGATTGTCACTTCTCCCTTTTTCCTAGTGAAGTACCAGGGCAGGCGATGAAGCACACATGAGACTGGAGACATATGAGAATTCTTTAGATCCTGCTTTTTCTCTTCCTGCTGCAACTTCGCTCCACTTCAGTGTGCGTAAAAAGAAAACAGACAACTAAGAAGTCTTACAAAGGTGTTAAGTCTTGTGAATCCCCGACATAAGCATCTCTGGCTTCATTCTTCATACAAGAAAATATATAAAATTATTGAATGGGTAAGTTTGGAAGAGACTTCTGGACGTCACCCAGTCCAACTCCTCACTCAATTGCAAGGTGACTTCAAATTTAGATCCAGTTTTGACGTTAGATCAGGTTCCTCAGAACCTTATCCAGCCAAATGATTTTCAGTATTTACAAGGATGGAGACATCCCAGGCCAGGCTGGACGGGACTCTGAGCAACCTGACCTGGTGAAGATGTCCCTGCTCATGGCAGGGGTGGCACTGGATGAGCTTTGGAGGTACCTTCCAAACCAAACGGCTCTATGCCATTCAGGAAGCTTTGGTTTGTAATCCCTAGGTACAGAGGTAAGACTGAATGAGCTAAAACTCCATGGACTCTTCATCTGGCTCTTCTTGAAGATGGGTGTGACATTTGTCTTTGTTCAGGAAATGGGAATCTCCCCAGTTACCAACACCTTTCAAAGAATGACTTTGTAATGCCATTGGTCATGTACCTCAGCATCCTCAGGTGCTTCTCATCAGATCTCATGGAAGTTTTCTGTTGAATAAGCTCTGCTGAATAGGCAAGAGTCCCTAGAAACCCTGTATACTTGCACACCTGAGGTTCTTATCATGGGACATGGGCTCCTGTGTACCTCACTGTCTTTGTGGTAAAAGCCTGTCTTATTCCAACACAGCCTTCAAAAATGTGCACTGGGGAACCAAAGAATCAGCAGGAGTTTGTGCCTGGGCTAAGCAGAAATAGATCGGACCCATCAACCTGTGATTTGGATTGGACTACTTCACTTGAAGGAGGCTGAGGAGAGACCTTATCACTGTCTACAACTACCTGAAAGGAGGTGGTAGCATGGAGGGTGTGGGTCTCTTCTCCCAAGTAACAAGTGACAGGATGAGAGGAAGTGGCCTCAAGTTGCACCAGGGGAGGTATAGATTGGATATTAGGAAAAAATTCTTCATGGAAAGCATTGGAACAGGCTGCCCAGGGCAGTAGTGGAGTCACCATCCCTGGAGGGGTTTAAAAGGCATTTAGGCGAGGTTCTTAGGGACATGGTTTAGTGCTAGAGTTAGGTTGTGGTTGGACTTGATGATCCTGGGGGTCTCTTCCAACCAAACTGATTCTGTGATCCTCCAGTGTCCTTATTCAGTTATCTGATCAGGCATGACACAATCGTCATTCACCATGAGAGTGGCTGAACACTGGGACAAGTTGTGCAGAGAGGCTTTGGGACTTTTACCCTTTGAGCAGGCCCTAAGCAATCAAATCTAATTTGGGAGCTAGCCCTGCTCTAAGCAGATACTAGGCTAGGTGACTTCCAGGCATCTCTTTACAGCCTTATTTTTTTCTATGAAAAGTTCATTCTCCTGGTTGGTCGATGTGTTACCCTCCATATTCACATATCAAACATGATTTATTCAGGCTCAGGTTGCTTACTCAGCACGGAACAGCAGAAGCTGTTCTGCAAGTTTAGTCAGAGTTGCAGAAAAATTAAGAAATCTCTAACACGTTATTTAATTAATTGTATCTGGTCATGTCATTCAAAAGCCTTTCACACATACGGGCAGGGCAGAGACAATAGTGCACAGAATTGTAAAGCCTGGATCTAGGCATCTTTAGCAGTCCTTTAAAACTAGACCTGATGTAAGTGCAACATTAATAGCTTCTCAAAGAACCCCCAGTCTGAGTGTTTCGGATATATCTGTATCCATTTGAGACACTGTAAACAGATGGGATTCCTAAAATAGGCTGAACACTTACACCCTGCAAATGAGACTTCTTCAAGGCACTTCAAGATGGGAAACCCCAAATCAGTAGTGGCTTTGAAAACACTCAGCCTTTTGTATTTTCATAGTCTCTCTACAACTAAAATAGTCTGCAAGCAACGCACAGGAGTCATCGCTTTCGCAGAGCCTCTCTGAGTCTTTTCCCACTCGTTAGAGCAATGGTTCCCCTTCGCTGTTGGATATGTGACTGCTGATGAGCTTCAAAAATACCTCTTGACCCACCAGCCACCTTTTCCCGTTATCCTAGCAGATAACCTTCCCATAACCTTTCCAGGACACTTCAGGCAGCAGTCGCAGCCTCAGCTGAGGTTGGGAACAGGCTGACTCCAGCATCGCAAATCTGAGAGGCTCCAGACATTTGGGCAAGTTAGAAATCAATCATGTGCAAACGTGGCCTAATTTGCAGGCACGTTTCCCTGTGCTGCATGAAGCAGGCGAAGTGAGTTTTTGGCTCGGCACGAACTAATTTCAGCAGATTAAAATGGTACAGTATCTTATTTTGTTGTTTCAGCTGGAGTGGAAAATGCATCATTAATTATCACAGGAAACTAAGGAGGGGGGGAAGCACAATAGGAAGGGAGCGCTGGCTGATGCGCTGCTGCAGAACAAAGCGGGCTGTGTCCTGCCAGGCAGCTCCCAGCACATGCTTTGCTTTCCCTGTGGGCATTTACCTGGCCTGAAGATAGATCTGGAGATGTTCTCAGTCCTGTCAGGGTTCACCACTACCAGCCCCTATAGGACCTGACGTGTCCTGCAGCAGAAGAGGCTCCTGCATTTTGTCTTGGTACTAATACATTATTTAAGGGCCAGCTCCTAGACCTGTGTCTGAATCACACACAGGCTGTGAAACAAGCCAGGTACTCCTGGGTGTAAATGGGTCTCAGTGTCTTAGGCTTAGTGGTGCAGAGCCCTAAAGATCTGGCCCATATCTTGTGTTATTTTGGGGACTGTAACATTTGGTCCCCTTTCCTCTTCTGCTTTTCTTGTTCTCTGTTTCTCTTGCTCACTGGATGCCCCTGCAAACTCCTCCTTTGCAGCAAAGAACACCATACGTCACCTCCCTGTTAAGCCATCTGTGATCTTTAAGTCCGGTCTAAGGAGGCAAAATGAACACAAGAGCAGGGCTGTGCTCTGACCTGGTTTAGCTTAGTATAAAACAGCATCCACAGGGTCTCCAGTGCTGCGATGGGGATGGGGATGGGGATATCACGATGGGGATGGGGTGGGGATGGAGATGGCGTAAGGATGGGGATGGGTATGAGGACAAGGATGGGCATATAGGGATGGGGACGAGGATGGTGATGAGGATGAGGATGGGGATGGGGATGAGGATGAGGATGGGGAAGGGGATGAGGATGAGGATGAGGATGAGGATGAGGATGAGGATGAGGATGAGGATGAGGATGAGGATGGGGAAGGGGATGGGGATGGGGATGCTGATGCTTTCTTGCGCGGTGCTGGCAGCTGCCTGGTAGCCTCTCTCTTCGTGGATGAGGTTTGGATCTGCCGCTGGACGCAGCCCGTGTGCTGGCCAGGCCCTGCGTGGGCAGGAGAGAGGGCAGTGGTGCCCACCAGCGCTGCGGCGTGTTTTTAAGGCACTGCACTGTGTAGTCCAAGCACTTTACAGCGCAAGGATTGAAAACAGGCACCTAGACGTGACCTACACTGGGCATCTACTTGAAGATGAGCTCTGCGTCTCCGTTGTCAGACAACTCTTCACTGTGCCACCACCTCTTCTGGGTCACCAGTTCTAAACCTGTTCGTGGAGAAAATGAGCTCCTTTCCTGAGCATCAATGCTTTGCATTTTACCACTGTTCTCGTTGACTTGCTCCACGCCATTTCTAGGTTTATTTTCTTACTGTCTTACAGAGGCCCTTGGGGGAAGGATAACAATAGCCTGCAGCATGTAGGTGAAGACCTTAAGCTGCAAACACTTCAGCAGCTTTTTGGTTCAGCTTTGTTGTGTTTTATTTTAGATTATGTATTTGGAGTAGATCTGGACAGGCTCCACTCTGCTTTCCAGTAACAGGCGGAACTGCTGCAGGGAGTTAATGTGAACCAGGATTTGGAAAAGCCCTATGCTTCCTCTGCATCCATAAATTTAGATGTATTTTCTTGGCTGCCTTGTGCTGAAGCTGTTAAACGGGTGTTTGCAGTTCCGTGCGCCCTCATCTTGGCACAGTTTTGATGGGGCAAAGCATAAGCAGGCGGGACAAGGGTAAAAAATAAGAGGTCAGGCTGAATTTGTCCATCTCTTCCACCAGTGTGGAAAAGGGGGAATCACTCACAGGGGCCTAGTGTGAAGACTTGGGCAGCGGTGTGGCCGCTGCTCTCAGAAGGGCTCGGTGTGGTGGTGATGCTCTGCTCGCTCAACCAGCACCTGGGCCAGGTGACAGGGCAGCCCCAGCCCTCTGCAGGGTCCCCGCTTTGTCCCTGTCCCCTGCTTCACCCCTGGGTGCTCTCACACGCAGTGCAGCCTTGGCATCTGCATTGCGCTCATGTCGGTGATGCCCGTAACTCCGCACGCAAAGCCGTTTGTCCCTCTGTCTGCTCTGCCAGCTCTGGAGGACAGACGGACAAGGTCTCTGGGCACAGGTGCCTCTGTGCAGGAGCCTTTGCGTCTGTGCAAGTCTTGAAGCTGTGGAGCAGATCCTTCCCCCCTGGTTTTGCTCCAGTGTAGCTCCACTGACATCTATTGGGGCTCAGTGTGACTTACACTAGTGCAAGTGGAAAACCAGCCTCAGGGTGGGGTTTCTGTAATGTTTTACAACATTCCGAATGTGCCTGAGCGTCAGAGATTATTTCCCGTGGACGTGGCTGTTCTCCTGAGTGTACCTTGGTTTTAAATGCCTATTTTCCTTGCTGGTCATGTTGCTCAGGACTCCCCAGAGAAGCTCCTGAGGTCTGCTTGCTATTTTGTGGCATTATATTGAAAGTTCACTTTGACTCTTGAATGGATGGGATGATTTGTGAGCATTTACCTTTCTTCTCTCTGTGCCCCTCCATATCTCATTTCAGATACAGACCAGCCAAGCTGGCTCTTGCTAATTACTTAAGGAAGCAGTTATCTGCAATAGCAGCATTCAGTCTCTTTGGAAAACAGACCAGTGTCTTGAAGGGTGGTATTTCTTTTTCTTGCCACAGGTCATGGTGAGGGTTCCCCCCACCGCATCTCATTTTGTGGTCTTTTTGGAACTGAAGCACAATGATTAGCCAGTTCCTTATATGAACCAGCTGTGAACTCTCCTCCATAGAAACGCTCTTATTGTTCCGTGCTCAGAAATTGTAATTATCAAAGAAAAAATACTGAGCCGAGGCCAAGGTACAGTAACTTGGTTACTTGAGTAATGGGGGTGAGATGCAGTTTGGGAGCCGTGGGGGGATTAGAAACACATTGGAGCGAGAGGAGGAGGATTCGGAAGGGCAGAGCGGAACAGAGTCCTGCTGGCCGCGGTCAGGAACGGCACACCCGGTCCCACAGGCCTCTCTCTGCAGACCCAATCCACACACGCTTTTACATACATCCCGCTTCTCAAATTGCTGCTAGTAACATCTTTAAAAAGACCCAGAGTCCCTCTGCTGAATGTCCCTCGAGCGTTTTCTGTATAAATCAGTTTGCAGATACCAGCATTTGTCCCACCAGACTTCTGGGCAATCATAGTGTATAAAGCAATTTTGCCTGGGTCAGGACCAAGAGAAACAAGATATTTCTCCAGTAACATTTTTTTCTTTTAAATATATTCCAGGCATATGTTGCTGCTGATGCTGTGACCTGACGCTTACAATGTCACACTGTAATTGTTCCACTTGATGATTTTTTCCTGTGATCAGTTCCCTGCTCCCACCCACATGGGGATTTGGGGATTTCTGTGCAAAATAAGCCCGGGAGGTAGTGTGTCAATGTTCGTATTCTGCTGCATGCCACAAGGTTGGCATCACTGCCAACTGTGGGACCCTGGTCTCTCCCCGTTTCTTTGCAGTTCGGGCTGCCAGGGTGGGATCCCTTCCTCCAAACTTTCGATGTCTGCAATGGAAGTGTCTACGTGTATGCCGGTTATCTCGTTTCCCTTACAAAACTGTGGTGGTAGTGACACTTGCTATAGTGCATTTCGTTTGGCCCAGTTCAGGTGTCAGGCTTTAGCATGAGCAGGATCATACGTGTTCATTCAGAGGAGTCCCAGCCTTGGCATCCGGCACAGCAGCAAACCAAGCGGTCCTGCTGATTAAAGTCTTATACACAGAACGGAGAACGAGCATGGGCTAGCTAAATGACACCCATAACAAAGCGAAATCTTAAAACATGGCAATTATCTGGTGTCCCTTTAAATTCCTTAGATGGCCATTATATTCCTCTGTAATTTTTCTAGTCCGATGGCATAGCATTTTGCCAGGTAAATATATTACTTTAAATATAGCTTTAAAAGGCAGAGATTTAGTGCAGGAGAAGCGAGAGGAAATCACAGGCATCCTTCAGCTGTCAGAGGTGACCTGTTAATACTGAAGCAGCAGAGCACTCAGCGGCTGGTTCCCTCCCCATCAACTCCCTTTTAAACTGACTGAACTTAGTGGTTTGGAACTGGAAATAAACTGAGCCAAACTGTTTCCTGAGCTAATGAAGGGAATTCATCCTTGGTGCTGAAGCAAGCACTTAAAGCGATTAATTGCAAGAAAGACACTTAGAAAGCCACCAAACATTGGTTTAGTCCACCCATTACTCTGGTCCATTCTGTGTTTAAGACACGGATGCTTGCGATGCCCTCGTGAGTCAGAAATGCTGCTGCTGCTGTTCCGTACCCGTGTGCCTGTGTGTGGACACTGTGGTGCTAATATTTGCTGCAGGAAAGTGGCCACTGCCACCTCCGCTTCACCAGAATCACTTTAAAGTGGCACTAATTATTCATTTTTGGAGAGCTCAACTCATCAGAGTTATGAAAGCAAAATGTTGGTGAGATAATGGTACAGAGAAGCACTTCTAGTCTGGCCAATAAAGATTATGTTTGGGTTTTTTTTGCTAGAGTTGCTTGTATGGGTTCCCTGGGCAAAATAAGCCATGTCAATAAAAGTTACTTCTCTGCCAGAGTAACTGTGCTCCCATGAGGTTTTCTGCTCGCATGGAAATAATGAGAGAGTAAATCATTCCCCAGTGCCACAACACACCAGTAGGTTTCTAGTCTAGCTGTGGCTTTTGCACTAAAGAAAAGGAGCAGGTAGAGCTGAATGTATTTTCTCAGTCCATGAGAGATGAGGCAGCACCATCTGCCGGTATTGACACTCAGGGTTCTGTGCTCAGGAGCTCCTCCTGTCCCAGCCCAGCTCCTCGCATCATCACAGGAGCCAAGGGAATGGTCCCTGCCACAAGGTTTCTCAGAGCACATCAGTGGGGCAGACAATCCATTTGCCAGGATGTCCATCTCATGGTGTTTCTGTCTTTTCAGGCACTGCGTCTGTTGCAGTCGCTGGCATCTTAGCAGCCTTAAGGATCACAAAGAACAAGCTCTCTGACCACAAGTTTGTTTTCCTGGGAGCTGGAGAGGTAGGAATGTTCTTCAGTTTGTTCCTAAATATGATCTAAATTCAATTTTAGAGAGAGAAAAGCCAGCCATGAAACTTCCTGCAAGGCTTGGCTTCATGAAGACAAAGCACAGGAGCAGGTTCCCTGTCACTGGGCAGGAGTGGGCCCCACAGGTGGATCTTGCTGCTGTGTAGAAGTTGCCAACAATCTTTCCGTGACCTTGGCCCATGAGCCCAGGTCAGACATCCTGGATGCTACAAGGCTGCCCATGTGTCAGTGGGGCTCCAGGTACCTTGAGGGAAGTCCCATGTGAGGCAGAATGCCGCAGGAACATTGAAGAGTCAGGTTTGAGTCCTGAGGGCTGGTATTTGGGGTAAACCAGAGCCTCTTTCCCAATAGTCAAAAGGACTCAGACTCAAAGAACTGCAAGAACATTACTTTTTGGAGTTGGTCATATTGCCCCCATGAAAGAAGTCAGGTAGTCTGTAAGGTGCCACGCTCAAAGAGGGAGGGAGAAGAAAAGGTTTCTAAAGCCTGGGCTATGGACTAAAGATCCTCCCCTCGCCCACCCGTGGGGCTTTGGGAAGGTCTGTTACTCACTGTTTGTCTACCACTCTACTGGACAATTGGGGTTTTACTTATTTATGGCAGCACCCACAATGCTAAAATCAGCCCAATGCCATAACACTGGACAGCCCTGGAGCAGAAAGCCTCCCAGTTTTGGGCAGCACTGGGGGATGAGCCAACACATCTCTCATTTAAAATCTTCCCCCCCAAAGATGTTGATACCCCAATGAAGCTTTTATATCGTGTTCCAGGCTGCGGTCGGCATAGCTCGTCTCATCCTCATGGCCATGGAAAAGGAAGGAACTTCACGAGGGGATGCCATCAAAAAAATTTGGATGGTGGACTCCAGGGGAATGGTTGTGAAGGTAACTTGTCTCCAGAGCTGAGCTCCACTCCCCGCCAGCTCCTGCGAGGTAGAGCCAGAGCGGGCAGATACCTCGGACCCTTGCTCGGCCCTGGAGCAAGGGCTGCAGTTTTATTGGTGTCAGCAGAGCTGTTCCTGCATTCAGAGGCCTGGGTCTCGTGGTGACACCTGCGTACCAGCAGCACTGGCTGCCCTGAAGGCAACGCTTTGTGCTGGGCCTCTGAAGTGACAGGACACACAGCTGGCCACGGTCTCCAGCAGCGGTGGAGCTCTTGCATCTCCTATGGGGTATTACAACAGCAACTTTGTGCCCTGCTGGCTGATCCAGCTCTGCTCTGCACTCCCTGGCTCCTCAGGGCCTCTGCCCTTGTCCCTCCTCAGACTCGAGGAGACTTGTGCTACATGTACAGTTCCTCTGCCCTGGCAGCCACATCCTTTCTCCACACAATCCATGTGTTTTGGAGAGCGAGAGGAGCAGAGAACATCCCCACCAAGACATTTCACCAACAGCTCAGTGCCTGACTGACTGATGCTGAGGGCCTGCTCTGAGCAATCTGGTTCAGGCAGAGGGCAAAGAGATGAAACGAACTGATGAGTTACTATGTTTGTGTCTCCACCTTTTACCAACTGCCCAAAGTTTGACTCCTTCTTTTCCCTCACAGGGCAGGAGCGACCTGAACCATGAGAAAGAAATGTTTGCCCAGGACCACCTCAGTGTGAACTCGCTGGAAGAGGTTGTGCAGAAAGTGAAGCCTACAGCAATCATAGGTGGAGTTCCCTTAGCACAACCCTTTCATGTCAATTCATTCTTAGGAGAGTTTTGGTCTTTTCTCCAGAGCCTCCTTTTGTTCTCCCAGTCAAAACGAAGTGAGCTTTTTTTATCCCCATTTTGCCAATTGTGTTCTTCACATCCTTTCCCCTTTGACCATGGGACACCAGGTCCCCCTTTTTTGGAGCTGAAGGAGCTCCAGAGGGACACAGCTGCAGAGGGAGGTGACATGGGAGGCAGGACCTGGGGCGCTTGGCAGCGAACAGGGCCCTGGCCTGGCAAGGGCAAGGATGACAACAGGCAGCTTGGGCAGGTCTTTGGGAGGAGAATCATAGAATAGTTTGGGGTGGAAGGGATCTTAAAAGCTCACCCAGTGCCACCCCTGCCATGAGCAGGGACATCTTCACCAGATCAGGTTGCTCAGAGCCCCGTCCAGCCTGGCCTGGGATGTCTGCAGGGATGGGGCATCCCTCACCGCTCTGGGCGGTGTTTCACTACCCTCAGCATAAAGAATTTATTTGTCATATCTATCTTGAATCTCCCCTCCTTTAGTTTAAAACCATCACCCCTTGTACTGTCCCTACATGCCCTTGAAAAAAGTTGTTCTCCAGCTTTCTTGTCGGTCCCCTTTAGGTACTGAAAGGCCACAATAAGGTCTCCCTGGTGCCTTCTCCATGCTGAACAACCCCAACTCTCTCAGCCTGTCCTCACAGCGGAGTTGTTCCACCCCTCTGACCATTTTTGTGGCCTCCTCTGCACCTTCTCCAACAGGTCCATGTTGTACTGAGAAGTTCTGAGCCTTTGGGAGGCAAAGTGCCACAGCCAGACTGGCCTAAACACCAATACCCACCCTGCCCAGAGGAGCAGAGGGCTTTATTTTGAGACAGGCTTTTAATCTCCCCATAATATAAGAAAGAAACATTCCCACCTGCATCTCCAGAGATGGAGCCTGGTCCATCCCACCATTCATTTACCAACAAAGCCATTCAAGACGGATCAACCCAATGCACTGAAGTCAGTTGGAAAGCACCGTCTCACTCTGCTGTTGTTGTTTTAGGTGTCGCAGCCGTTGCGGGAGCTTTCACGGAGAAGATTTTGAAGGACATGGCAGCTTTCAATGAGAGGCCCATCGTGTTTGCCCTGAGCAACCCCACGAGTAAAGCGGAGTGCACGGCGGAGCAGTGCTACCGCCTCACCGAGGTGCTGCAGCTCAGCGCGGGGACGGTGGGGCTGCGGGGACGCTGTGGCCATGGCGTACCAAGGGAACCACAGGGCTGCGTGGTGGGCGGACAAGTGACAGTGGGCATGAGTTGAAACAGAAGAGGTTCAGGCTGGTCGTAAAGAAAAACTTGCACACTGCGAGGAGAGCCAGGAGGTGGAACAGAGGCCCCGGCTGCTCATGCAGTCTCTGCCCTTGCAGGTTTTCAAGACCAGGCTGGATAAAACCCTGAGCAACCTGGTCTGATTTCGTAGCTGAACCTGCTGTGATCAAGGGTTTGGGTCCCTACCAGGCTGAATTACTCTGTGATCCTCTAAAAAAAGCACTTGCCTCCTTCACCCACAGCTGTCTGAGGTGTCTCGTCCTCCCACATTGCTGTCCCCTGTGTTTTGCCACCCTAGTTGTTTGCATAACACTTTCATCACCCAACGTGGGCTCAATGTCACTGAAGAATTATGGTCATGTGGATTGATAGAATCGTAGAATCATCCCAGTTGGAAGAGACCCTCAAGATCATCGAGTCCAACCATAACCTAACTCTAGCAGTAAACCATGTCCCTAAGAACCTCATCTACACGTCTTTTAAACCCCTCCAGGGATGGTGACTCAACCAGTGCCCTGGGCAGCCTGTTCCACTGCTTCACAATCCTTTCCATTAAGAAATTTTTCCTCATATCCAATCTAAATGTCCCCTGGCAAAACCGGGGGGCATTTCCTCTTTCTGATGTGGGGTGAGAGAGGAGGCCCTGTCTCACTCTCCCCTTTGCCCTCCCCATCTGGTGCTGGCTGGAGCAGCCACACAGCCCCCAGACCTTGATCGTGTGAGTCCCCCCTCACCCTCCATAGGAGGTTGATGGATAAGAAGAGACTGTTTCTCAGCATATTCAGAGCACTTGGGCAGTGCCAGCACTCACCAGGTGCTCAGTGGCCCTGTCCATGGCCCTGTCTGTGGCTCTGGGGACCAGGCCCTCCAGAAGTATTAGCTGGAGATGGGTCTGGTGGAGATCCACTGGCTGACTGGAGGTTTGTCCACTTGGTCACCAGAGTCCCCTGAGCACAGATCATGGCGAGCAGCAGAAATGTAAGATGCCTCTTCGGAATTTGAACACCTCTTTCTCTCTCTTTGATCAGGGCCGGGGAATATTTGCAAGCGGGAGTCCATTCCCACAGGTGACCCTGCCCAACGGACAGACCTTCTTCCCTGGCCAAGGAAACAACGCCTACGTCTTCCCAGGAGTGGCACTGGGAGTCATCACCTGCGGAGTGCGGCACATCTCTGACGATATCTTCCTCATCACAGCAGAGGTTTCCAACTGGCATTTAACTAACATTTTTTAAAAATACAGTAAGAGGCACACGCACCTACTTCAGGTGGTTTCAAGAACCTGGCCTGGGACAGTGCGTTGAGGGGAAACAACACAACCTGAGCAAAAAGCCGCAGCCTTTCCCAGTCTCAGAGAAAGCTCCCACTTCCATTGCCCCTACAGAGGCACAGGAGCCGTGACAGGGCTCTCCTCATTCTCCACAACTGCTGCCCTGGCGCAGCACTTCCACCATTTAGGTCTGTAATGAAATGTATACACGTTTTGAATAGTTCAGCAGTTTCTGTTAAAATTAATCGCAGCTCTGCCGCTGCTGAGGTTTCATCTGCGTATCGTGTAATGCTAGTGAACGTGGTACGTGCTTAAAGCCGTTTCTACAAACTGCCTTTCTCTTTTTCTAGTCTATTGCTGCCACAGTAACAGAGCAGAATCTTGCAGAAGGAAGACTCTATCCCCCCTTGGACAGAATCAGAGAGGTGTCTCTCAAAATCGCTGTGAAAGTGAGTATTTCCACTTTTATTTCCACTCTCCATGACAGAGAGGGCAGCAATTGCCCTGGCATCATTTCTTGCTATGTGTTTTTTAGTTCAACTTGTTCTACAGCCCAAAGCAATGACTCTCAGGAATCTTTCCAGCCAGAATTGCTGCTTTAATTTCTCCCATCATTAAAGCCCAAATCTGAAAAGTACCTCCTGATTCTGGGTGCCTCATAGTTCACAAAGCTCTGCATTATTGCTTGGAGCTGTGAGTGCTCAGCACTTCAGAAAAACAGGTTTAGGGTCAAATGCAAACATGATGCAAGTTGGCTAAAGATTTTAGGTTCCAAACCAGCAATTTGGAACCTTTCCTCCTGTATTTGGTAAGGGCCTAAAATACCTAGATACTATTCCAGATCTGAGGTGGTTGTCTAATTGTGGCATTGGTGCCCTATATACATCAAATTTGTAATTCCCGTTCAGAGGACACCCACCGAAAATCACGTTGGCCTGCTGGGAGTTATGGATGGATGCAGAGGAGCTCAGGGGTGTGAGCAGAGGTGGTTAAAGAGCTGCTCTTCTTTAACTGCACACTCCAGCCATTCTGCCAGCACAGGGCTGTGCATTTCCAAGCACCCAGCAATTGCAGGCAGCGTGCATTCCCTCACCCAAGGGATGAAGTGAAGCTGACTCAAGAGATTGCACAAAAAGGAAAAAAAAAAAAAGAAAAAAAGAGGACACAATTTTGAGGGGGGAGAGGGGAAGAAGAGGGAAAATACAGCCGGGGCCAAACTGCATTTGTTTTCAGTGTCGTAACATGCCAACTTTATTTCATCGGCTCATTTTGCTTATCTTTTTGCAGATTGTTGACTGGGCCTACAAGCATGGTCTTGCTTCTTGGTACCCCGAGCCAGCAGACAAGGAAGCCTTTGTGAAACAGTTTGTTTACAATACCGATTACGATTCATTTCTAATTGATGATTACAGGTGGCCTCCCACAGCCATGCAAACACAAGGTGTCTAAGTTTTTGTGAGAACTGGTTTCTCATTTTTTTTCCATCAGTTCCCGTGGTTCATATCATTGCTGATGTAAATGCACACCCAGGCTTGCAGAATGATAAAAATAAATGAATCCAAGTAGGTTTTTTTTACTTGCTGCTGCTTTTTCTCTGTGGGAGCATTTCAGTAGGGAATAAAAGAGAGTCCAAGCTGGGCAGTCAGTGCTCCAAGGAGGTACAGACGATGGCTGCAGCCCATCCCAGTCAATCAGCACTGGATGTTCACAGAATCACAGGGTGGTTGGGGTTGGAAGGGACCTCTGGAGATCATCCAGTCCAACCCAGCTGCTAAAGCAGGGTCACCAGAGCAGATCACACAGGAAGGTGTCCAGGTGGGTTTGAATGTCTGCAGAGAAGGAGACTCCACAACCTCTCTGGGCAGCCTGGTCCAGGGCTCTGGCACCTCGAAGTGAAGAAGTTTCTCCTCATATACAGATGGAACCTCCTGTGTTTCAGTCTGTGCCCATTGCCCCTCATCCTATGGTTGGGCACCACTGAAAGGAGTCTGGTCCATCCTCTTGACACCCACCCTTGACACCATATTACTGCTGCATAACAAACTGCCTGTCTCTCAGCTCAGCTCCTGAGCCACCTCAGAAGCCAAGAGCCCTATTCCCAGTGGGAATGCCTGCGGGAAGTTCAGACCCCGCTTCCACCGTAGCAGCTGCGTGCATGGTCATCCCTCACACACGACAGCCCCGCTGTGCCCGTGTCTCTCGGGATGTGATGGGAAGCGTGTGCCCTGGCAGAGGTGAACGCTTGGGCAGCACTGCCCTGTCCTGCTTCCAAAGTCCCTGAGTTTTGAGGAGTCGCATCCAACCCAAGCTGGCACTGTCCTGTGCCAAATCCTCTTAGAAATGAACCTCAAAACCTCCCTCAGCCCCATGGGCACAACAGACTCACAGAATCATAGAATTACAGAATGTCCTGAGTTGGGAACACCCACAAGGACCATTGAGTCCAACTCCTGTCCCTGCACAGGACAACCCCACAGTTCACACCGTGTGTCTGAGGACGTTGTCCAGTCTCTTCTTGAACACTGTCAGGTTGGGGCCGTGACACCTCCCTGGGGAGCCTGTTCCAGTGTCCAGCACCTCTGGGGGAAGAACCTTTTCCTCATGTCCAACCTGAACCTCCCCTGGCACATCTTCCTGCCATTCCCTCGGGTTCTGTCACTGGTCACTGAAGAGAAGAGCTCAGCCCTGCCCCTCCTCCTCCCCTTGTGAGGAAGCTGTGGCCGCCATGAGCTCTCCCCTCAGTCTCCTCCAGGCTGAACAAACCCAGTGACTTCAGCCGCTCCTCATATGGCTTCCTCTCCAAACCCTTCACCAACTTCATAGCCTCTTCTGGACACTCTCCAGTAGCTTTATATGCTTTCTATACTGTGGGTCCCTGGAGAGCAGGACAGGTACCCCCACACGTCTGTGTCCTTAGATGGATACTGATTCTGGACACTCCCTTCACCGATGTCTCTCTCACCATTGCCTGCTTTTACTGCCGGCAGGCAATGTGCTACCTGTGTATGCAGTGGGATGAAAGACATCTCCAGGCATCGCTGGCTGATGAGCAGCTCCAGAGAGAGAGGAACAGCACATGTGGGCAGAGGACCAGGCTCACAGGGAGAGGAATGAGGCAGAGAGGGCCTGGCCATGCCAAGTGGTTTGAAGCACTCCTAAACCTTCTGCCCACAGGGGCCATTGCAAACACTTCTTCCCTCTCCGAGCTTCACCTGTAAGGCTCCCTTCAGGAGAAAGACTGGTACCTTCTGAGCCTCTTTTTCCCCCTTGAGGCCAAGGGCTCCCTCCAGGCCCACTGCAGGGAAAGCTTTTCTTCCCCTTGGCTTCAGAGCCTGAGGGCTGAAGCCTTTCCTGCTGACTTTCTTGGAGACAGAAGAGCTGCCAGGAAAACTGTCCTGAGCTTGGGCAAACCCCTCTGGGAGCCCCACCATGCCTTGAAGTGGCAGCTCCCGCCTTGGCACCTCCATCACAGATCACAGGATACATCACAGACTGGTTGGGGTTGGAAGGGACCTCTGGAGATCATCCAGTCCAACCCAGCTGCTAAAGCAGGTTCACCAGAGCAGATCACACAGGAAGGTGTCCAGGTGGGTTTGAATGTCTGCAGAGAAGGAGACTCCACAACCTCTCTGGGCAGCCTGGTCCAGGGATCTGGCACCTCGAAGTAAAGAAGTTTCTCCTCATATTCAGATGGAACCTCCTGT
>VWYH01004553.1:2962-36447 GCA_013399365.1 Pampusana beccarii | reverse complement strand
CTGCTCTCACCTGCCTGTAGAAGCCAGGTGACAAGTAAAATGAAACACGATCTTTTAGTCAATGGCAGGTAGAAATGGACTTTCTGTCCATAGTATTTTGAGTACCTGTTACTTTTGGTAGTTCAGATGTACAAGTGCTGTACTCTTCAAAATCCGTTTCCCAGCATGTTTTCTTCAGTCTTTCAGCATTTATGCAATTCCTGATTTTGTCTCACCCATGGGAAAAATCAATTCAACTTGACATGAATGTTGCGTTGTAGGTCATCCGAGTTATCACTACATTTCAGCCCACTCTCTCTTTTAGGAGACGAATAGTATGAAGAATAGACCTGGGTAAGAGGTGAAGGATCTCCATGCAAAGTAAGAGTTCCTTCAGAACACGACATCTCTGGATCATAAACTTGGCATCCTGGAGGATAATGATCAAACGTTGCCTCAGAGTCCAGCAGTGTTGATGATCTTTACTTGTAGGTGATCAAGATAAAATCATCAACCACTGATCCTGTATCAAGTGGTCGAAGCACCGCAGCAACTGGCATTGCGGAGTATTTCTTTCAGCTGCTTTGCTGAACAAGCAGGAATCATGCCAGGTAAACGGGAAATTGCAAGGTAATTCACTATGTAAAATTAGAGTTTCTAAGATATGAATTGACTACAGGCTTTTCAAAGTGACTTTGAAATGAAGCTTTATTTACTGTTTTCTTGCATGGTAATTTACAGGTGTGTAAAGCACAGAGAGAGTACAAAATATAACTTTTATTAAAAGAATAAATATTTTTGCCAAGCTATAGTGCTGTGAAGAAAACAAGAGCGAAATGTGTATCTTAGAGGTTTATTCCGGAAGCAACGGTCATCTAGATAATGCCATTACATCTCCTCATGGCAGAAAGCCAAAATGACAAGTTATGGAGAGTGTTGCTTGCGTACTTGTAAACGAAGTTATCATGTAACAATAACAGTTGCAGGTTTTATATTGGTTTTGGTTTTGATCACCAGCCTTATTTCCTTATCGATCAGGATAGGAGAAGTCTCTGGCATAGCTAGGAAAAGGAAAAAAAAAAATCTGTTTCTGAAACTATTTCTGTGAAAAATCCTGTTTTCCAGGTTTTCAATGAGGGAGAATTAGAACAAATAGAAAATAAACAACCTCCCTGAAGGCCCACTTCTACAGCCTGAGCTCACTTATAAACTGTTGACAGTTCCCTATAGAAAAGAAGCACAAATGCTACGTTTCTCAAGTGCTGGGAAATTGCAGGATTAGGTGTTATGCCTCAGGAAATTGAAGTAAAAAAAGAACAATGATTTTTTTTTTTAAGTAATAAATATATATTTTTTTATTAGTGGATCTTCCTCACAATGCAGAAAATATATAATCTTTCCAGTTGATTTCTTCTTTTACAGTCACTCTTTCGTTGTTTGACAGCTTTTAAGTGATGATATCAGTGCTGCTGTAGAAATATCAGGCATTGATGTGAGTTGCGTTGGACAGTGGGTGTATGTTTTGGGAAAGATTACTTAAGATTTAAATTTGTATTTTAAAAGAATCTGACTGATATCTGGTGCTGTTTTATATGTAACCGCTACATGCAATGTGGTACTGAGAGTAAAAATGGGATTTTAGCAGTGCAAGTAGTTGGTACTTTACAAAGCGATAATAGATGCTAACCGTCAATTTCTAAGACTCATATCAAAAGCATTTTGAGTAAATCCACTATATTTTTTTATGGAGCATACTAGACAAATGTTAACAATCTATGTCACATACTAAAACGGCAGTTTAATTCAGATGCTTACTACAGTTGGATTTATTCTTTTTTTTCTGACTCCTTATTAAAATCTTACCCTAGATATTCTTACCAACAGCTCAGTCCCAGCCTTCGTTTCATCCTTTATTTTTGACATGAACACAAGTTATTGCTCTTTGCCAAACGTAAGACACCAGGTGTTGAACTAACAGGTAAAAGACACTGAAATAGTTGGATAAAGGGCAAATTTTAGCTTCCCGTTGAAAATGTGCCTCCTAAAGGTGGAATCCTCTAACAAAATTGCATCAAATTAATGTAATGTTGAATCTTAACAGAGAACTTTTTAGGTGACCACATGTGGTCACCTGAGAGAAGAAAAGACTGTACTGAACTTTGGGAAACTCTGCAACTAAGCAGAGGAAGAAATTACACTCAGTTTAATGCAAGTGTGGAGAAAACGCTGTTCCCAAGTAATTCCGCAGAATAAAGTTGCCAGTGTTTGGTTCCTCTGTGCAATGTGAAGAGAGCTTGTGTGTGGGAACCAGTAGGAGAAGGTTGCAGAACAAACAAGAAAGCTCTGCTAAATTTTACTCACTGCTGCGTTCAAAATCAGTGTCCTAACTAAAAAAAATAAAATAAAATAAAATAAAACCAAGGGTAAGGAGAGGCATGCCAAATATGCAGTAAATCGAGACATATTTCAGTCTCTTTACATAAATATCTTGTGTGTTGCATTGTGTTACTATACAGAAACAGGAAACTGTAGTAGAAACTTTGGGCCACAATCTGTCTTCGTTAACCAATGCCTTTAATCACTGAAGGCCTCACCACAGCTCTGAGCTGTGAGGTTGTTCTTCAGAAGACAGCACTGACCACCCTGATATGGTCCAGCTGTCCCCTGACCTCCTTCCACTCACAAAAAATCTGGGAAGGGCACACCAACCCTCAGCGCACTTTGTGTGTTGGCCTTGAGTAGATGTACAAGTAGATAGAGGCCTGGTGCGGAAATAGGCTGTATCCTCATTTCCCCTCCACTGAGTCATTCTCCATATGGGTTTTGTTTTTTCTGCAGAGTAGTTGGTCTATTTTAGCGCCTTTCCCAACAGCTCTCATTCCTTCTTGAAGCGTTGTTTTGGGAGGTTTGTTGTTGTTGTTGTTGTTGTCATTGTTTTTTAATTCCTTCACAAACACTGATATTTAAGTCATGCTAATTTGACGGGGCTTTTTAATTTTAAAATGGGTCTCAGGATGCACTTCTGCCAGCTCCTGAACATACAGCTGTCTTTGTTTTAAAACCGTTTCTTTGACCAAGACCTGAGCAAATTTCTGTCTGCTTCCTTGGTGTTCTGTTACCTGCTCACTGTGTTGGAGAGGGTTAAGTGCCCTTGCTGTCCTGCCATAATACACTTCCTTCATCTGTTTATGAGCCGTCATCATCTTAATGAAGCCATTACTGCTGCAGTTAAATGGACAAGTTTTCACTGCAATCCTGTTTTTATGTTTTGCCCACAAGTAAGGGGCCGTGTGACTCTTTCCACAACATCTTTCTGTATTCAACTGCCGTGAAACATAGTCATCTTTCTGCTTTATTTTCTCAAGTAGCAATGCCTTCAACTGCTCATTGTGGTCTTCTCTTTGACACAGAGTACTCTGACCCATCACTCATAACTGCAGAATTCCAGTGCTTTGAATTTTATTTTAGATCTGCTCAGAAATTTAAGGTCTTTGCAAGGATAGTTTTAAGAGGATTAGTAAGTTCTGCTGAAGAGTTTCCAGTTCATACTTGTGCTGCAGGGGTCAAAACTTGCGGCACGACCACCATCTCAAAATCACATTGGCAGTATGTCTCTTTACATAAAGCATCATAAGGGTATTTTTGGCTCTTCCTTTTGAGTGATTTGATAGTGAGGTGTCTTTCACGAATGTGACACTTTTGCATAGAAGCACATCCCCCACAACAGTTAAACTATCAAAACAGGCCAGTAATGGAGAACTCAAAACTATGACTTTTCTCTTTGCCTCTGGCTAGCCCTCAAGTATCGTACTTCGGAATACTTGTTCTGCATCTTTACAAGTTTTTTATATCAGTTTCCAAATTTGTCAGGAAGGTGGGAAAAATTTCAGTAACATGTGCATTTATGCTCTATATCATGATCCACATTATTTTCTACTGTGGTGAATGTGGCTTGAGTGGTTTAACTACCATCTTTCAGCATATGGCTTAAATTAAAATGGTGTTTCCGTTATCTTAATACCCATGTTTGTTTTTTAATGATTGCTCTGCTAGTCACATATATCTAAGAATATTTTCTAAAGTTCTGTACTTCAGCAATGAAAGTATTTTAAATTATTTACCTCAGATACACTGATAAAAGCTTTCATGCTGAAGTATACACATATTTTCTAACCCAGTATTTTTTGTTTCACCATGTGAAGAGCACTAGATAAATGCAAACTGTTTGTTCCACCCTGACTAGTGAATAATTCCTGCAGGATAAGAAATATTCAAAGAGGTGTCCACAGAATATTACAGGGCATGGAGGGAAATCTGTGTTTTACGATGACCGGAGTAATGGAAGAGCCTCTTCAGGTGCTTTATTTTGAACTCCGTACTACCTCCGGTCAATATAAATTCCACCTAAATTATCTGATAGTCTTTCATATAATTAGCATGTCAAACTTTACTGACTCTTCACGTTAACAGAAATAGCTACAACTCTGGATTATGTTGACATAATAAAAAATTTTATGAAGATTTTATGGGAAGAAAAGATACCCAAAGAATTATTTTCTCAGGCTCCTTCTTTTGGCATAGTTCTCAAGTTGAGTGTGGATGGGGAGAAGGTTTCAGAGTGAGTCATTATTCTGAAATAAACTGGGTAACTATCCTGCACTAAACCCATACTAAATTCATCCTTTGAGGCAGTCTGATTATTATTTCAGTTTTAAGTGTAATTACTTGGTTCCCCTTTTTGTTTTAGTATGTTATACACCTCTTTGCTGAAATTACTGTGGACATAAAGCAAAAGAATTCAGGAGACCCTTTTTATTTATTTCTGCAAAATTTGCTGCAAACTCATTCTCATTGCTGGGCACTACATCTTTCACAAAGTGTTGGCCATAACACAGGGTTTCCCTGTTTTTCCTGCAGATATTAAGTGGATAAAAATGTCTGGGGCCATCTCAGCAGTTTCTGAAATCAGTACCCTTGAGCCTCACAGAGACTTATTCTCAGGGCTGCCTCTTTACTTTTGTTTTTTTTTAAATCCTCCTGTTTGCACTTTTTATAAACTTTGAGTCTGCTTTAAATTTATTCTAAAGACACTGGATTAAGGTTAATTTTGTTGTAAGATTTGATTTAGGCTTAAGACTGTTTCTCTTAGTTTTGTTTTCTGTTTCTTTGGGTTCCCCATTTGATTCTATTGCACAGCTAAATGTTTTTTTGTGTTTTCCTATTTATTTAGCAAGAGCTCTTTTAGTCAGAAAGCTGATTAGAAATGAAATATTGCAGATAGAAGGGAAGTAAAATGAAGAGATATGAAAATAAAGACCAACACTTAAAAAAAATTAATACTGAAGTTATTCCAGCTCTCCTTATTTTATTCAAACAACTTTCCCTGCTGCAAGAGGTGTTTGGCCCCCTCCTAAATACTCACTTCTTAATCCTTGCATGTGCACAACAGCTTGCAGAAATCAGCTGCCTAAAAAAATAAATTAAAATTTGCAATCCAACCCTCCACCCACCTAGGGCACTGTCTGACAACAGATCAAGAAACTGTAACAAACTTGGCAGCTTTCTTCCATCATTCAAGTGCCAAAAAGAGGGTTACTACAAAATTATTTTTGATTTTTATATGCAATTAATTACCACTGATTCTTTTAAAGAATTAACATAACTATGTTATCTCCTCCTCATTCTTGCGTGTTTACTAAAGCTCTAAAAAAATAGTAGTACAAAAACTTTACATTCAACTGGTGTTCCTTCAGGACTCTGCAGTACAGGTGTCCTACTGAAATTGTGATCATACAGTTCTTTCAAGCCTGTAAATACAGGGGGTTTGGCTAAAAAATGTCATTGGATATTCTTCGGCAGAAAGAAAATTAATAGAATCATAAGCCTCATCTTGGTGATAGGGAAAGCTAATAGCAGCAATAAATTTAAAAAAAAAATTAAAATTATATGTCCTAGAGAAAAAGCAGAGCTAAGGAATGAGATGAAGCTTGCTGAAATCAGTGAAGGCCCTCGGTAGGTTTTGGATCATTTCCTTGGCACTGCAGAGAAAGCTCAGCTTGTGCTCCAAAACCATGTTTGCTGATATTTTCCAAAGATAGTCGATAATTATTTCCCCTCTTCTGAGTTTGCAATCCCATTTTTTTCTGCACTTGAAGACATTTCCCTCTGTGTTGCTGTGATGCCTGGTTTTGAAAATGTGCCATTTACAGGAGAAATCGGAGCTGCGTGCTAGAGCTCAGACCAGGCACTGTTCCTCCCTGAGAATACCTGCGTTCATTTCTGCACTGTTGCTACTTGGTATGTTGAGAGACATAAGAGCTTCTTACTTGAAGAGTAAGTCCAGCCTATTTCAATTAACTACCTACAGCTTAATCTATGTTTTACAGCTTCTATAAGGTGAATTTTGAACCAATCCTGCAAGGTTATTAATGTGTGTGGATAACCTTTCTTACTAAACAGACACAACCTCCTCTGGGCCATAGAACCAGTTTGTAGCCCTGACATAATCATGAAGATCTGGGTGATCTTGCAGCATCATTTCACAGGACAAGACCATCTCTGGAAGAAGGTTCCGATGTGCTTATCATTTCACTAATGCACCCATGTGGAATTTGTTGCACATTAGCAGTAAATAGCAAAGACAAGGTGGACAAATGTTGAGATGCAAGTTTTTCAAAGGCAAAAAAAGTTCTCAATGTAACTTGAAAGAATAAAGAACAAACCAGGACAATTCTTTGGTATCACCAGCTCCAGCAGACTCCCAAGGACCACAGTCCAATCACTGAGTTCCCTGTTGTCCTGTTCAGCAGAGAAAATACCACAGGTGAGAGAACTCTGAAGAGCTCCAAAGTTACGAAATAGCATGTTTGATTGTTCCTCGCTCTGTTGTCTTTTTAATCTGCTTATTTTTCCTCAGGGTTTATTTTCCCCCAAGAACTCTTCCAACAAAATTATTATCCAGATTTCTTTGAGAGATTTTTCTTTCTGCCAAACTCTGTCTCAAAGATTCTTTAAAAAAAAAACAAAACAAAACAAAAAACAAATGTACTAACAGATACAGCCATTGTGCAATTTTTGTAGAGATGTGTTTTCTTTAATCAGTGCTTTTACATTCATTGGAAATAAAAAATCTGTTTACTACGCTGGGGGAATTAAGCTCCAAAGAGATTGTTTTAGTTCTCTTTGTTTATGATGATTTGTTAGCTCTTGACTGCAGAAATAATTTTGTTGTTTACATTAATCTATGGTGGCAGTATTAACTTCACATCATACATAAGTATAATTATTGATCATTACCAGCTGTAATTCAGTGTTAGAATTACAGATTTACATAATTGTGCTATTAAGTGTAAACTTGAACTTCATATCTGGGGTCACAAATAACTGGAGGCAGTAGAAACAGAAAATTCTGATTATATGTCATTCATATTTTAATATATGCTGTTGCAATTTTGATCAGTGTTAATGTAAATATTTTTATGTACTATGCACCAATGAGATGCTAATGGCTAGAAATTACAGCAATATTGATCTAGCTAATAAAATGGAATGCATTAGTAAGAGAGGATCTTTATTATCTACTCCAAAAATTACTATACATCATCTGCCCGAGCAAAATTTCCTCCATCAAAGTTTGAGATAGCATTCTTTGCTGGAAATGGTGTAAAACTCTTCTCAAGTAAAAATCAAGCACAGTCACAGGCTATCTTGTTTTTTCTGCCTGCGGCTTTTCCACTGATAAAGCTTCACAGAGGAGAGCAAGCTCTATAAAGAAACTCCCTTCTGTAATATGTTCTCATTTCCTCCTGGTGTAATCTGCACATAAAAACATACCCCAGAAAGACCAGTCAGTACAACGGACCTTCTCCAAAACCTGTTCTGGCATTAGGGGGCTGTGTCTGCATGGATCGGTGTCTTAGGAGTTGCCTTCAGCAAAACCTGTGAACTCAGTTTTCGTTTGGGGCATGATGCAGTGAGAGGTCCTGCAAGATACGGGGCTGCACCAGCTCTTCAGCTGGACCTGGTGGGTACATAGCGATATAGGACCACACACCCAAACCAGCTGGACTGCTGCATATTGCGAGAATTACCTGATCAAGGAGGAAGGCTGGCATAAAATAAGGATTTGAGTATGATTGGGCCAGGTTGTCCAAACTCAAAGACCTTCACAGCCTTCCAGAATTTATGCTTTGGGAAACAAGCCATATGCAAGAAATTTAGTATTCCAAGCAACTGGAACAAGTTCTGGTTTTCCACAGGGAGTGGTTAACTTGCCATCATTTGCAGTGCTTATGCTAAACAGAATATAAATAGAAACTACGCTGAAGTGAACACGGCTTGCTGGCAAAGGAGGTGGACAAAATCCATTGAAATGAGCACATTTTTTCCATCTGGTAGCGCCACAAATTTGTGGTCAAACAAGCAGATCTTAACCCAAAATCCGTCACTAATACACATTATAAGAAATAGAAGACCACTCAGTGACACTAACGTTCTAAACACTTTGATAAGTTTTCTGGGAAAGAGAATATGTTAAAATGTCAAACCAGCTCTCCCTCAATACTGTGTATATTGCTTTATTTAAAATACATAAATAAAAGACTACCAACAGGAATAGATTATGAATTGGATGAGGGGTGGTTGTACGTTGTTTGTGTTGGGGATTTTTTTGTTTGTTGGTTTGGTTTGGTTTGGTTTGGTTTGGTTTGGTTTGGTTTGGTTTGGTTTGGTTTGTTTTTTTCAGCAGTTATCTCCTCTAACCCATCTGTTTATTATTTTGTATTTACCCTTGCCATTGAGAGAGTGTTTAAGACATGACAACACTATGGAAAATCAGGCCCCATGTTATCTGTTCGTTTGAAATGAACAGTTTCACCAGGATATGCATGAGTTTAGAAAATGACTTTGTGGTAGAGCTGTGAGAAAAACTTGGGTTTGATTTTGAAAGAGACGGATGATCTTTACGCATTAAGTCCTCACCATTATAGGCCTGCAGGAAATAACACCACAGTTTTAATAATCTAATAGACGAGTCCTGCTACTATTAGGAATTAGCACTGCTTGATACCAAAAGTACCCTGCAAGCTTTGAGTGTATGAATGTGTAACTAATTTCAGTATCAATGTGAGCATGAAGTATCTTCTGCATTAAATATTAAGAATAAAGTATGTTATGACTTTTCACATAAAGGTCTCAAATGGTGATTATTTAGCCTGTAAACCTTTTTTTCTGCTTCATTCAATAGAATAATTGTTAGTCCTGTGTGTATCCTTGTTTCCTGAATCTAGGAGGGCTATTACGCTTTCTGTCCTATATTCGTTTTAACATCAATAATAGCTTATTCAAGCCTTTAATTACTCTGAATCTTCTTCAGGCATAATAGAAACTACCCCATGCAATTTTACATTGTCTGAAACAAGCGGCTTGAGAAAACTAAGTCGTTCATTTCTCTGAAACCATGTTTTAGCTCCACAAAAGCACTTTCAGAACACTAAGGCAATCAGAAAAGTTATGCTTACCTCATATTATCACTGTTTAGCTAATTTGTGAGCTTAAGGAGCAGATAGAAAGATGAAATACTATGTAGAAATGTATTATTTCTGCATAAAATTTCTTCTTGTGTTATTTCAAGCAATAACAGAAACAAGCTATGAAAGCCCACGGAAGTCCTCAGCAGCCACTTAATTGTTTCGGAAACTGAAAAATACAGTTATAAGGAAAACTTAGACAATTATAAGCATTACAAAACCTGTCTGTCTTCCAGTGAAGACTGGTTTTCGAAGATGTATGACAGAGATGATTTCAGAATCAAATCCAGCAGTGAAAAGTGTCAGGAGAAGTAAAAGAATGGTGAATCAAAGCATCTGAAATGGATGTAAGGGGTGATTATTTCAACTGAAATACTGTCGTTCTTAGTAGAATATCTATGAATGGAAAAGGATTTGTACAAAGAGCCATGTTGGAGGCTGGAGTAGGGAAGTTACAGCCCTCAGACACTGAGTTGTGTCATTCTAGAGCAGAGCTTTTAGACTGTGTGTATAATTAGGAAATGAGAGTATATTTCTTTCCATAACTGTTTTAGAATTTATCCATGCTTTTAGAAAAAATACCATTTTGAAAGATCTGGTGTTCTGAGAGAACTAAGAGCATGTCTTATCTTACTTGTCCCTATAAAGAATATTATTTCACAAAATCTGTCTACTCTGCCACCGAAAAAGTCAACCTCAATTAATTTTCTGGAATTTTTTTTAATATTAGAATTTTGTTGCAACATAAGACCAAACATGTGTGTTCAAACATTGAAATAACAAATATTCAAGGTTCTACTAAAGGCATTTCCTAGCATTGCCATGTTTGTGGTCTGCACAGGCTGACAGACAGCTGACAGATGTGTCATGCCTGAAAGACATCAAGGAAAAGAAAAGACAAAAACATGAGTCTTAAATGCTTATGATGACTCATACTTTTAATCAGGATCTGATTTCTCCAATTTTCAAGATCTTTTGTGATTATGAGATCTGATTTGGTCAAGGCAAGTTTAGGTTAGTGGATGGCCATCTCCAAATGATAATTTTTTTTCTCTCTGTCATTTACACATCATTGTAGATATTTATGATGCTTCACAAAATTAACAAAATATCTGGCTAGAAAAACAGTATTGTATTACAGCAGTTTAAGAAAGCTTTTCTGCTTATACTTTCCTAGGCTTTTTCATCATCTCACCTAAGATAATCTCCTTATGCTGTTGTTTTTGGTTTGGTTTTGGGTTTTTTTTCCATCTAGAAACTGGACTGTGAAGATAATGTTATTTCAAAAAATCTTATGAACAGTGATGTTTGACAACGCACAGCCAAGGCTCTAACCACCACCCTAAAAGGAGCAGCTCCATGTGTCATTGCAAAGTTCTATGCATGTCCATGTGAATGTAACATCTGAATTTATGCATCTGGAAAGAGGAGCAGTCTCCAAATAATGTAAGTACTACCAAATAACATGAAAAATAAGTAGCTCGTTCTAAGTGTTGGATGACTAATATTCATCTGATATATTTATTGATCACAAATATGGGCAACTGTGTTAAAAAAANAAAAAAAAAAAAAAAAAAAAAGGCTGGAAATTTGGATTGTTGAACCCTCCCCTAATGAGCTGGAATGCTCCCGGTTGAGCAACACTTTCTTAACAGAATATATGAATCCAGTAAAGTTGAATAGGATTGTAACTTTAGATAAAAGGATAAATATTTTTGGGGCAGTCAGTGGAAACCAAACAAGGTTAATGTTTCCTCTTTGATATGCTATGAAATATATGTACCATGAATATACATTTAACTTTTTGTACAAATGTGTATGTGTATTTAACTACCATTGTCTTCAAAAGTCGGAGATCTTTTAATAAAATCTGGTTTAAAACCATTACTTCACCAGCCAGTTAAATACTATACATGAAGTATAATTTGCACAGAAGTCATTATTAAATGTAATATGTATTAAATAACATGTTACGTGGTGTAGCCTTCCTTCTGCATGTGTATCTTAACCTGTAGCTTCCATTCAGATCACTGTATCTTGACTTCTTAGTATAAAAAGTTTATCCTTCAACAATTTCCTGTTTGTACTCTGGTATACTTAGATATAATAACTAGTTTTATTTCACTGAACATGCAACTCTGCAGAACATATAAAAGGAATGCAGTATTTAAATTATTATTTCCTGTAGTAATCTTTTCAAGATGTTTCCACTCAAGTCATGAGAATGGTGTACCTTGATACATTTCTATTTTTCATGGGTTCACCATGGATGTACACTTATGTCAAACAACTACCTGCAGTTACACACTGTGGCATCTCTTCTCTCGGTATCACAAATGTCCCTGAGCTCCAGCAACAATCTCATTTCCACTCCATTGCTTACCCAGAAAACCCAGTATTGCTGCATCCTCTGACCTGCATTTGCTTCCTAGGTACCCACATTTTTTCAGTAATGCGTCATGGAGAGAATTCCTTTGGTTCTCCCTTGTCAATCTATTCTGGGAAGAGAATATGTTAAGATTAACGTGAAAGGAGTATCTAAGTAAGAAGTACCCAGAGATATAAATGCCATCACAGGAGTGCCAATTCCATGTTAAATATGAAATATCAGATCTATGACAGCTTCCTGTATTCTAAAAAAAAAAAAAAGAAAAAAAAAAAAAAAAAAAAAAAAAAAAAAAAAATAAAAAAAAAGAAGAAAAAATAAAAAGTAAAAAAAAAAAAAAAAAAAAAAAAAAAAAAAAAAAAAAAAAAAAAAAAAAAAAAAAAAAAAAAAGAAGGAGAGAAGAAAATATTTACTAAAACATCTCAGCAGTGTCCTTTTATCCATGTGAGATTAACAGGCTCCTTGTGTTTTTCCCATACTAAGATATGTCAGAGACTGGAAGCAGTTCAGATATATTGCTTCCACAAACAACAAGATGCCTCTACAGTACTAATTTAAACTGTGACTTTTCTCCAGAAAAACAGCCTCAGGTACTCTGTTGCCTTGTATTGATAGTTTCCACCTGGGACCCCTTGATTTATGGACTAATCTAAACATAATAATAATTTAAAAGTTGTAAATATGTTATATACTCTTGCAAAAATAGTAATTTGCAGAAGATGCTAAATGTTTCCCATATTTTTGTTTAAAATAATATCTGAATATTAATATTTGACATTTTCCCATTACATGAAGATGTAAGCTTCACTTAATTTCTTTTTTCCCCTCTGCTTTCGTTTGCTTGTCAAACTTGGGATAGTCCAGCTTAGAAACTTAGAAATCAAAAGGATTGAATATTTGTTCTTGATGTTAATTCTAATGTTAGGTCAGTGTTTTGCACAGCTGTTCACACTTTATAAAAGTAAAGTTTTTCTTCTGATAGGAACAATGCATTTTAAGCCTACATTTTGCTTGAGATTTAGTGTGTGAATCAGTGCTTGGAAGATTTAAAGACGTGAAATCCAACACAATATCTCTAAGTGAAAGGTCACACAAAGCTTCAATTGTAGAATGAGAATTAAACTTTAGAAGTAGACTCTTAGAAATCAGCTAAATATAAATCATTATTAAAAGAAAAACAATTTAAAAGAGTTTATATGGAAATATTTTTATACAGTGAAGATTTTGAATTCAGGAACTGATTAAAGCATGACTCATTTCTTCATATGTATTAGTTGTATCACTCTGCATTCAACAGCATACCTGTTGAACAGAGGAAGCCTTTTTGTTATTTTTTTCCTCTTAAAACTTATAGATCCACTAAATGTGATATAGTAATATTTTTAAACTCCAAAATCTATATTTTATGCTTGGGGAGTTAAGGATTTTTTTTTCTGTGAAATAGTATACTAAAAAAAAAGTTTCTGCTAAAACAAAGCAGTCTAATTGATAAAAGTGAAATTTTGCAGTATAGAAAATACTTTACCCTTTTTTCTTTTTCTTTTTTTTTTTTTCGTTTTCCATAACTTCATGTTTTCTTTCAAAGATTTTAAAAGAAGCATTAAAATATCTTTAAAAACTCACATTATATTTTCCAGCCTGAACAGAGTTAATAGTCACTGGAAAACTTACAAGAAAAGCTTAAAGAAGATAAAAGAATTTTTTAATATTTCTTCACTCACCTAAATTCCATTGAAAATTCCCTTTCTGAGTCAATTATAAATGTGAATTTTATAAAGTTGTTTAGTTGTCTGGTTTTGGTTCAATGGCCACAGCAGCCATTCCAACATGCATGAATTGGAGTGGATCACTCTCCCATTATATTACGAAGATTACAAAAATTCAGCCTGCAGAAATTCACTTTACGTGCAGCTCTGAGTGCATTTAACCACAAACCACAGAAAAATTAATGCCAAGTGTGGCAACAGGTCTTGCACCAGAATCTGACTGAGATAATTTTACCAACTACTGCACCTTGAGAAATACAAAAGCCAAGGAAAGCGAACAGCAATAAAATTGTAGGCATACCTGGTTGCTAATACAAAATACAGAAAATTTTAAGATGTGTGCATTTGAGACAACAGCAGTTTTCTTGCAGAACTACAGTGCTCTGAACCGTCAGATGCAACTCAGCTTCAGCTGAGAACACAGCATATAATTTGGACCTTACATAAGTAAATTAAACCCACATTGCTTTTGTTTTTCACAGTCTCTTTTGTCTTCTCCTTATTAGTTTTGCTTCCATTTTCAATCTGATGGAAACGGTTTTAATCACAGGAGGCCAGATCCTCAGCTGCACCAGATTTGTGCTCAGCACAGCGGCAGGTAATGAGTTTAGAAAAGTGGTTTTAACTTCTTCCAGCTCCCCACTCTCTGCCTTGAGTGTGCTCAGGGTGTGAAGTCTTTGGGCTGGTCACAAATCTGGGTCCTGTACCCTTGTCATCCTTTTGGTCACATTTTGGGCAGTGGCCCAGCACCCACTGCAGGAAGATCTCAAGCCAACTGTGTGTGAAATGCATTTTAATGGTTATTCAGCTGGGGAGCCTTCACTAGGTTTGTACATGTTTGTGCATCCCACCTGCTGGACTTTTGGCCACCCCTTGTAATTCTTTCGTGAGCTGGAAGAGCTTTTGCTAATGCCAGTGCCAAAGAACAAGTTTCCAGCTGGAACAAATCGTGGAAGTACAGGCAAGCAATTTATGCGGTATGGCATTGCATAGAGCTATATTATGTGCAATATTAAAAATACTAACTACTGTACCAAATCAACCCATCTGCTTATCAGAAATAAGCTCCTTGACAATGTAGTTACTTTAAAAACAAGAATCAAAGCTCTTCCAAAGCGTATTTTCTCCTTTTTTTTAAAAAAAACAAACAACATTTTATAAATACTGTTAAGGTTTAATGGAGACTACTGAAGCTAGAAGGCAATTTTGAATGAAACATGGCCTCGGTGTTTGTTTTGTCTTTGCCTTTTTATGTGCAAAGAAAGAAGGGTCAATCTGAAAGAAGGAAAAAGTACGCTGTGTCTTCTTTCCAGAGCAGAAGGATTGATGCCTCACAGGAGGTTTTGTGGGATATTTTTAATGATGCTTTTGGTGTGTCCATGGCTGTTTTTTTGCCATGGAAAGCATGGAAATGTGTAATATGTAGGAAAGCACACACCCAGATTCTCCATTTGGGATGGCTTTCAACCTCTGCTTGCCCTTTTGAATAGAAAAAGGACCAGGCACTCACAAGAGGTTCCAACATTGTTCTTTGTCAGTCAGCACAGCAGGACATCCCATCTTCCCCACATCAAAGACCAGCCTCTCACTCCCTTCTCCATCCCATCCTCTCCCTCCTTGCATCTTTCCACGTGCATCTTTTGCACGTCCTCCCTCTTTATAGGGAAAAGACCACCATGATTTACATGTAATCTATTTTTAGTTTCAGTGGCGTTGTGCACTGCTGTTTGCTTTGTTTTTTGCCCAAGGCAAGGAGTAAAATTTAGGGGATGACTTTTACAAAAAAAGCGTGAGATTCTGGCTTTGGGCCTTTCCTTGGGTCATTTTCTGCAAGAATATAATGTGATTCAGGAACACTAGTTTGAAAGCCAGCACAGTGAAAAGGAGTTAAAAATAATAATAATTATCATTATTATTATAAAAATGTGATGGCAATAGAGAAAAGAAAGAATAAGAAAACAACAATGTGGAAGAACTATATAATAACAAGTTACACGGGGAAAAAAAAAAAAGAGGATTTTCATTGTTCAGAGTGGATTTTTTTCTTCTTCCTCTCTCTTTCTCTGAAAAGTAACTCTGCAGGTTTTTCCAAACACTGTGGCCCTTTGTGGAGCAACAGCTTCTGATCCAGCCATCCTTAAACCAAGATACTGTTGCAGTTTGCTTGTAGCAAAGGGGTGATTGGTCCGGTCAGTCCCGACTAGACGCAAATAACTTTAAAGCCCTAAAAATGGTTGGACCAGTATGTGAATGCAGTCACTGAAAACAGGCTTTCCAAGGTGAAACACTGTGTATGTTTAAGGTCAAGAAGAGTGCATATCAACATATATTTTCTATATGATAGAATTCTATATGATTCATATATGATAGCAATGAATTCTATATGATTCATACTCTAACAGTTTATCTACACGAGGAGAACCTTATTTTGGTATGTATTGCTTGTATGATGTAGCCTAAAGCTTCTCTCAAGAACATAAACTAAAACCCTCAAAAGCAAATTTTCTACCAAAATAAGAGCCTAAGCACAGATTGTATCTGCTCAAATTCTTAAGAGACCTTTTCTGTACAGACAAGACTTTTGTCCAGAAATTAAAATTTATACCTTCAGTCTTATAAAACACAGCCTTTTTCTTTTAGACTTGTCTTGCTTCTCAAAGACATTGTATAGTATTATTCTCGCAGGTCTTCTGTCTTACATGCAGCTTCAGGGTTATTAGTACAACATGTATTGACTTGTCATCTCCTTAGTCAATTGAGTAATGAAGTGAAGCAAGCAGCAGTAAAGATTTTCAGTATTTTCTAAAAGCAAAGGACCAAAACCTAAAAATGACTGATAAAAAGTCAGCAAAGCACCTACCTTAAGGTCTTAAGTCTTAGACTGAAATAGCAAAGCAGAAAATGGCCATGGTATGGTGCCTATACAGTGGCTTTTGAGGCGTAAGAATGCTAAACACATAAATTACCTCTGCCCACATTCTTTTCACGTGATATCTGGCACTGAAATGAATATGACTCTCTGGGATGGGCAGAAAATCTCTTAAATGGTATATGTAGAGTCTTAGTGTTACAAATACTTTCCATATGTGTTCAAGTGTCTCCTTTAGGAATCATTCACACCATCATTCTCAATGCCATTTACTCCAGAATTGTCTGTTCACGTTCGTCATGTAAATTGAGAAAGTGTCTCTAAATGGGGATGAAAGGAACCTACCCATAGCCAGTAAATATCATCCCATCTCAAGATTCTTTTTTGCAATAATGGAAAATGCACAAATTTCTATTCTTATGTGGGAGCACTTCGCTTTTCAGCAGATGGCACTATATAGTACATCCTACTGTGCTTTGCACTTTGCTTAAAATACCCTTTTGCCAACTTGACTTGGAAAAACATGTTAAGTGTGACACAGAAAATCTTTGGATGATCTGTAAAAACAGGAAATGTTCTGACCGTGCTGAGGAAGAATAGCATGAGGTTCCCATCTCACCAGAGGCAGGAAATTCCAATCCACAAGAAGTATTTATTCTGCCATAAAAACATACTTTATGAATTTCTAGTGCTTTGACTCTTTATGGAAGTTCTTGCTGTTGGCTAGAGTTGGACACAAGTAGGCAAGAGGTGGACACAAGTAGGCAAGAATCATTTTTTTTAATTCCCTACATTCTTGAAAAAAAAAAAGAGTTTATTCTTTTAGCCTTCTAAGGAGATATTGCCACTTAAAACCAGCCATAAGTATTAGAGACTGGGATTTTGGAGACTAGCAAATCTTTACCTGGAAGAACATTGAAGTGCATTTCCCAGGCAGTGTTGAGAGTTCCTCATCTCGCAGACTGATATTTAAAGACTCAGTGGTGAAACTTTCCCAATATATATACAATTATTCAGAATACCAGCTGTGTAACAAAGGAGGTTAGTTCCGGTAAGGGAACTTTGGATGCTACTCCGTGTTGGGAGCTTGGCACAAGTTGGTAGAAAAGCTCTGACTAAAACTAGCAATGAACCTAGATGCAGAAAGACTAAATCCTAGTAATGGGTTTGAGGGGTGAGATGGTGTTTGAGTTTTTTATGGTTCAGAGGGAACAGGAATGATAAAAAGTGTTCGGAATTCTGCTTGCAAGTAAAAGATTGTCAAAACAGGTTTGTTTTTGTTTTGTTTTGTTTTTTAACTTCCATTCACTAAAATGACACCAAGTTTATCTCTATTTGTTTTCTCTCTTCATTTCCCTCTCAGCCTCTTACTATTAATAAACTAATGTTAATAAAACGTATTTGTCACAGCTTTTGCCATTTCTTAAGTCTCTAGACCTCTTGGCTGAATAGTTGCAAACAGATCTTAAAAGAAAAGTAATAGCACCATAGTTTTGCCAGAAGCTATAGCTCCTATAGTGACTCTGAACCTGTGAAATTTTTGAAAGGGCAAGAATGTGTGCTGGCAATAATACTCGATCTGTGTTTCAAAAGCAGAGTTGAAACCAAGCCTTCCACGGGCTGCAGGCAGAGATCACAAAAAGAATGGGCTCCATAAGCAAAATACTGCAGTCCCTTCCGTCCCCACCTCCCGATCCGAATGTACAGAAGTGGATTTCAAAATTAGATTCTGCATAAGCAACTTGCAGAGCTCTCATCTAATCTGCAGCTTGTACACTTCACAACAGCTTAGGGTCTGGCCTCTACTTTTGTGAAGTCTTATTTTTTTTCAGAGTGACTTCTGCCTTCATGAAAGCGTGAAAATACACATTTTACATGTATATATATACACACACAGCATATATATATATAAAGAATCCTTCTCCCTCTTTATATCCACAGTACACACAATTGTACACCAGAGCAGGTGTTGCAGTATTATTTTGATAGTCAATGTAGCACATACAAATGTCATTATTCCGTTTGGTATTTCTGGAGGAACAGGATGCACATTTCTCAGGGACAAGCAAAAAGTGCTGCATGAACACAGAAAAACTTTCAGCTGTTCTTCAGTAACCAAGCTTTCTCAAAAACTAAATCTTCAGTGACAGGGCTTGAACAGTATCCCTTGTTATTCCGCATATAAAGGCCTTAAGTTTACTTTTTTTTTTTTTTTTTTTTTTCTTTTATTCCTCTGGAAGAAAAATGCAAGTTGGATTCCTTCTGCCTTTGTAACACCAGTGAGATCTGTAGGTGCACTGTAAGCATCCCAGCACCAGGATGCCCAGGGCTCTTCAGAACAGAACTTCTCCAGCTTGTGCAACAAACCAGAACCCCCACAATTTTCCCAGTACATGTTGACCAGCAAGGGACTCACAGAAATGCAGAGCATTCAAACCTCAGGCTATGGAAACACAGAAAGGGATACCCAAATAATCAGAATATCAAAAACCAGGAGTCTAATCCAATTTTTATAGAACCCAATCCAACCCCACATGGATGAGATAAATTAATATTTTTGCAGCTGTATGGTCAGTAAACCAGAAAGGTGTAGAATTAAGGCTCATGAATGCTGTAGATACAGTAATTCCTCCATAATCTGCTCTCTCTTAGCCCAGCTCTGTGCTGTTGAAGCACCATTCTCCAAAGAGTTGGTGCTGTTATGGGTGATTTAAACAAAAAAGACTGTTCTTCAAAGGCATTGTTGTTATACAGCAAATGACATGTACTTTTGCACTGTGTACATCGCCTGTCAGTGCCCTGTGCAGTGCTCTGTGCCTTCTCTGGATTCCTATCCCCACACTAGCCAATATTATCAATTATATATGACTGGGACAGATCTATGAGTGATTAAACATCTGCTACTATAAGCACAGTGAAAATAAATTTAATGCGGCACAAAGGTGTATCTGCAAAATACATAAGCCTTTGCATGAAGATATATACGTTGGGATTGTTTGTGACCTACTTACATATGTAGTTGCTTGATTTTGCAATTGCACCAGCTTCCCCTTTATACAATATAGTGAGTGAGCACAATTTTAAAGCACATCTTTGTACTCGTATTTGAAATCATAATCTAAAATACCAGTGTGTGAGCTTCATATTAAAATCCACATTTACAAGTATTAAAATAAATGCAACAGTGCTTGCAAAATACTGATTTATTTTAATCATTAATTTTTAAAATTCCTTTCCTCTTTTCATGATCCTTTGTTCATGTACAAGTAGTATAAGATACTTATTTTAAAGAAACCAAATCTACACTTGTTGACAAATAAAATTTGTTTCTTCTTGATCCTGTAATATTTTTTTTCAAATAATCACTTTTGAATATTTTCTAAAACTAACTTTACATTTTAACTAGACATGGGTTTAATCCTCGGGAAGACTCCATGTGGTGTATGCTACCAAGCTGTGCTCTATTGAATTTCTGTGAGCATGGCAACTTCCATAGACAGATTTATCTGACAGCCCTGTAAAAATATGCTGAGCTCTTGTTGACTGGACTTTTTTCAAATAGCCATAGGGACTCTCTACTGTTTTTAGAGCAGCTAAAGCTCAGTGCAGGATAATAAATTAAATCAGTTTCACATTAGATAAACTGTGTGTAGATGAATAAGACAAGTTTCATTAAATGTTACAAAACAGCTGATAAAAAGCTAATGTATATATACTATGTATGTTATAATGTATATAACAAATCTGTGTGCCACTGAAGCCACTACAGAAATATTTTATTTAATTTTTAGTAACTGTTTGACTGGACTATGTCACTTGTAGAACCCACAAAGAGAAGACACTGACCTGCTAGTCTGTAACTCAGGGCCAGAGTGCGGCAATGTTACATTTAATTGGGACATTTTACTCTAGCATTCTGTATTTTAATGATGAACCTCCTGACAGAAAACAGATTTGCATTGTTCATTAACCCTTCAAGCAAGGACCTCACAGGCTGGTTAATGTGGCGTGAGTCACCTCTCAACTACGTCCTGAGATGTGGAAACCGTGAGGAATAATCCAGCAACACCATGGAGCCCTCACAGGGTGAAATAAATTAATCTTCAGTAGACCTTCAAATTTATTTTTAATGAAGATAAACAGGAAATGGTTATTTAAATCATTTCTTCACACTGCTGGACAAACAGGAAGCCAAAGTTTTCTGGGAAGCAAGTGTGTAATACAGCCACAGTGAAAGTAAGGTAAATTAGCCCACACAGGAACAATATTAATGCAATTAGACTTCTAGTATCACCTCAAGCTAGTCTGCCCATTTGAGAATCTCTAGATTATGCTGCAGACATTTCTAACTGCAATGTGGACGTGTCCCTAGAGCTACAGGGTATTAATGTGTCCCTCTACATGGCAATGGACTTCACAGTCTCTCTCTGAGTCATTTAGGCAATAACTAGAGGTTATTTATTCAGATTAGTTACCAATGACCTTAATTTAACCCTTATTTTAAATATATTTACCATTAAACATCAACAATTCAAATAATTCCAATGCAACTGTAGAAAGAACAAGGCAGAAAAGCTCTGAAGCTGTTTCACTATTACTATATATTGCATCAAAGAAAAAAACATTCAAATGAAGACCAAGATTGGTTTGCCACAAAGAAAGGCAAGCAATAAAGGAATTGTTTCTAATCACTGAGGAAAATGGCTTGTTTCCTTTCTTAGTTTCATTTTCCACGTGTAACTTTCCTAATAGCTATTTTGCCTCATGACTTAATTTCTACAGACAGAGATTCTTTTACTGAAGGATTGTAAATGAACCATGTGCAGAAAGCACTAGCTTTCTGTATTTAAATCACTTACCAGCCAAAAATGACAAAGAATTTAATTTTCCATTTTAAACAGCTGTGTTTCTAGGCTTTATGGCTGTAAGAAGACCCTTCCAAACCCAAATAGAAACTGAAGAAATTACCTTCACTATCAACAGTTATGTAGGAAGAACCTGAAATCCCTTCTATGAGTGGGCTGCTAACTCTGAAGCTTAATGATGAATATTTAAATGTCAAAATTAACAATTTCAGCTGAAATATTCAAATACGTTCTTCTTCATTGATGCTGAATTTAATAGGAGCCGAAAATTTAATTAGTGCCTGCTGTAGATAGATCAATTGATGAAAGTGATTATATGGTTTGTTTACTCGTGACAAGAGGGAACTGAGACTGGTGATTGAGGAGGTCCCATCTACTTCTGTGTTCCGTAACATCAACAAATGTGAATGTTTATACCGTGACTGTAATGCATTAAGACGCCAGAAATAGGATGGAGTTTCTAACACGTGTATGATATCTGCAAGACACAAGAGAAGATGGTTGTTGACACAGTGAAAAAATAATGTCCCCAAATATTATGTTTGTTCTACATGCTCCTCTGCAGCCACCGACAGATGATAGTGTAGCTCTACGCTGGGGCTGAAGACATCGGTTTTCTCAGTTTTAAATCCCAAACTCTCTTACCTCTTTTTAGCTAGCAGAAGTCTCAACTTTCTCCCACTCTGCTGTGACATTTCTGAATCTTCACCCCTAGCAACTCCTATTTTGTAGCCTCACAAGCCTCGGTTACATAATGCTTTCACTCATTGTCACTTTTCGGTTAATGAAAATCTTAGAATCTTAATTCATTTGAATTTGCTACAGAATTTAGAGCTAGTGTGACTCAGAAAGCTGTGGGCATTCCTCCACTATTTAAATCCTACATCCAACGAAGTACATGGCCTTTGGTTACAAAAAAGCGGTCCAATATTAACTCCTACATGGCTTAATTTCATGTTTAGCACTCTTACCATCAATGCACAGAATATCCCTAGCCTGTTATCACAGTGCTCGGTTTGCCTCCAGATGCCAGGAGCTCTGAAATGATGGTCGACATGTAGCTAGTGAGATGCCACCCATTTCAAAGCTCTAGATGGCCTGGCAAGAGACATTTCTGTCAATGGTGGTACACTGGTGGCTGCTGGCAATAGGAATATCCTGCAGGAAAAAAAACAAAACAAAAAAAAAAAAAAAAAAAAAAAAAAAAAACCACATAAAATAGAATAATAAAATAATCTCATTTACACTTTGCTTCCAGTATATTACAAAATAGGCTGCAGAGACTGCTGAAGCTCTGGTAGAAAAACAGACCTCAACATGAATTCTGAATCATGCAATTTCCAGCCAAGGTATGGATTCTATTAGCTCTGTTCACGCCATTCTTTAGTGTTTGTGGCATGATCCATGGAAGAGGATTGTTTGTTTTTCTTAGTTTTAATTTTGCATGTTTAGAGGTCAAGAATATCTAAATAATTCAGGTTAATAAAATCTAAATGTCTTAATAAAATTAGCTCTGTTGAATTCAAATCAATACTGAAAAAATGCACCACCAACTAAAAAGGCATCAGGCCTAGGGAATTTGAACAGATACATTTCAATGAATATCATTAATATCCCCCACCCTTTTTTAGATTCAATCATTCAAAACAAATTTTGCATACTTTTCAGGTGTATTTCAGTGCCTCCCATAAACAGAAACAGATAATGGATAAAAACACCATCTGATTAATATTGTCCGTAAGTTATCATGGCCAACTGACTTGAATTAAAGTGATGTTTGTACACGAGGATTTTTTTCATTTCAGAGCCTTGTCTGTACAATAATAAAAAAAAAATCTTTGTGTTTAAGGCTGAGATTCAGAAATGGGAAAGCCCAACATAAACAGTGTGTTGAAAGTTCACAGGTGTTGAACTGCATAAGAGCACAAGTCACATGGATTCTGTCCAAAATTGCCATGTCCTCACTGATTTCTTCCTTTGGAAGCACCGTAATTGGTACACCTATGAGGATCTAGCTCTGCCCTGTGTAATTTAACTACCTTTATCCACAGCCCAACAGGTAAGGCGTGGCGCCCCACTGGCCTTTAACCCTTAACCAGGCTAAATTTGTCTCAGCTTTCAGGCAAACATTTTTTTTTGCTGCTACAAGGTGGTTGTTGAATTGCAAAGTCGCTCCTTCTCAGTAGAGATCTTTTTATACATCCCTGCAGCCTTGGTTGCTCCTCTAGGTTGCAAAGCTGTCTCAAGGGACCAGGTTGACCAGTCATGACAGGTGTTAGGAAACATTGAGTTTGAGTGGAAGCAAGCTGGGAAGGTCACGCTTAAGGTTTGTGGTTGGGCAAGAGTGGAGTACTGTGGGTCAAGGGAGCTCTCAGTCAAGGCCCATAAGGTGCAGAGTGTCTCCTTGCACAGCCTTCAGCAAACCTTCCTTTGAAAAGGCAAAGGTAAGGGTGGGAAGGCAAGGAGTAGAACCCCCCAGGGTGGAAAGCAGAGGACGGCGCAAGGTTTGTAGATGAGCAGAGGACAGCACAAGGGTAGTAGATGACCTTCTTCTGAAGCTACTGACACACCAAGATGCCTCCTACTCTATAGGTCTTGGAGCAGAAGTTGTCTCCGTCATGTGAAAAGTGGCTTCCCTTCACCCTCAGCAGAGGCTGAGCAAGTTTTTGAGTCACCTCTATGTGGATGAAATATCTGGGCACAGCACAGAAACAACACAGAAATGCGATGGGAAAACGATGTAAAATTAGGTCATCCCCTCCTGTTCCTGAAGCTGGGATTTATTCTCCTTGTTTTCTCTTCTGGGAGGATGTAAAGATATCATTTTCATAATTAAAAAGTCAATATTTGACAAGAGATTCTGTACCTGGATTCTGTGTGCTTTTTCTTTTACTTAGCAAGTTATTTGCTGCCAGAATCGTACAAAGATTAAGTAAGATTAAGCAATACACTTATAAAATTGCTAATTGGATGTTCTCTTTGTTAAACAAATGCACATGGCAAGTATGAGACTGATTTTGTCTTCTGGACAGAGCTCCAGCTTCTCTGGGACCTGATAGAAAGAACAAGGGAAATCCATGTCAGTTGTTATTTGTGGCAAACACTGAAGATGAGATTTTCAATTTTTATCCTTTAATTTTTTTTTTAGTTAGTCAGTCTAAAGTTTTACGTTCAGTGAGATATTTGTTTCAGGCTGCTATTGTTTTTCAGAGTGTCTGGGCTGTTGCCGAAAAAATAGTTTGATAAGGTGCATGGGTTTCACCATCTCATATCAAAAAATGTACACACACCTTTGCTTGAAGGGTGACTTGAAATTTGGCAGGAATCAAGGGTGTGCAATCAGGAATGCTCACAAATGCCTGTGCATATTTGTTCAAATTAAGACTATTTTAAAACTATACTAATAATGATGAAAGTCATAAAAATTACTTGTTGTGTAAGCTCAGTACAGATCTGGCAAGTTGGCAGCTAAATTATTTGAGTATTTTGTCTGGAATAAGCATACATTATTACAAATGGATATTTTATTCTGATGAGAATGTACATCCAGCTACTCTACAAAGAGCCTGAGTACAGTCACCTGAAAATGATAGAGGATACTTCATTTTTGTATGGCCTATATAATCTGCATGTGTATACTTTTAGTGTATATTATGAAAATACATTCATTAATATCTGGGATTCACTCAAAAGCTACTCTGAGAAATGCCCCAGAGAGCATTAACAAATTAGTAACTTTATAGTCAGTACAGGGTTTCTATCCCTTACAATAAATAAGAACTAAGGCAAATAATTGAATGAGAAAAACACATTAAATACTGAGCAGTTGCACATCCGTTGAACACCATTAATTTTATTAACACAGTGAACTAAAAGGCTGTGGGAAGATTGGACAGGTGAATCTGACAGATCTGGAGTTGCCTTTAGGAAGTTTCTGAAAAGTGCCTGTTGACAAAGTACTTATTGCTTGTACATGCAGTGGAGGGTTAATTTACTTGATGACTCCTGGATGCAAGCACCTGGGATGCAGCACAGAAACTGTCTTCTGCCTCTCCAAGCCACCTGGGGCTCCCCAAGGACCTTCACCAGGAGATGCTGAGCCCTGAGGAGAAGGAAAGCTGAAAGAGTCAGGAGAACATAAAAACACGTGCACACTGTCTCAGGAAAACAGGAGATGGGCAGGGAGAAAGAAGTGACTCACTCAGTTGTCCACAACTGGAGATATTCTAAAAAAAACAAGAGCCTGCCTATCTCTCCCTTCAGAAGACGGATGTAACAATTAATACGAGTATACTTCTTTCCACCAAAAAAAACCCCAAAGACCATACTCTGGTCCTCATTTGAAGAAACTCTCACCAAGCAGAAGACAGAGAGGTTTTGCACCTCTGAGAGCAAAGTCTGAGAAATGCCATGAGGGGTCAGATGTGGAGACAACACCGTGATTAAATCTATCATCGCATGTTGTCAGAAGCAAAGTTGCCTGGGCAATCCAAATTCTGGCATTTGCTAAATTTTGAATGTTTGACTTCGCAAGCTTAGCATTCTTTCATTCTTTTTAATGTCATTTTAGTCTCTTTGGCAAGATGCTGAATAGATGTGTGCATATTTGTAGTTAGGATGCATTTTTAGAGGATACAGTTTCCATGGAGTGTGTAAATAAATCCTATTTTCGGAACAGTATAAACCAAAAGGCTTTCCCATTCATTTCCTTGACAAATAAGCTTGTGGTTTTACTGAGGCTTGAGGTTTTAATATGTTTGTTAGAACTGTATGGAGTAGTACTATAAGAAACACCCACATTTTTTCTCATTCCTAAACAATTATATGCCCAGAGAATTACTCTTTGAATACTGCAAAAATGTACATAAATTAAACTCTAAACTCACAGAGTTTTCCCATGTGCAAATGATATCCAGGAGAGCTAAATTTTGCACAATTGCTTTATAAGTTACAGTTATATTCTTGTCCAATTGCTCCAGTTACACATTGTGAAAGGCAAAATAATTTGCAAAAGTGGAGAAATGGAAAAATATTCGTAGTTTTTTTTCTTATTCTCCTTTGATTTAAATGGGGACGTATGTATAATGTAAATTAAGCAAACAAATTTTCTAAAAGGATAAACATATTCAAAGGAAGAAATATACCACAAGAGCTAAACTGCGTGGGGGAATCTGTCTAGACCCTGCTGAATGGGTTTGAAGTCTAAGTACAAATGGAGATATCTGAAGGGGTCAAGAGGCTGCAAATGCCCAATCCTTATCTTCTGATTAATATTTAATGTGATATTTGAACTCCAGAACCCCACTCTTAGTTCAAATCTGTGGGATCTTGTTTTGGCATAGAGGCTTTTCTGTCTGGTGGTGATGTCATCATAGGAAATTAGTGACAACACACAGGCAAGAGAGATTTATGCCATTTTCTTCTTTTTTAAAAGTGGAAGTCATCTGGAAATCATAAATATGTTTGGCACAACTAGAAGCTGCACAACTTCTGTGATTTTGCTGTTGACCTCATCTCTTATTTAAACTGTATTTCCACCTATTGTACTTAAAAAACAATAATTACCATCCTGTATTACAGAGGCTTGTTTTCTGTAGTCTGCTTTTCTTCATATAGAAAATGCAAGAATTTATCTCTGAGCCAGTCAGACTGTGTGCCTGACTGTGTGTCTGAGAATACAAGAGTGAATGTGTCAGCCTACGGAAGAAGGGAGAAGGTGAAAGGGTGGTGAGAGGGATGATTTCAGGTGATCTGAGAATCAGTCACTGACCAGGGGGAAAATAGATGACATGTATGAAAAAGCTTTTTCGTAACACATACTCTGACTCCTTGGTCCGCCATAAAATAACATTTTAGTCAATGTAACTTCACTCAGTAAAACTTAATTGGCTTCTTTTAAAAAGTATTCTAGCAGGTAAGCATAAAGACTCTTTCTAAATGTCATTCATCACGTTGTTCATTCTCTTTTAAGAATCCCCCAATTAACAACAATAACTAAAACCTCAACTTTTTTATGAAGTACAATACCTTTTTTTTTTAATNTATATAAAGGAATTGTCATGCTTATACCATCTGTAGATGTGAAAAAGTGCGTGTGTGTGTGTATGCAGCTATGCAGGATGCCCTCACTGCAGAGAATATGGCCAAATGCTTCCACTGATATTGGTGAATTTGTTCCTTTTTGTCTTATATTTACAGGCTATAGTATGCATTTATTTCAAAGTATAAAACATTGATTCAGGTTGTGTGCACAGAGAAGCTCTTTATAGGTCATTGGGACCTAGAAAATACCACCTTTTTCTCACATCTCACAGCAGTATATCTTGCATATCATTCAGTTCTGGAAATCTACGTTTTGATCTGTTTGAGGATACCAGTAATAATATACTTTTGGAAATAGCTCTCAGGATTACACGAGTATCACCACCCATTTTGTCACCTGTCACATCTAAAGATCCACGATACCATAGTAAAACATGCTACAAGCCTGGATTGGCGTACTTTGTTTGAGTCTGTTGACATACAATACTCCCTTCTAGCTACTGCTGAATTGTTAGCTATTTATAGGCATTGAAATTCGTCACGAATGTGTGTTTAAGGCAAACCATGTAGAAAGAAAAAAAAATGTATGTTATGTTTTATGTAAATATGTATGTGATACCTGTGTTAGGTGTACATTCAAGGGAAAAATGAAAATTCAAGTCAACATTATAGCACCCCAGTCCACTTCGCTACCATTTTTAACCCAATGCCAGCCACCTTTTCTGCTCTGAAAAACCCCTGATTCTTTCAGAACACTGCAGAGGTGACCATGTTGTCTACACAATAGAGGTGAAGGTGGAAACTTCTGTTGTTGCAAATACATCTCTAAAAATCAATTTGAAAACACATTCCCATTTCCAACTGATTTTCAAAGGGTGGAGTGGATGATAGCAGTTGTAATAAAGATGAACTGAGGTACTAATTATTTAGGCACTGGGGGATGATATGCAAACCAAAATCATACTGTCAGTCTTTGTCACAAGTAGTAGCATTTAAGTGCAAGATTGATGAGATGCAGTGATCTGTCTCCATTAAATGTCAGACATTATACTTAAGGTGGGTTAAAGGAGATCCCAATTTTTAACCCAGGTGAAGTTGCCTTGTCTTAACATTATGCACAGCAATTCTTACTTTTGGTGTGCCTCTTCCCAGTACCACTTTTCCACTTCCATACAGCAATCACATCAATTTGAGTCAAGCTTTGAATAGGCAACAGCTGTAGTGTTTTGAATATTTAAGTAATACATTTTAGACTTGTATGTAATTTGCTGACAGTAATTAGAAGTGTTTTAAGATATCGCCACTAAAGAGCTCTTTGCTGTCAGGCAATTAGTGAGGCAACCAGTCTGGATTTTGTGGACAGTTAGGAGGTTTAACCTCAGGAAAGAGGTACTTTACATCTACCAGCTCGTCAAAATACGGGGATTTCAATCCCAGCACCTTCCTACTTTTAAATTAACATGTAGTACAGATGCCAGAGTTAGCCATAGTAAGGCAATATCCCAACCAATATGGACAAAGAAGAGTAAACTTGTACTCCACAAAGTAGGTGCGATTATTTTAAGATGGCAAACATATCTACGGATTTGCATTCCTCTGCACAAAGTTCCCAACTTCATTTAATGATATTAACCATAAAAAAGGGGTTACAGATTTTAATACTTCTGACTACTGAAACATCTCAGGTTAAGAATTCAGGAGACTTCATGAGTTCCCATGTATGGGCTTTGTTAGCACGTGGAAGGAAAACAGTCATAAAATATTTTCAGATCCTGCAGAAAATGGTGTCAGCAACTCATTTATAGGTTTCCAGTGTTTCTTTGAACCCAATGCAGAACAAATGTCCTGAGATGGTGCAAAAAGGTTTAATTACTATTGCCCTCTATAACAAAATAAGATGTCTGGGAAAACAAACAAACAAACAAACAACAAACCTAGTGCAAATGCCAGGTATGAAAAAGTGGCAATTTTCAGCAGTAAACGCAGTGATTAACCTGTATTCCTGAGATTTGTGAAGCACTGCAGAATGAAAACTTCTGCACAAACTTCTAAAATATAACCCATTGTGTTATTTACAAATGTATAAACAGAATCCTAAATTAAAAACCTGAAAGAGCTGAGAGATGAGCTGAGCACTACATATTTGCTTGCATCTTTTTATAGGTTAGTTACCGAATTTTTGCTACATAATGTTTTTCTAAGCAAATATTCATTGAGCTAGCAAAAGTATTAGAGCTAATCACTCCAGTTTTGCTTTAACATGGCATTTTTCATGACACTGACTCTCAGGATTACAATTTTGTTTTGACACACAAAATAATATTTAACTGCTGGATGGAATGAGATTATCACCTCAAGTGCTTCAGCATGAACATATAGCAGAAACTCTAATATTTTCCCATCCTTTATGGACAAACCCAAGAAGAGCTTTGAAGTCCTGTCACTGATGTTGGTGCATAATTTAATAAAGCTGTAATTTTAAATATGCACCTTTACGTATAAAAAATACTTGAACTTATGCTTAATTTTAAGTGTAGGTGTATTAGCTCCCACAGGGTTATTCATATGCCTCAATCCTTCACTGGTCTGGATTTAATTGGCAAAACATGTTATAATCAAATTAAAGGCTAGGTTGCCACTTCAGGCACAGCCTTTAGCAAGAGAATGATGTTTAAGCAGCCCCACATCATGATCTATCCTGGAAATGTTTTTATTTCACAGACATATACAGACCTTTTAAGTTACAACCGCTGGCACAGTTACTCAAGTGATAAAAAATAACCCTCATACAAGGGACTGGGAATCAATTCTCACAGCCCTAATTCCTCTCTGGTTTCTGTTTTGTGAGGCAAAGGCTGACATTTGTGTTGGATAAAAGTGTTGCCAGACACTCATTTCCCTGTGTACTCACCCATACCTTTGCTCCCAGGTAGAGAAGGGAGGACTTCGCTTCGTTAAGTCCAACCAGTATTTGTTCCCTTCCTTGTACCTTTGTTGAGATCCCAAGTTGAAGATAAGCTGGCCCTGGAATGGTAGAGGCTTCCTTTACGAGGAGACGCATACACAGATGGCCATGCTGGAGCAGCCAAAAAAGCATAAGAAGAACCCAATTATACATTTTTATCTTGCTGTAGTATTATCCTCTACTGTGACTACCAAAATCTGAATCCTACTGCAGACCAGGTATGAATATTCATCCCTCCTGGGGCAACTTAAATAGAAATATTCGTTCGTTGGTGTCTTTTAGTAGTTATTTTCAGCCCTGTCTGTCTCTGTCCAAGAATGGAGAGCTCAATTACTACAATCAGGAAGAACTAGGTATATAGGTATTTCCAGAACAATTCAGTTGTAGCTTTAATGCCCTGCAATACCAGGTTTTCAAGACATTCTTGCTAAGATTCATGGGATGTGACCAATATAAAAGCAGATTTTTTTTTTTTTTTAAAGGAAACTGAAAAATAAGCCCCAGAAAATTCCAGTGAGTTTTCCCTTGATACCTAGATCTGTATCTATCTACAACTCGATAGTTGTAGGACAGGATGTTTCCCTATTATCCAAAAGTGATGTAAAATTCTTTTGAAGAAATGTTTTTGTTGGCTCTTTCATACTGTTGCTGTCTCCCTTCTGACATGTCTCTGTAGCTTGTGTGAGTTGGTTTGTGAACTAATTTAAAGCAAGAAAGACAAATGTATTTTAAAAAATTGTCCCACACTGACAAGCAGACTGATCATTTTGCATTCTAGCTTTTGTGAGGGGGGATAAAATTGCTATATAACATTTTAGATTAAAAAAAGAAATATTCAGCATTAAATATTCAACATTAAAGTTCCTTGAATTTAAAAATAAATCTACAGCCTTTCTTCTAAAAATGCTGCTGTCAAGTACTGCTGATTCTCATTCAGGAAACACACTATGTAAGAATACAGTATTTATCAAGCTAAAGGAGAAAATATTTTGAAAAATTAGTGACCTCTAGTATAGCCTGTAAGAGCTTTTGTTATTGATCAGATCTGTCAGGGAATGGTGTCTATTTGTGGAAGGTGCCACACTTTTCCATTTTGAGGAACTGTGATGCTCACATGTCAGTGGCATTCCTGAAAAAGTTTGACATCAGAGACAATGAACTGCTAAAACAATCTCACAGGAACTTTCTCCTTGTGACCAATGAGCCTGTAAAATATGTAAGATTAATTGCGTACATGACATACAAGACGAAGTCATAGTACCACTAGATGAAGGGCAACCAGCTCAAGTTCTATCATAGAAACACAATTGGAAAGGTCCTTCTCATGCTGAGGTCTTCCCTTAGTTTTAATTAGTTTCTTCCTGGAAATATTGACATAGTGAAGAACAAACGATGGGAACAAAGGGTTGCAAATACAATAATGAACGTTGCCTAAGTGCCTGAGCAGGAAGTTGAGTGATGGAAAATCTGCTTCATTGTTCATAGAATCATAGAATCACAGAATGGTTTGGGTTGAAGGGCCCTTCCCAGCTCCCCCAGTGCCACCCCTGTCATGAGCAGGGACATCTTCACCAGCTCAGGTTGCTCAGAGCCTCATCCAGTCTGGCCTGGGATGTCTCCAGGGATGGGGCATCCACCACCTCTCTGGACAATCTGTTTTACCATCCTTACTGTAAAAAATTTCTTCCTCATGTCCAGCCTGAATCTCCCTCTTTTAGTTTAAAACCATCACCCCTTGTCCTGTCACAACAGGCCCTGCTCAAAAGTCTGTCCCCATCTTTCTCATGGGCCCCTTTTAAGTGCTGAAAGGCCACACTAAGGTCTCCGTGGAGCTTCTCTTCTCCAGCTGAACACCCCAACTCTCTCAGCCTGTCCTCCCAGCAGAGCTGTTCCAGCCTCAGATCATTTCTGGGGCTCCTCTGGCCCCTCTCCAGCAGCTCCATGTGTGTCCTGTGCTGAGGACCCCAGAGCTGGAGCAGCACTGCAGGGGGCTCTCACCAGAGTGGAGCAGAATTGTATCTCCTTACAGAAGATCAGCATGGACTGCGTGGTGCTGGGCTTACTCCAAGGCTTACTCCTTACCCTTCCTTCAGGGAGAGCTGAGGCTCTGCAGGTGCAATGATTGTAATGTCCTAGGATGCAATAAGGACATGACCAGGATCAATTACCAGAGTGGGCCACACATAGCACGAAAACACATCACGGTCTTCATGGCTTCATGATAGTATTTTTTCTAAGATTTTGGGTACTAATCTTATTCGATATCCATCCTCAATGAGTTCAGAGACTAAATGAAGTAGTACCCATAAAGTAGCATACACTTAATGCTTATTAATATTTAAGTGTGATAAGAAGAGGAGAGAGATTTTCTCTGCAGATGGAAGACCTTAAATGTCTTTGCCCTACAGCTGGATAAGTTGAAGTTTATTCCATCTAGCAAGCTAGTTAACAGCCTTCAGGCACTGTTCAATTGTGGAAGTTTACAAAATATCCTAAACAACCTTCTCATCTCTGTGGTTTATAATTCTAAGCCCTCCTGATGCAGACTTCAGTTCCAACATCTAATCTGAGAGCTGACGTATCTCAGCACCTCATGAGATCTAACATCCCACTCCTGATCTTCTCCTGGCTAGCAAGAAGTGCTGATGGTTACAGCTGATTGCAGCATCTGATATTAGTAGCCCTCTGGAAAGAAGGTGGACTATAAATCATCTTGAAGAGGAACAAAATCAGAATTTTTTTTTCACAAAGAAATAATCAAACCCTCGTATTTTCCAAATAGATAAATGGATAAGATCACAGTTATTGAAATGACGATGAGCTACATTTTGTCAATTGTCCTGGTTTTGTTAAAAACGAGACCAGTTCTCTTTTAGGGATTTTTTCCTTTCAGCTAAATTCTTCTAGGTGGCTGTACTTTTCTGAGTTTTAGCCTGCATATTTTTCCTCGGATGCTGTACTCGGTGCTGATAAGAAGACCAATGGAATGCTGAAGAAGTTCGTGTTTAGATTTATTACTATGGTAGCCAAGACAGACTGATAAGTTTTCCCATGTTCCATTGTGAGAGGGGCGTGTTTGAGGAGGG
>VWYH01004547.1:65677-78565 GCA_013399365.1 Pampusana beccarii | reverse complement strand
CGGCGGGGCCCGCGCTGGGGCGGGCAGCCGGCGGGGGTCCTGCGGCGGGCGGGTCCCACAGGGCCCGGAAGGAGCCCCGGGGTCCCCCGGTCCCCGCGAGGATGCGGGTGGCTCAGCCGGAGTGCGCGGTGCGGGGGGAGCCGGTGTCCCGGGGCTCGGCCGGTGAGCGGGCAGCGCCGGGCGGTGACTCCCTGTCTCTCTCCCAGGACCTGATCCGGAGCTGGGGAGCATCCCCAGCCCCCATTCTGAGCCTGCATCGGACCTGGAGCAGCAAGAGGCATCCTGGGCCCGTTTGATGCTAAAGATGTTCCCGCAGAACCGGCCCCCGGTGAGCCCACAGTTTGGCCTCGTCCCCCCGGGCTGTGGGCAGACACGCAGTGTGATGGCAGCCGCGCCGGCCCGGTCACGGCAGGGCCTGCACCCCAAACCGAGCTCTGCACCTGCCTCACCCCGTGGGACGGGTCGGCCTCGGCCTGAGGAGTTGTGCCGAGAGCGCGTAACACACGCAGGAGCGTTGTGGCTCTTCACAAACAGCTGCGGAGCCCCAGCGCTGTGGGGATTTGGGTTTTCCGATGTGCTGGAAGCTGGAGTGTGGTCAGGGCATGACTGTGGGACCGGTGACAAGCGGGTGGGAAGCTCTACCGTGTGGCACATGGGTGAGGACAGAGCCCGTGCCGGGGCTGGGCAGGAGGGCCCGAGGGTTTTGTGCTCTGTGCCGCTGGTTCTTCATCCTCCCGTTCTGGCTCAGTGGCTGAACCGATGCTGAAAAGCTGGAGAACGCTTGCCCTTGGTGCCTGGCTGGCACCAGGTTCCTCTGCAGTAACTCTGCCTCCTCCTCCTCCATGTGCTGATCTCCCAGGCGTGGGAAGCCCCTGGGGGACTCGGGAGCCTCGCTGGCCGTGGGCAGTGACCCCGGGGTCTCCTCCTCTGCTTAGGCCCATCTCCAGGCACCCTCGGCTGCCTCGGGAGCTGCTGTCGCTGCCAGCGCCATCCCCAGCACCCCCCAGTCCCTCAAGCTGACCTACCCAGAGACGCTGGACCGCATCAAGGAGGAGTTCCAGTTCCTGCAGAACCAATACCACAGGTGAGGAGTTGCGAGAGCTGGCGTGCCAGCAAGGCCCTGGGCACCGAACGGGCGCTGGCGAGAGCTGGGCTCCCCCCGGTGTCCGTGCGGGCTGGCGGGAAGCGCCATCCCGTGCTGCTGCGGGCACCGGTCCATCTGGAGCACGGCTGTGCCAAGCACCACCTTGGGAGCTTGAAATGACACAGCCAGAGGGGAAACTCGGCTTCGTTTTGCCAAAAGCCGTGGGACGAGGGTGCTGACTTGTAGGGCCCGGCTTCTGGGCTGAGCTGGAGTCATCACTTAGCGGTCCTGGAGTCCCTCTGATCCCCCGTGCTGCTGGCCAGGATCACCTCCCCTTCCCCGCATGGTGCTGGGCAGAGCAAGGTTTGAAACGCAGCTCGGCTTTGCGGCTCACTCCATTTGGGAAGCAGATGCTGGGGAGGGGGTTAAAACTGTGCAGATTGCTCCCCGATGCCTGGATCCCTTTGCTGTCCATCTCCTCTTTATCAGCCCCTTCCCACCCTCTTTCAGGTGGTTTTCTTGGCTTGTGCTGGGAAATGGGGTTGAATCTGAGAGCAGGAGGCTGGAGCATGTGGTGTGCTGGGAGTGCTTGTGCTCTGTCCAGCCCGGGAGACTCTGGGAGGTGGGCAGGGGGTCTCTCCCTCTCCCTCCCTCCCTCTCTCTCCTGTTCTCTTTATTTTTACAGCTTGAAGTTAGAATGTGAAAAGCTGGCAACAGAAAAAACAGAAATCCAGCGTCATTATGTCATGGTTAGTGAGCTGCACCTGAAAGGAGGAGGGCGGCGGGGGGTGTCTCCTCTGAACCATCAAAGGATGCGCAGCCCTGGGATGCTTTGGCTTCCCTGTGTGTTGGGCTGTGTGGCCAGGCCCTGAGATCTGCTTGCTGTGGCTGTTACGGTCTGGTTTTCCCCCGAAATGAGCTGTGGTGTTTGAGCAAGCCTGGCTGTCACCGCGCACGGTGGCAGGGCGGTGGCGGAGCCTCTCCCACGCGGGTTGTCTCCTTTCCCACGCACAGCGACCGGGTCCGTTCTGCAGCCGTGTGCCAGAGACACCTCTGCTCCGGGACAAGGAGCTGGGCACCATTATTTTTTCTCCTGGCCTGGCCGCAGTGTGGGTGTTTGTGAACAGGGTGACCCCACACACCAGTGTGGGACAGGAATTTCTGGCTGTGGGTCCCCCTGGGCTCCCCAGCCGTGCTGATGCTGCCTTCTCTCCTTTGCAGTACTACGAGATGTCTTATGGCCTGAACATCGAGATGCACAAACAGGCAAGTGTCAGTGTGTCCCAGCTCCCCGTCCCTGGCCCTTTGGGGTCGTCCCTTCCCATGGAATGCACGGGAAGCATCTCCCTGCTGTAGCCCAGGGAAGGCTGTGTTTGGGGGTTGTGCTCCTCTGGGTTTTGGGAGCTCTGCCCCACTCTGTGTCGTGGCCTTGGCACACACGTGTGCACTCTGCTGTGAGCTGCCGTTTGCTCGCTGGGTTTCGGGAGCGTGTTCTCGGATGGGTTGTGATAAGCTTGTTGCAGTGGGGAGAGAGCAGCGGTGGAGCACTCGTGCTTGCACAACTGTTCACGCCGGTTGTGTGCGGCCGCTTGGGGACCATCGTGGAGGAGATGGGCTCCCACAGAGCAAGGAGTTGTGCAGTGTCACAGCAGGGTGATGAGCTCTGGCTCGCCACCTTCGCAACCGTCCAGTGCCAGCTGGCCCTGGGGCCAGCTCGCCAAGGGGATGAGGAGCATCCCGAGATGGGGAGCATCGGGTGGGCTCCTTGGGGCTGCACATCCCCCTCCCCGCCTCCCCGTCCCTCCCTCCCTCCCTTCCTCCCGCTGCGCCGCACTCCAGGTCACCAGCTGCTCTAAGACAGAAGGTTTCTTCTCATCTATTTTTAAAGAGGCTGCGGAGGAGCCTGCCGAGGCGTGCTGCAGCCGCGGCCCCTTCCTTCCCGCGCCCGCCGCCTCCGCCAACTGTTGCGCGGGCGCTGGCCCCGGCCCTGGGCTGCCTGGCAGACACTGTCACCGGCTCTGCGCCCGCCGGCTGGGGGTTCCTGCCGCTCTCGGCGTGTCCCACAACGTGCCGTGCCCCGCGCCATCCCAGCCGGGCGATGCCGGGGGTTCCCCTCCCCGCAGGGCTGCCCGCTCCTCTCCTCTCCTCTCCTCTGGCTGCCGGTTCTCCCCAGCCCTCGCAGGCTCGTGTTTTCTGCTGGTTCCAGGTGCCACTGGCCGCCCGCCAGCGAGCTGTCTGCACTTTTAACAAGGGCCCGTAAGTCTGCTCTGACAGCCAGCGGCCATTGTGTGAAAAATGGGAACCGCCTGCGCGGGAGCCGCGGGTTATCGCCGCCGCGGGGAGATCGGGTCGCCGTCTCTCCTCGTCTTCTCCCAAATCCGGTGCTTGCTCGTGGGCACGGGCAGGGGTCTCGGCAGTGCCGCGGGGCGGTGCTGCCCCGTGCCAGCATCCCCGGGCGCCCGCGGCACCGCCAAGGGCAGCGCTGGCAGCGGCAAGGGCCGTGGCACAGGGCGGTTTTGCCCGGGGTTGGTTTGGAGGGCTGTGGCGATGCAGCTTTCTAGGCAGCCACAGCTCAGCAGGGGAAGCTCAAGACAGGAACAAGCAGGAGACGTTAATTTTTTTATTGTTGGTTTGGGGTTTTTTTTTTTTTGGTGTGGAAGGGGCCTGTGGCTTTTTATAAAACCACCTCCCCAAATCAGCCTGGCCTTGGACTTGCTTACCGCGAGCCAGAGGGGAGGTGACGGTGCTGGTGGCTGGGGGGGCTGAAACAGCATGATCATTTTTCATGCTGAGAGCGTTAAAGTGCCAGTAAATTGCACATTAACGAGTGCGAGTGAATTGGAGGCAGCTCTCCCCAAGGAGCTGCTGCCCATCAGTGCATTAGGGAAGAGAATCCATCACTGCCGGCCCCGGGAGACAGCTAAATCCTTCCCAGAACTGCCGACTGCCAAATCTCCTTGCTCCCCCCGCTTTCTTTCTTTTCTTTCTCTTTTTTTTTCCTCCCTCGGAAGGGGAAGCGAGGGCGGGTGCCGGATTGTTTCTGCTCTCTGTGGGTCTGGCAAAAATGGGTTGGTGGCTGTTCCGGAGGGCAGCGCGGGGTGTCCCTGGGTCCGTGTCCCAAGGTCCCTGCAGGGAGATTGGGGACTTGGCTCCATCCCCAGCTGTTGGGGCCCTTCGGCCCCTATTCTCCTCCTGGGGCTGATGAGACGGTCTGGGTTCAACCCCGGGGCTGTGGCTGTGGGGCCGGGGGGTGCTCACCCCCAGTGCGGGTTGTGCGGCGTGGGGCCGGGGGTCCTTCCCCGGCCGGGGGGTGCGATGGGAGCACGGCACGCCGCTGCGCTCCCTCCCGCGCTGCTCCTGATTGCCTGTGGCACTCAAGTGTTGCAGCAAAGCAGCAGCTGCGAGGAGAGCATCTCTCCAGGGCTTCCTGCGGCCAGAGAGCGGCAATTAGCGGTTGTGGTGCCGCAGGAGGCTGCGCCGAGGGCGGAGGGAGCCTGCAGGGGCCTGACCCGCGGGGCTGGGGGCTGCGCGGGGCTCCGCATCCCTGGCAGGGAGGAGGTGGGAGCCCTCCTGGGTGGTGGTGGAGGATGCTGGGCTCATGTTTTTGGAGGAGGTGGTGTTAGGAAGTGGCTTTCCTGATTTTTCCGCCCCCCCCTGGGGCATTTCTGCTCCTTGGTGTTGAGCAGCAGCTCTTGGGGCCAAGCACCAGCCCCCTGGGGCTGCTGGGGTGGTGGTGGGGAGGGGGCTGCCTGGGGAGCCCCCGTGGCGGGGGGGGCAGCTCTGCCGCTTGCCCTGAGGACGCTGCCTCTCTGCTGCCAGACGGAGATCGCCAAGCGGCTGAACGTGATCTGCGCCCAGCTCATCCCGTTCCTGTCTCAGGAGGTGGGTGAGCCCTCGGGCCCGTCCCAGCGCACGGAGCTCCCTGGGGGCACGGGGAGCATCGCTGCTTCGGGCTGGGCTGGGGGGGCTGGCTTTGCCCCATCACCTGCAGAAACAGCCCTGCGGGTGCTGGGGGTCCCTGCTGGGTGCTCACCCTCCTCTCTCCCGCAGCACCAGCAGCAGGTGGTCCAGGCCGTGGAGCGTGCGAAGCAGGTGACTATGACCGACCTGAACGCGGCGATCGGGGTACGTCAGCCCTCTGCCTGCCGCTGTCCCCACGCCCCACGTTTGCTCGGGGTGCAGTGGTACGGTGCTGTGGATGTGGGGAGCGTCCCCCATCCATCCCAGTAGCTCCTGTCGCAGGGTGGGAAGAGGCGGCGGGAGGGATGTGGTGGAGGGACGCGGTGGCCCCAGCGGCTCGGCTGGGGGTCCCTGGGGTCGTGTCCTGCCCCTGCTCACCCAGCTCCGTCCCCGGCTGGCCCAGGGCTGCTGGTGGGCAGGAGCAGCCGCTTCCCCCTGCGCAGCAGCCGTGCTGACACAGCCCTTCGCCTCTGCTCTCTCCTCCTGCTGCTCTCCAGCACCAGCTGCAGACCCAGCACCTCTCGCACCACGCTCCCCCCATCCCCCTGACCCCCCACCCCTCCGGGATGCAGCCCGCCAGCCTCGCCGGCATCGGCAGCGCCCCGGGGCTGCTGGCGCTCTCGGGGGCACTGGGGGCCCAGGCCCAGCTCCTTGCTAAAGATGACCGAGGAGCCCACGACGCTGAGCCCAGGGGTGAGTGTGGGGGGCGGCAGCTGGGGGAGTTTGGGGTGACCGTCCTGGCAGCCGGCAAATCTGGGAACTGGGTGGTGCTGGGCCCCGGGGCTGCCTCTGTTCCCCATGGGCATCTCCCTGGGGTGGGGGCCGGGGCTGGGGGCTCTGGACCAGGCTGGTGGAATTTGGGTTTGGGTGGGGAGCGTCCCCCCTGAGCAGCACTGCTAGGAGGGCAGGGGACAGGCTGGGGGGTCATCCTGCTGCTGGCCTGGCCCTGCCACGAGCACCCCGGCACCGCGGGAGGAGCGGGCGGCTTTCCTGGGGGCTCTGGGTGGTGGCACAGTGTCCTTCCTTCCCTCCTCCTCCTCCTCCTGCTGTGCCAATGGGTTGCCACGGCGACAGAGCGGGACCCCGGCCCCGTAAGTGCCTTTTCCTTCTCTTGCACCGTTTCCCTGCGGCTGCGCAGGCTCTGGTTGGGTCCTGGGGCGCAGGCGGCCGTGGGGACGGGTCCTGCTCCCCGGCCGAGGCCTCGCGGCTGGCACAGCTCTGCGGGGGCAGTGGGTGGGTGCGCTCCCTGTGGGGACCCCTCCTCACCACACGTGGGCAAAACCCTCCTGACCCCTCCTCATGCCTTGGTGGGAGCTGAAGCCTGAGCTGGTGGTGCCGGGGGCTGCACCGGGGGCTGCACGGGACCCCTTGTGCCACGGAGCCGGTGCAGCCCCGCGTTGGTGCTGCCGGTCCCAGGAGCCCCTGGCTCTGCGTCCCCAGAGCTCCCTGGCGCTGCCCAACGGGGAGCGGGCACGAAGCATCTCTGAGTACCTGAGCAGCAGCAAGAAGAGGAAGGTGGAGGAGAAGGACTTTGTTACGGACTACGTGAGTCCTGAGCTGGGACGTCCCTGTCCCCTCTTGTCCTCCCCACACCTGCAGCATCCCAGGCGGGAACGGGGCAGCCGCAGCCCCTGTGGCTCCGACTGTCCTCTGCGTTTCAGGGCAGCGACGCGGACAAAAGTGAGGACAACTTGGTGGTGGATGAGGTCAGTGCGCCAGGGGGCTGGGAAGGGACGGGGGGGATGTCACAGCTCGCTGTGGCCGGGGTGTCCCTGTGCTCCTGCTGCAGCTGATCCCATTCCCCCCAGGACCCGTCCTCCCCGCACAGCGTGCACTCCTACTCGTCCCGGGAGAACGCGGCGGAGAAGGTCCCGCTGGGGAGGAAGGAGTCCGTCCCGCTCAGCCCGACCTCCCTGGCCTCCTCCAGCAGCACGTCCCCGTCTCGCAGCAAGGATGCGCCCACGGTACGTGTGCTGGGCTGGGCTGCTGTGGGCGGCGAGGAGCAGGGATCAGCTTGCTGGGGGGGACCTGAGGAGACGCCCCCGCAGGGCGGGAGCGCGGCTGTCAGCTCTCCCTGCTCTGTCCCTGCAGGTGGAGAAGGCAGGGACGCCCAGCCTGAAGTCCAGCACCCCCACCTCCCAGGGTGATGCCGTGGCCCCGGGCTCCAGCGCTGCCCAGTTTCGCCCCACGGCTGCCAAGGCCTCTGTGGACTCCCTGGGTGAGCTTGGTCCGAGCGCTGGTCCCGCAGCCCCCGTGGGGACAGTCCCTGCCCTGTCCCTTCATGCCGCCTCTCCCCTGGCAGCCCTGGGCCTGAGGAACCCGCTGGGAATGCAGAGCCCCTACTCAGCCGCCTTCAGCATGGCCCACCCCGCGGTTAACGGGGACATGGCCGGGACTGGTGCCTACGGCAGCCTCCACCTCATGTCCCCGCAGCTCAACGGGGCTGCGGCCGCCGTGGGAGCCGGCAGCTACGGGCGCTCCCCCCTGGTGCGTGAACCTCTTGCTGCGGGGCCGTGGAGCCGTGGGGTGCGAGCGTCCCTCACCCGCTGTTCCCCACAGGTGGGCTACGACCCGCACCCCCACATGCGCGTCCCGGGGCTGGCGGCCAGCATGCCCGTGGGGACATCGGGGAAACCGTAAGTGGGGAGGCACAGCCTTGGCAGGGGCAACACAGCCCGGCCATGCCCGGCCAGGCTTCTGCTCCCGGTTCCGAACCGTGCTGCCGGGGTCGGGCACGCTGGGCTGCTCCTCCCCCAGGATCCTCAGATGTTCTCGCTGCTCTGTCCCCTTCCAGCGCCTACTCCTTCCACGTCAGCGCCGACGGGCAGATGCAGCCGGTGCCTTTCCCACCCGACGCCCTCATCGGCTCCGGCATCCCCCGGCACGCTCGGCAGCTGCACACCCTGACCCACGGCGAGGTGGTCTGCGCCGTCACCATCAGCAACTCCACGCAGCACGTCTACACCGGGGGCAAGGGCTGCGTGAAGGTGTGGGACGTGGCGCAGCCAGGCACCAAGACCGCCGTGGCCCAGCTGGACTGCCTGGTGAGGACGGGCTCGTTTCCCTGCACTGTGTCGTGGTGACGGGGTCTGGGGTCCCCGTCAGGGATCTCAGGAGTGCTGGGGGTGTCTGTGCACCGAGCAGAGTCTCTGTGCGTTTCTAAGTGGGGCTGGGATGGGGCTGCTGGGGCGGGATGGTGGTTCCGTGATGCCAACGTGCCACCCTGCACCACCCATCTGTTCTGAGCGTCCCAAGGTGTTGGGGGCCTGTATGGCACCCCGCTCTTGGCATTGCTTTGTCTGACAGCATCTCTTGAAATGAACCTTTGCCATTGTCAGCCCCCTGGCCAGATACTCTGTACGGCCTGCAATCACGTGGGCTGAAGCATCACTGATTCAGCTCTGTCCTTGTTTCTGCTTTTGCTTGTGTGAGTCTGGCTAGAGGGAGAACTCCTATTTCTTTTAAAAATAAATGAAATGGTCTGTCAGACATCAGCAACTCACCAGAGCTGAGCTGGAAGCACAGCCATCACCTGAGAGTATTTTTAACCTGTGTTCTTTGAGGTTTATTTTAAATGGGCTGCCGGAATCGGAGTCCCTGTGCCTGCTTTGAACAGCTCAAACCCAAGTCCTCTCTTCGACTTGCTGGCCTTGAGGCCCGGGCAGCCTGACAAATATTCCTGGATGGTGCTGACCTTGAAGATACAGATGCATAAGCAAGGAAATGACTGAGTCATGATAATTTCAAGCTGCATCAGAAATTTGGGAGCAGGGAAAAATGATGTTTTAGTGCTCGGAGCCATGGGCTGTTGAAGGGCTTAACGGGGTCCTCCCTCCTGCACCCCAGAACCGTGACAACTACATCCGCTCCTGCAAGCTGCTGCCCGACGGCCGGAGCCTGATCGTGGGGGGAGAGGCCAGCACCCTGTCCATCTGGGACCTGGCGGCCCCCACGCCCCGCATCAAGGCCGAGCTCACCTCCTCCGCCCCTGCCTGCTACGCCCTGGCCATCAGCCCCGACGCCAAAGTCTGCTTCTCCTGCTGCAGCGACGGCAACATCGTGGTGTGGGACCTGCAGAACCAGACCCTGGTCAGGTGAGCCCGGGCCCGGGCAGTGTGGGCAGGGCTGCTCCGAGCTCTTGGGGCCAGGGAGCGCTCGGTCCCGCAGTCTAACCCAGGCCATGGGACGGGCCCTGGCCTCGCAGCCGGGGTTCCACGCTCCTCCCTGCGGGGGCTGCAGCCCTGACAGCCGTGCCCTCCCCTCTCCGTCCCCGCTTTCCCAGGCAGTTCCAAGGCCACACGGATGGCGCCAGCTGCATCGACATCTCCAATGATGGCACCAAGCTGTGGACGGGGGGGCTGGACAACACGGTGCGGTGCTGGGACCTGCGCGAGGGGCGGCAGCTGCAGCAGCACGACTTCAGCTCCCAGGTAGGGCTGGGCTGACGGGAGCTCCGTGGGACCGGGACCTGCTGGTGCTGCCCGAGCCCCTCTGTCCCCCCAGATCTTCTCCCTGGGGTACTGCCCCACGGGAGAGTGGCTGGCCGTGGGCATGGAGAGCAGCAACGTGGAGATCCTGCACGTCACCAAACCAGACAAGTACCAGCTGCACCTCCACGAGAGCTGCGTCCTCTCCCTCAAATTCGCCTCCTGTGGTAGGCGAGCCCCGTGTTTTCTGCTTGGGCCGTGTACGGTCCCGGACGGGTCCTTTTGGAGTCCCAAATGCTGACCCATTTTCTCCCGCCCCAGGGAAGTGGTTTGTGAGCACGGGGAAGGACAACCTGCTGAACGCCTGGCGGACGCCCTATGGAGCCAGCATCTTCCAGGTGCGCAGCCCTTGGTGTCGGGGAGACGTTCCTCTGGCTGCGGTTGTGCAGAGCAGGGACTGCCCGGTACAACCCAGCTGTAACTGTATCTTGGCAATAATCAGCCCCGTGCACAAACTCGACCCTGCAGCCTCCCCAGGCACAACTCGGTGCCCCAAGGCCGCGGGGTGGGAGTCAGCCCTTGTCTGGGGCTGCTGCTCGTGTTCACCCTGCGCCCTCCTCTCCTCTCTCCAGTCCAAGGAAACCTCCTCCGTCCTCAGCTGCGACGTCTCCACCGATGACCAGTTCATTGTGACCGGCTCGGGGGACAAGAAAGCCACAGTTTACGAGGTCATTTACTGAGACCAAGAGAGGTGCCATCTGTGGGGGGGGCCCACGCCGCGTGGACAGGCAGACGTCCCCGCGGGACGGACGGACGGACGGGTGGACTCTCCCTGCCCTCCTGCTGACTTCCCAAAGAACGTGCAGCCCGTGGCCATGGCGGCCGAGCCCGGGGCGAGCGGCGAGGGCCGGGGGTGGCCCTGGGCCCGCGCCAGGCGTCACGCGGGGAGGCGGCCGCTGCTGCTCGTGGCGAATTTCCCGGGGAATTTCTCCTTGTTTTGTTCTTTATTTGTTGGTTGGTTTCTAAATCTGGACTCTGAGGGAGCTGGGGAGANTTCAGGTTGCCTGTTACAGTGAGGTACTCGAAGCTCACAGAGAGGGAGAAGATTCTGAAACTGTAAAATTGTGTTGTGGTTGTGTTTTTTTGGTTTTGTTTTGTGGTTTTTTTTTTTGTTTTTTTTTTTTTTTGGTTAAGGCTCTGGGCCAGGCTCGAGAGGATGGTCTCTGTCCTCATCTCCCTCTGTGCCTCCTCCTAGGGTGTATTTAATAATAAAACCAAACAAAACAGCACAGCGGCGCCCTGTCCTGGTCCCGTGCGCGGTGACAGCCCGGCTGCTGTGTCCCCAGTGCAGCCACCGTCCCTGCAGCCGTGGGGAGAGGCCGGTGCTGGAGGAAGCGGTTTTGGAAGGAAGCGAGATGGGAGCAGCCGGCGCTGGTTTATCGGTCTGGCCTCCGGCCAGCGCGGCCGTGGGGAAGCGGCGCTGGGAGCGTGGCCGTGGCCAGGGCTGCAGGGGACGCCGGGGGCTGCGCCCAAACCTGGCGCCGTGGGAGGGGGCACACGTGGGAATCCCCTCCTTTCGCTCCTCCACGGGCTGTTCCGCTGCCGTGCTCAGCCCTGCAGCCGCAGGCAGCCCCGCTGCTCAGGCAAGGTTGTAATTCCCCCTTCTTCAGATGCAGTTGATGCATTGCCCGGCTGGAGACAGGCACATTAAAGAGTCGTTTACTAGGCACAAGCGAGTTTGTGTTCCCCTGGATTGGGATTTGCCAAGATCATACCATAAATTAGTGTGTTTCCTGGAAGAAAGTAAGAAGAGAAAAAAAAAAATAAAAAAAAAAAAGATAAAATGGGACATTTTGTAGCCAACATAAAAGCCAATAAAGGAACATTTCATTTCCCACTGGGAAGGGAGGGACGGTGAGTTGTTGCAAAGAGGGGAAGGCAGCGCAGGGCTGAGGGCCAAACCCTTCAGCATCCCATTGTCCCCTGCTCCCCCAGCGTGGCAGCAAGGTGACAAGCCTGGCAGGGAACACCAGACGTGCCCCAGCCTTGCTCCAGTGCCTCCCAGTAAGGGCAGAGCTCACCAGTGGGGAGGCCACAGCTTGGCAAGGGGACAGCGGTGCCCTGGTCTGGTCTCCTGCACACACCAGTCACAAACTGCACCTCGCTGCCCTTGTGCAGAGCCCGGGAGAGGGCGGCTCAGCTTCCCAACGTGTGACAAGGGGCCTAGGACGCTGATCGGCTGGGGGAGTCTGTCTACCCTGTTTTCCAACCCTGATTCTGCAGGGACATAAAGCCTGCCTGCACTATTAATAATCCTTGGCGTGAAGCTGCCACAGTTTTCACTAATATGGAGATGTCAAAGTAAAAAAAAAGCTACTGCACAATGTGCAGGAGGTGTCACAATAACTCAGCTGCTATTATATATTGTTCTCTTTATAATAAATACCACAACAGCCCAGCCTGCATTGCTGGAGTCATAACAAGTAGGGTTTTGTTTTTAATCAGAAAATATACTGATTTTTAAAGAAAGACACAGAGCAGCACCTGAACCTGACGAAAGCTCCCTGTGTGCTCACACGCCAGCGTATTCCTGCCTGCTATTCTCAGGCTGGCTTCCAAAGACCTGAGCCCGCCTCAGCTCGGGCACATCTGCGTGTGTGACATGTAAGAGGCCCCATGGCAACAAAGTCCTTCCAGCAACAAAGTCGGTGGCTAAATTCCCCACCTCTCTGCTCTCTGCAGGGATGCAATTGATCCCCCAGGACAGAAATGCAGGCTCTGCTCCTCAGGCACCAGGTTTAGGACCAAAGTTTGCATCCAGAGCAGAATTTCCCATTGTCTGGAGACGGGAGATTTGCTCAGGGCCAGCCAGGTGAATTCCCTCACCTTTGCCTTCCCTCCTGCTCAGCAAAGGCAGCATTGAAATAAAACAAAACAACTCCCTGTGTAAACTTGCACTTGGGGAAGGATGTGAAAATGAAAATCCAGTGGTGCTCCCTGCATTGCCAGCGCGGTTCAGGTCCTGCGGTGTCACATCAGGTTTAAGAACCTGTGAGAAACCGGAGCGGTGGCTTCATTAACAGCAAAGCTTCCCCTTCCATCTAACACCATGTAATAAGGATGCGATGCCAGGAACCACAGGAATTACTTTTACCGGGTAGGTCAAGGCCCTTCCAAGCAGGTGAGCTGCGAAAGGCGAGCAGCCCCATGGCGCAGCGGGACCCGGCGCTGCCCCGGCTCCCGTGACCGACCGACGGCTGCGGGGGCCGGGCATTTCCCGGCAAACCTGCGCCGGGCTCCGGTCCCGGAGCCACCCCGGCCGGGGGAAATAACCCCGAGGCCTCCGGTTTACCGACCCCCGCTGTGCTGCCGGCCCGGCCGGACCCCCCGCAGCCCGGCCCGGTGTCCGCGGCCGCC
>VWYH01004547.1:52266-65315 GCA_013399365.1 Pampusana beccarii | reverse complement strand
CGGCGGAGCCGCTGCCGGTGTCGAGGGGCGGCGGGGCTGGAGGCAGCGCCTGGGGAAGGGCCCACGAGTGACCTTGGCCGCGTCCCGGGTCTGAGCTCACGGTCCCCGGGTGCCGCCGGGCCCGTTCTGCCCGTGCCGGTGCAGCCCCGGTGCCAAGCGAGGCGGCCCCGTCGGGGGCGGCGGGAGCGGGGCGGGCTCGGGGCAGCTCCTGCCCGGCGCCCAGCGCTGTCTCCTCTCGTTCAAGGGCTCCTCTCACCTGCCGCAGCAGCTGAAGTTCACGACCTCCGACTCCTGCGACCGCATCAAGGACGAGTTCCAGCTGCTGCAGGCCCAGTACCACAGGTACGTGTTCCCGCACACCTCGGGCCCGGCCGGGGCCGCCCGCAGCCTCCGCTGGGAGACGAGAATCGAGAACCGCTCTGACCCTTCTGTTCGTTGCTTTGCATGCGGACTGAACGGGAATGCCAAGGAGGGGACCTGGTTGCGTAGCTTGGGTCACCTTTGGCTGGAGGAGGACCTAAGGCAGGGGATTAGTCACGTCCACTCGGAGCCCAGCGAGGAGAACGTGCATCTTCCCTCTGCAGCCAAGGTCTGTCCTCCGAGCGCTGCTCGGCCAGGACCACGCAGGACCTTGCCAGGCCTCCCGCGTCCTGCTGCGAGTGTTCCTCGGTTCCTCTCGCTGGCTGCCATTCTTGGACGGCTAATGCTGCAGGGAGCGCTTAGATCCAAAAGCTTCTGCTTTTCCGCGGGTGTGCATGGAAGTACTTCTGCTGACCCGAAAGCTGGCTCCTGACGGTCCGCTGCTGCGCGTGTGCGCGCGTCAGAAATACACGTGAAGCTCTTGGGTTAAATCACCTGGGTGACGCCTCTGCCATGGCCCAGCAGGCTGCGAGGCCGGGTCACGCTTGAGGTGGTGTCGTCCTGGCAGGAGCAGGCAGAAAAACTGTTGGGCAAAGGCCATTCCTGGACATCCCCGTGCCTCTGGGCAGTGGGGAGCCCCAGAAAGGGGCCGAATGAAGGGGGGGTGTCCCCCCCACCCCACTCCACCCCCTTGGACTTAATCTGCTGGGGAAGAAGCACGTTTTGCGTAGGTGAAGCTGTTCCTTGTTTGAAACAGAAAACCGCAGCACATGCTGGCTGCAGTTGCTCAGCTGGTGAGCTGGAATCTCGTAAAACCCTGGGAGCAGTGTCGCTTTCTCTGAAGGGTGTGAAGAACCTAGGGGAGAGGAAAAATAACCCTTCTTCTGGAGGGGTGTGCTGCACTTGGGCCTCCCCGCCACCCTCCAGAAATGGCTCTGGCTTTGGTTTTGAAGTTGTATTGCAGCATCCCTTGTGTGCTGCGGACAGGCCCGTCCACCATCAGCTGGGGAACGGCAAACCCGTCCTTGGGCAGCCGCCGCTGCCCGGCTTTCTGCTCCCCACCGCAGGGCTTTGCCCTGGGAGGTCATTTTCCAGCTGCTGGATGGTCGTGTGTTGGTGGGGCTGCAGCTGGGCAGGGGGCAGCAGACTCTGAGGTCACCGCTGTGCCAGCACGTGGAATGGGGACGGTGATGTCCGAGGAGCCGGCGTGGCCGGGATGGGGCCGTGCAGGATGCAGCCGCTCTGTGGCCGTCAACTCTCTCACCTCCCGTTTCGTGGTTTTTCTTACTGTTTTCTGGCTTTTCAGCTTGAAGTTGGAATGTGACAAACTAGCCAGCGAGAAGTCGGAGATGCAGCGTCACTATGTCATGGTAAGGACCGGCGCCGGCAGCGCGCGGTGGTGCGGGCTCCAGTTCGGAGTTTTGTCTTCGTGCCACGGAGCAGCAGGTCTCTCAGCAAGGCTGACACTGGCTTTTCTGAAAGCAGGGCTTTTTCGTAGTGTTCTTGCAGGCAGGGTGGCAGTTTGTCTGCCAGGTAGTGCCTCTGTCTTCCCACACAAGGACGAACTCTTTAGCAGGGAGGAGGGATGCCGGGCAAGGCCGTGCTGTTCCTTCCCTCTCAAGGAGTTACCGGAAGGTTGTGATACTGTCCGTAAAGACGAGCTGGTGCCTGGTTGCCAGCTGCTGCACCTGCCCTAGAAGGAAGAGATAAGATGGAGAAATTAATACAGCAGCTCCTCAGAGGAGAGCTGGGGCTTTAAAACCAGAAATAAGGGAGGTGGCCCCTCCATCCTCCTGTGCTGCCCGTGTGTCCACATTTCAGGGCTGTGGGGAGCAGGGGTGCTCGGTGCTGGGGCAAGGAGGTCGCGGGTTTCCTTGTGCATTAGCAGGAGGTTTCCCTGCTCTCTGCAGTCAGTGATTGCTCCCTGGGCCTGGCCGCCGCTGTGGACAGTCATCTCCAGGTGTGGCCGAGATAGATGTTTTCCCTTTAATGCTGGCAGTCACCAGGATTGATTCAGAGGGGAAGGGCTATTGCTCGTTGTGCGGCACTCGAGGCTTTGCAGGCGCAGCAGCTCCTGCCTCGTCTGACGGCTGAGCTGGAGTCGCGCAGAGCTGCTGTCGCTCCCCACCGCAGCGATTCCCGGCAAGCGAAGAGGAGGGTTTCTGTGGATGTGCAAAGCTGCTACAGCTGCTCCGATTTTTGAATAAGTCACAATTAGCAGCTTGGGGGTCGGGCTCCTGCTTCCCCGCTCAGTCTTCAGAATGCAAAGAAGCCTCGGGAGCCGGCAGCGGTGCTGGCGCAGGCTGAGATCATGGCGATACCAAGCTGGGTGCTTCTCAGGCTTGTGGCGTCGGTACCAAAACGCCAGTGATCCTCTCCTTGAATTAAACGAGCACAGATGTGGATTTTTCTTCCCCTTCGGAAGAATTGCGATTGCAGCCTGCAAGCTGAGGGAGGAGATTTCTAAACTATCAAACATCAGCCTTAAAACAGCTCCTTCCAGGGGTCAGGATTTAGCTGCTTCTGCCAATAGATCACTCTGCAGCTGCCTGTTGCTGCTGAGCAGGGGTTTTCTGGGTGGGTTTTTTGTGTGTGTTTTTTTGTTCCACGCAGCTCCTTCCCGAACGGCTGGAGCTGTGTGCAGCTGGATGTGTTCCTTGCTAGATGAAGCCCAGTTGTGATCTCCTCCATTTGCTGCTGAAGCAGCCACGCAGGCTTTAGGATGCAGGCCAGGCAGAGCTCGCAGTCAGGCTCTTTCTTTTGGCTGTGGATGTGGAAATCTGTGGAGCGCTGAGCCTTTTTCCAGGTTTGAAGCAGCGTTGCCTGCTCTCACCTCGATGCAGACGGCTGGAAGGCATCTGAGGTGCTGCATGGGCCCCGTGGTGGGTTCCCGGGTCTGTGTCGTGTTTGCCTCCCGCTGTCTTTGTTTCCCAGGGCTGGCCTCTCCTCTTCCATCCTTGCCCAGCCTCTGTACCCCTCGCTAGGGACGCAGTAGTTCCCAGCGCTGCGGTACGAAGCCTCTTTACCCGGTGGAGACTCGACTTACAGTTTCTTTTGTTCTCTTCTCTCTCTCTGTACAGTATTACGAGATGTCCTACGGGCTGAATATTGAAATGCACAAACAGGTAGGGGAAGGCGTTTACAAGTTCTCTGATTCCTGGGGACGGTGCTTGGTCTGCTGTGCTTTGCTCCCTGTGACTTCGGTGGTGTTTCAGGAACTAGAAATGCCAGGAGTCTGTAAAGTGCCAGGGTTGCAGTGCCAGACCGAGGGTCCCACCCTGGGCTGTGGGCACGTTCTGCGGCTCCCTGGGGCCTGAACGTGGGTTTGAGCAGCAGACGCGGCAGCGCAGGCGGCGAGTGGAGGGCAGGAGGTGACCCTGGGTCCCTCCCCAGGCCCCAGGGGGGTTCCTGGCCCCGCTGCCTTCCCTGTGCCTGGGAAGGTTTGTTGGGATCGCCCCGACGTGAGAAACGCCTTGGGCTCCCTCTCGCTGCAGAGCAGAGGGCGCTTCTCTTGGGCTGTGATTTGGTAACGTGATGACAGACCTTCTAAGAAAGGCTCCTCGTGATGCAGACTCTGCTGCAGCCTGGATAAGTTTGTTCATTACCCTCGCTGGTGGTTAAGCTGTTAATTATCCCCAGTGGCTAATTACCTGTGCTGTTAACAACATGAACCTCCTCTGAGCCTGACTCTATCTGGCTTCAGCTCCCAGTCACAGACTCGTCTGCATGTTGTGGCTCACTTATAAAGCCTCTTAGCAAAATTCTGCTCCCCACAAAGGCACTGGGTGCCTCCGATCCCATCGCCCGCGTTGGTGAGCCCACAAGCCTGGCTTACCTGGGAAAACCTCATCAAATGTAATTCAACACATCCCCACCTGGCTCTGTAACACTTTTCCTCTCTGTTTGCTCTCGGTTTGTTAAATGAATATTGGAGACCCAGAGAGGGAGGAGAATATTGAAAGCTTTATGCAGTTGGCAGCATTGATGCATTTAACTATGCAGGGGGGGTGAGGTGACACCCTTACCTCTGCCCCATGGCACCAGGACATCTTTTTGGGGGGAATGTGTTTTCTTAGGGCCATTGAGGGACTCGGGGAGGGGAAGAGCAGCCAGAGGTCAGTCCGGAGCCACCTGATGCTTTTCCTCTCCATTCTTCTCACCCCCTAGGCTGAAATCGTCAAGAGGCTAAATGGGATTTGTGCGCAGGTTCTGCCCTACCTTTCACAAGAGGTGAGTCCCCGGCTGTGGCCTGGGGGAGCCTCCGTCCCCTTCCTTGGCGGCTGGGGACAAAGAAGGGCTCTGTTCTCTCCCACCTGTGGTTCCTGAGTCATCGGCCACTTCTGCACTGGGGGAGCTCCAGGCAGCTAATTGGAGGAGGGTGGTGTTTAAAAAAATGCCCCCATATGGCTCCTCCTTGAGATCTGGTTCCTCTGCCTCATTAATTAATGCAGCTGATGGGCTCCTCCCACTCCCCTGAGAAATTAATTGGGAGGGCGCTGAAATTGCTGCCTGAGGCAAGAGGAACACGCAGCGCCTCTGGTGCCGTATCTGGTATCTGCCCGTGTCCCCGCACAGCCCTGCGGAGGCCAAACTCCGTGGCTGCTCCCATCGCCAGTGTTTTGGTGGGTTTTTTTCCAGCTGTGGGGCGCAGGCTGTTTCTGGGTCTGGGTTAGTTATGGGGCTGAGGGACAGGCTGTGTTCTTCCCATCCACCCGCTCTCGGGGAAGACAAAGTGGCTTGCTGATCGGATCGGAGCTGCCTAATCACTAAGCCACGATGAAACCTTTTGCATCTTAATGCAGCCCCTTTCCCCTCCCCAACCCTGTCCTGCTGCCAAGATATGAAGAAAAACCATTCTCTGGAGGGCACTGGGCAGGCGTGGTGCTCAGAGCCCTTGTGCTCTCAGGGGAGCAAGTACAATTGTCCTTTATTTTTTAAAGTAAGTGATACAGCTGTTTTTCCTGCCGGTGTCTGGAGCAGCTGTGCTGGGTTCTTCCACAGCAGCATCTTCCAGCATCTTCCAGCTGCAGTTGGTACCCAGGATATGTCCTGAGGAGGGGTCCCTGTTCTCCTTCCCTCTGGCACCAGAAATGACCCTGAATCCCTCTGTTCTCCCCACACCAGCATCAGCAGCAAGTCCTGGGAGCCATTGAACGAGCCAAGCAGGTTACAGCGCCGGAACTGAACTCCATCATCCGTGTACGTGATGCACGTTTAGGTTGGGTTTGGAGGGATGGGAATCGGTGCCTTTGGCCTTGGAGATGGGGCTGGGCAGGGGAGTTGTGACCTGGGGATGTGTGGTGCTGCAGCCCACGGGGATGAGCTGGGAGGGCTGGGCTGGTCCTGCTGGTGCAGGGCTGGTTTTGTGCAGACGTTGCACAAAAGTCATCGTCACAACGTGGACGTGAGTTTGCAGGGGAGCACGGATTCCTGCACCATCCCAGCAGGGTGCAAGGAGAGCAGCTTTGGTTTTGGGCAGGAGCTGCAGCAGCTCCTTGACATGAAAACACCATCTGTTCTTGGTCAGGGTCGGGAGGGCTTTAACTGCATCCTCGGAACGTGCCGGAGTCTGGGGCCAGATGTCCCGTGGGCCAGGGGCCGTGTCATGCTGGGGACACGCTGTTGGGTCTTCTCTTGAGGCTGTCACAGCCCAAGGATTCTAGAACGTGGTTTTTGGGTTTTGGTGGTGGTTGGTTTGTTTGGTTTTTTTTTTTCCCCTGAGCCTTTGCTCTCCAGGACTCTGAGGTCTGTGCTTTAAGCTTGGCTGCTGGCACAGTCTGGGCAGCCCAAGCCCTTGGTTTGGCGCCCGAGTCCACTCAAAATGACAATATCCCTCTTCTGTCTTCTGTCTGTCCATCGTTCCCTACAGCAGCAGCTTCAAGCTCACCAGCTGTCGCAGCTCCAAGCCCTCGCTCTGCCTCTGACTCCGCTCCCGGTGGGGCTGCAGCCCCCGTCCCTCCCCGCCGTCAGCACCGGCACCGGGCTGCTCTCGCTCTCGGCCTTGGGCTCCCAGGCTCACCTCTCCAAGGAGGACAAGAACGGCCACGACGGGGACGCCCACCAGGACGATGACGGGGAGAAATCAGATTAGAGCGAACGGGGGGAGGGGGCTGTGGGGGGTGGGGGGGTTAACGCAAGATGCAGTATCTCTCTCTAGTTGCTGTGCAGCAGGATTGCGGGGGCTCATGCTTGGTGGCGGCTCGGCAGGCCCGTCCCTGCCCCACCGCCGTCCCCGCGGACGGGCTGCTCCGCAGCAACGCGAGCGCCGTGGCAGTAACCGTGTGGCCGATCGTGCTCCCCTGTGCCCAGCCTGGCTCCCCCGTCCCCGCTCCATCGCAGAGCTGAGCCCCAGCCCGGCCTGGGCTGCTCTGGGGCCGCTGGCCCCGGCTCTCCCAGCTCCTTGGTGCCGCGTGGCTCCCGCTGCTCCCCACTTGGTATTTAAAGATGCCCCTTGATCCTAATGGTTTCTGCACAACTCCCTGCTGGGATCCCTGCCCTGAGACCACCTCCTCCCTCCCCAAGAGCTCTCGGTCTCATCGCATCGCCCTGTCCCGACCCCCCCGCGCCCCTCCTGCACTAATACCAGGCCGGCACCTTGCTGTTCTGCATGTATCTGTTCGCAGCCCGTCCCGCGGCTGCCGGGGCGGCTCCTCGGGCCGGACGGGGAGCCCCCGCCACCCGCTCCCCTTCGGCATCGCACCCGGCTCGGGGGGCCGGGGCGGCTGGGCAGAGGGCAGGGGTCTGAGAGCCTGTCCCGGACCCCCTCCCCGCGCCTCCGCCCCCGTGTAGAGGATACAGCAGCTTTCTCTGTTCTTATCTCCGTGCGCTAGCGTGTCTTCTAAAAAAAAAAAAAAGAAAAAAACAACAAAAAAATGAAAATGGAACAAAAATAATAAAATTAAATAATAATCTGGTGTTTGTATATAGTCCTTTAGAAAGATCTTGTTTTGCTTTTTGTGTTTAATCACTTGACCTATAATAAGAGGAACTGAAAATGCTGTATCAAGGACGTACAAGCTGTGCCTTTCAAATAAAGAAATAAGAAGGTTGGTTAAAACCATGACTTGCTGCCTCCTTTCTTGCCACCTTTGGGGTGACTTTAAAATCCCTCCCTCCCTCTCCTGCCCCCCCAGATAAGGGGAATTGGTGGGGAAGATCAGGAAGCTCTGCTGGCTAACCTTGGACTCTGCCTCAGTTTCCCCCGTGGGAGGTGTCTGGGTGAGCTGCCCCCCTCCAGGTGATGTGTCCCAGAGCAGTCCCTGCCCGACCTGCCCTTCCCGGGGGGGTCAGCATTCACACCTCGCGTTCTGGTTTCTCTCCTGCTCTTGTCTCCGCAGCTGCTGGCAGAACAAGGATCGTGTCGCTGCCCATGTCCCCTTTGGGACGTGGCACCTCTCCCAGGCATCACTTGAAGCTGCGTGTCCGCACCGGAGCTTTGGCTGCAGCCGGGGCGAGGAGGATGCCCAGGCAAAGGCAGAACAAACCGGGGAGCCAGGTGAGAGCGGGCGGTTCGTGAAAAGGACCTGGGAGCTCACGGGGTGAAAAGCCGGGAGGTCTGGGCTGGTGCCACCGAGGGCGCTTGGCTCTTGCTGGAGCGAGTGGTTTGGTAATGCACGGGAATGGCGCGGGTCCCTGTGGCTGCCCCGGGTCTGCTCTGCACGTGCATAATTCATTGTTCCACTGGGTGCAGAGGATAAGCTGAATCTGTGACACTTGCCCGCCCCTGGAAAACCTGGCTGGTGTTGCCCTGGGGCTGAGATTGCCCTAATGGAATTGGCTCTCAATAATTAGAGCTGTCCTCTGGCTTCAGAGGCTGCTTTGCCCTGATAACATCTTCCCCTCTGTATCTCCCAGGCCAGCTGCAGTGGGAAAATCTCCTTCCCCTGGGAAGGAATCTGTGTCCGGGGGAGTCTCGGTGCCTCAGTCCCCAAGCTCGGAGGGCCTGCTGGAAGCCAGAAGGGGAGAGGCAGCCGCTCTGTCCTGCTGGCGCTGGGCAAAGGTGAACCCTGGGGGTCTCAGCCCTGTCCCCTCCAAACCAGGTGCCCGTGCAGGGCTCGATGCACCTGCCGCAGCCGCTGCCCGTGCTCTGGGAAGCAGCGAGAGCAGAACCGCTGCTGCGCGGCGGGAGGGACCAGGTCCAGCGCTGGGCTCCCGCTCAGGAGCCGTCGGAAACGCCGTCGGGAGCCACGGTCTGACCCCGCGGTCTCGCCGCTGCTCCCGGGGCCTCACCGAGCGAGCAGGTTCTGGTGTGAAAGGCCAGCGCAGCTTCGGGCCGGGGCTGCTGCGACGCGACGGCTGCTAAAACCATCTCAGCTAAAACCATCTCAGCTAAAACCATCTCTGCTAAAACCATCTCTGCGCCGTAAGCGCTGCTGAAAACCCCGCTGGGAGCGCGGCGGCCGGAGCTGCTCAAGCGCTTTCACCTCCAGGTCACTGGTTCAACCTCGGCCCGGGGGCAGGTTATTCCTCAGGGGTGTGCAGGGAGGGAGGACTGAGGAGGAACCGGCCTGGGGTGTTTTCAGGCTGGCGATTTCAGAGGAACGGATGTTCTGTTGTTAGAGCTAATTAGCAGCCTCCCTTTGGCGGGCAAGGGGTCGAACAACCCGCTCAGCCCCAGGCTGAGCATCCTGGGCTGCGGATATCGCCTCGCTCCCTGCAGGAGACTAATGCGAAGTACAAAGACAGAACTTTGGGGCCCTCCAGATCCCCTCCAGCTTCCCAGATCCTGCAGATCATCAGCGGCAGATGCTGAGCCGAACCTCGTGCTCCGCTCCTGCTTCCCCTGCTGACCCGTTGCTGAAGCACCTTGCCAGATTTGGGCTCTGCGTACCAAAATCTGCAAATCTAACCTATACCATCAGCAAAAAAAGAGTTAACGGCACCTCCCTCATGACTCTGTCACTAGCAGCAGGCTTGAGGAAACAGCTTCTCTCCTTCCAAACAGGCTGCTCTGCCTCGTAACCTCTCTGGTGACTGGAGCCGTGAGGCCCCTCTCCTGCCTGGCAGAAGAGATTGAACACCCGTGAGAAGTGGGTGACGTGGGGCCTCCAAAGCTCTGCTGATTGGGGTGGTTTAAGACGGGCTCCTGGCAGAGAAACCCCTTCTTTTTGTGTGCCAGAGGCTGTGATACAAGAGTGGGAGAGGGACATGGGCTGAGAACCCGCTCTCCCGGCACTGGGATCCTCGGAAAAGATCGGCAAAGTCCTGGAACGCTAAGGGGGGACGGAGAGCAGCGGCAGCCGCTGTCCTGCTGTCCAAAGGGCTTTAGGATGGAGAAGCCGAGCCCAGAGGGCAGCGGCAGGACCCCGTCTGTCAGCACCCTGAGCGCCGAGCCGCATCCAGCCTGGGTTTGACACCGACTCCCGCTTGCAGCTGCCAGGAACTTGGCAAAACTCCGCTGGCTCACGTCTCTTCCCCCTCCCGCCTGCCTGTCACTGGAGGGATCACAAACCAGCATCGTTCCTCCTTGGAGAGGTGAGTGTGTGCCGGTTTTGCACTGGGTCAAGGAGGTTTCCACACCCGCTGGAATCTCAGTCCATCCCTTTCAGCTTTTTCCCACAGGACCCATCCGCGTTGCCTCTGGGCCGCAGCGGAATCGCCTCCGCCACATCCCCCTCCCGCTCCCACCCTCCTCAGTTTTCAGCGCAGCTTTGCTTGAAACAATGGCCCAGCCTGCGAGCCAGGAATGCTCCGCAGCACGGCGGAGCGGGGCCTCCTTCCCAATTCATCACTAATGCAGGAACGCCGAGCCCTTCCCGGCTGCAGCGCGCGCGAGATAAAAGCTAAAAGAGGCATCAATAATTAAAAACCACTCAAAGCCACTAAGTGCAAACAGGAGCCAACGCGCAGATCGAAGGCAGCAGCAGGGACGAGAGCCTGTCAGCTGCTGGGCTGCTCCAAGGGCGCCCGCGTCTCTCTCGCGGGTGTCCCCACAGCCTCGTGGGGTCGGGGACCTGTGGTTTAGCGCCAGGCTCAGGGCGCTGCAGAACTCCGGTTGCCAGTGCAGTTTTGGCTCAGTTCTTGTGGACTTGCTGCCAATCCCTTCCCTCAGTTTCCCTTCTCATCTCACGTTCCAGGACAGACTCAGCCCCTGTTTGTGCCAGCTGCTGGTATAAATGCCCAGGGAAATTCACATTGTCTGAAGGTGCCAGGAACTCAGCTCTGCTGAGTTCAAGGCTCCTCATTCAAGTGAGAAGCTGAAAACGGGATGGTTTGGAAGCTTCGTGGTCACCTTTGCTCCCTGCTTCCACCGGCCAGGCATAGACTGCTTGATTGGGTCCCGGTAAGGAAAATCCAAATCTTCTAAACCTGGTGATCCCAGTTCTACTCCCCTCGCCCCATAACTGCCCTACCAACCCAAAAATCCTGCACGCAAACCCACCAACACCTGGCTGCCAAAAAGCCCACCCAGGGCGGGGCTTGCCCATGTGCTTAAACTGAAGAGACAGGTCCAGACAACCTGTCTGCAAAGAACGGGGCAGAGAGCAGGGCAGGGAGCTGAAAGGTGAAATCGTCAGGCTAATTCCAGCAGCAGCAACCTGTTTTGCTTGGATCTGGGTTCAAATGGAGCTGCCGAGCGTCCCGAAGCCCAGGCTTGTTTGCTTTCTCGTGTTATAAACAGATGGGCTGTTCAGAGCACCAGCCTCTTGATCCTGGCATGGAGTTCAAACACCCTCGTCTTTTGGGGCTCTTCCAAGAGCTGCTGCTACCAGGCACAGAGAGTGGCTGCCATGGGGAGCCGGGCCCCGGCCGGTCACCCTGCAGCACTGGCAGCGCCGGAGCTGAGCCTGGCTTTGCTGCTGGGCTCAGCCCATCCCCTGCCCTGCTCCTTGTCCCCACGCCCAGAGGGAGGAACGGGATCAACTCCCTTTGCTGCTGCTGCAAAGGGTTAACTGCGCTTGTTTTCTCCCACCTTGCAGCACATGCTGAAGCAAATTCATATCTGGGTTCCAGGGCTCACGCCCATCATTAATGGAGGGTGATGAAGATGAGAATCATTAGTGGAGGGTGATGAAGATGCATGTGACAACCATTACTCCAGAGCTGCCATTCCAGGTTTACCTGTGTCACTCTCCAAGACGGGAGAGCAGAGAAACTGCCTAAGGAAAACTGGTGGGTTTTGGTAAGCAGTTTCGAAAAATGGTGCAAAACATCTTCTTGTCCTCTCTTTCCCTTGAAACACGATTGGAAATGATTCCAGCTTTTGAGGAAACACTTTCCTTAAATTAAAAGCTCTTCCAATAAGGCAACAAACCAAAAAGAAATTATTTGAAACTTTGCATTTGGGTTAAAATATGTATATTAATATGCGCAGACCTATGACATACACACACGCATAGATGGAAGGAAGGTTTTTCAAGAGCTCTGGACCGCGGTGCTGGACGGGGCTGCTGACCCGGGATGGGGGAGTCTCCGGTGCCACCGCCAGCACGCAGCAAGTAAATAACGCAATTAATAAAAGATAAGGATGAAATGTGAGGCATTAAATATTTAACCTCGCGCCTGCCTGCGCAGCGCCCAGGTGCAGCTGGTTCCTGCAATATTTAAGGACCGTTCCTCGCTCTCCCGTTACCGCCCCCAAAACGCGGGATGCGAGGCGAGATTGCGGGGGGACCCTCGGTGGGGCGGGGGTGACTCTCGGGGCAGCGCTCGGTGCCCCTGGAGCCAGCGGGACCGTCCCGCGGCAGAGCCGAGCGCCCGGGGCCGCTCGGGGCTCCCTTTTCGCCGGGGCTCCGGGGGTCGCCCGCGCGGGGCCACCCCGGAGCCTGAAGGAGCCCGAACCCCTCGGCTCCGCTCCCCCGGGGCCGCCGCCCCACGTTACTTTGAGTGGCAGCCGGCGGCCGCCGCAAAACCTTATGGGTCGCGTAGTCCGCCCGTCCTGCACGCCCGCAGCGGGAGCCCCGGCTGCCCGGCGACTCTGGGCCGGGCCCGCTCGAGGGCTTCGGGCGCCGCCTCCCCGGGCGCTGGGCGGGCAGCGGGTGGGTCGGTTCGGTCTCGGACGCCGCCGTCGAGCACGGCGCAGCACGTGGCGAACTACAACTCCCAGCGTGCTGCGCGGCACCCCGGCTGGCGCTCCCGCGGGACGCTCGCTGCTTATTGGCTTCCCCGGGATGTGTCGTCACGAACCCATGTGGGAACGGGGCAGGGCGATTGGCTAGCGCTCACGTGGCGGCAGCCAATGGCAGGCGCAGCTCCCGCCGGTGCGGGCTGTGAGGCTGGTTAAGGTGGAGCTGCTCGGCGGCTGCTGCGTGCACTGTGGGTGCGCTCCTGGTGGGGCTGCGCCGTCCTGGGGTCGCTCCCGTCCGGGCAGGGGAAGGGCCGGTCCCGAGTTTCCCCTTGGCGTTAGGCTCTCTGCAGTCCCGCGCCCAGCCCAGGCGTCGCAGCCCGTCCCAGCGGTGAGCCGCCCCCCCCCGCTCCGGCCACCTTCGTTTGTGCTCTCGGTGCCCCCGCGCTGCCCCGCTGGCGGCCGGTGTCGTGTCTGCCCAGGGACGGGGCTGCTCTCAGCCTCCGGGGCAGTCGGCGCGGCTCCGCTCCCGCCTCTGCCCGGCGCCGCAGCAAGTGTGGCCGAGCTGGCGGACATGCGGGACGGAGGTCCCGGGGCGAGGGGGGCGCCCGGGCCGCCGCGAACACGGAGCCGGTGCGGCCAGCGGGGCCGGAGCTCCAGTGCTGCCCGGGCCGGCGGCGGAGCC
>VWYH01004547.1:39010-52206 GCA_013399365.1 Pampusana beccarii | reverse complement strand
GCCCGAGCCGCTCGGCGCCCCCGCTGCCCCCTCGCTGCCGGCGTCGAGGCGAGAGACCCCCGGGGACCCCCGGAGCGCGGCGGGGGGAGCTCCCCCGGTAGGGCGGGAAGACGGGCGGGGAGCAGGAGCCGGGGAGCGGGGGGGCCGGAGCCGGGGCGCTCAGGATGTTCCCGCAGGGGCGGCACCCGGTAAGTACCGGGGCGGGTCGGGCTGGGCGAGGGCAGCGCGGCCGAGCCAGGGGTTCCAGCCGCGCCGCTTCTCCGCAGCCTCCCCTCCAGCCCGGGCAGCCCTTCAAGTTCTCGGTCCTGGAAATCTGCGACCGCATCAAGGAGGAATTTCAGTTCCTGCAGGCTCAGTACCACAGGTGGGGGTGGAGCGGGGCTGCGGGACCGGGACGGGAGGGGACCCCTTGGTTTGGGGGGAGAGTAGGGCAGAGGGTGGGGAGACAAGATGGTTTAGGGGGCAGGAGGCGGCCGGGTGTCCGGCAGGGGGGAGCGTTTGGAGAAGGAGTGTAACAGGGACTGGGGGAGTCTGGGCACGGGGAGAGGATGGGGTGCAGACCAGGGGTGAATTGGGGCAGGTGAAGATGGAGAAAGGGGGGTCCTGGTGAAAGGAGGGCTTGGGGAAGGATGGGAGAGGGGTCTGGCCTGAAGGGCAGCATGAAGCCTTGAATTGGGGTGCCAGATCTTCACTGGCGATCACAACGGGGACACCACCCACAGTTTGTTTCCCCTGGCTGAGCTGGGCATAGGGTGACATGGAGGGAAAGCAGCAGGAACGGGGCTCTGGCGGGGGTGACAGTGTCTGGGGGCAGCACAGCCGCAGGGGTTTGGGCCCCCAGGGATGGCAACGCCAGCCAGGGGTCCGCGTGACACCCCCGTGGCCCCATGAACCTGCGGGGCTGGCGATGCGCCGGGCCTGCTGATGTCGCGGGGTGGAAAGCAGGGACTGGGGAGACGAAGCAGGAGATGCGGGTCTGTGAGTGAAAACTGCGAATCCCCTTTGCAGCCTGAAGCTGGAATGTGAGAAGCTGGTGAGCGAGAAGACGGAGATGCAGAGGCATTATGTCATGGTGAGCTACCCCTGCCCTGTCCCCCGTGTCCCCTGTGTCATCCCTGACCGCTGTTCTCCAGTGAGGTCCTGGGCTCTGGGTCAGCTCAGCCGCTCACCCGAATGGGCCGGCGGGCTCTCCGAGCCCCCCTGCCACGGGGCTGCCTGGCCTGGGTGACGGGGCTGCCCGTGCGTGAGATAGGAAGGAGTTAATGGTTATTCCTAGCAACGGCTGGCTCTTCTGCTGCTGCTCTGTGCTGCTTGAGCCCAGGAACTGTGCCATGGGTTTTGTCTCTTTTATTTTCTTCTTTCCCTTTTAATGCTTAGCCTTTTAAGAGATCTCCACCATCCTTCCTGTCTCTCTCCCAAGGCTTAGAACTGACTGATACCCAAAGGCTGGTGTTTTGGGTGGAAGGGGAAGCTGCCTTTAGGAGGAGCAGGGCAGGACCCCTCCTCTGTTTCCAGCATGGGGTTAATCCCCCCTGGCACCACCCTGGGCACCAGCCCAGCCCTTCTGCTGGCAGCCCCGGCAGGAGGGGGAGCTGCTGCTGGGAGGAAGGGAAGAGGATGGGAATGGCAGAGCTGGAGCAGCATTCCCTCCCCTCCAGCATCTGACATAACCAGCCACTCCAGGGAAAGGGGACCCCAAATTACGCCATCTGAAAGGCAAACAGACCTAAACTGGGGCAACCCCCATCCCCTGGGTAATGACAGCCTGGTGTGCGAGGCCAGGGCTGTACTGGGCTTTATTGGCACGTTCTGTGACCCACCAGCTGGGGTCTCTTCCTGCATCCCGGAGGCTCCAGGTTCCCAGAGCTGGGCTGGAGGACAGCGAGTCCTCTGGTCCCCTGTTCTCCTGGTCCGCGGGGCGAGGGGACGGGGTCTGTCACCGCTGCCAGAGTCACGAGTGACCGGTGACAGGCGGAAGGCAGCGTCACCTTTTCTCATGTGCAGGCACAGCCACCCGTGTGGCGAGGGCAGTGGCGTCCAGGAGCGGGTCTGGTGTGGAGGGGGACGGGGCAGGAGGGGGTGTGGGGAGCAGGGGGGCCGCCTCACGCTGGCTTAAACTAGTGCAGAAACAGCAGTTTGATCATCGCAGGGGTTGGACGGTCTGCTGTGGCTGCTCCCTGCCTTGTCCCTGGCTGGTGGCACAGGTCCCAGCCACGGGACAGCTGTTTGTCATGGGCTGGGAGAAGAGTCTGGGGGGGCTGTGAGCCCCCTGCTGGGAACGAGCCCATTGCTGTGGGCAGCCCCTGACCACGCTGTGTTGTGATTTTGCTCCCAGTACTATGAGATGTCCTACGGGCTGAACATCGAAATGCACAAGCAGGTGAGTGAGGTGGGGTCCAGGGGAAAACGGGCAGGAGGCCAAGGCTTGGAGACTTTGCTGGAAAACGATCTCCCTTGTCCCCGTGGAGCTGCGGTGGCACGGGGGATGCAGCACGGCCCTGTGCGAGGGGCTGCCCTGCAGAGGGGTTCGGCAGGGGTCAGGCAGGGTGCTGTGGGTGCTGTGGGACCGGGTCTCCTCCCCGCATCCCGAAGCACCTCTCAGAGCCCGGCCACATCCCCGCTCAGGTCCCTGGGGCCCCAGGTGCAGGAGGGAGTGTGGAGAGAACTGTAGGAGCTGGAGCCCGGAGGCAAATGGTTTCTGTCTTTTTTTTTTTCTTTTTTTAAATCCCTTTTTCCTTTCCTGAAGCCAGAGGAGTGTTTTCACCCTTCCCTGGTTCCCCTTTTGTTCCAGCATTAATTTGCTTTCCCTCTTCAGATTTATCAATCTAGTCATCACGGGCTCTCTGCCAGGGAAATTAGTTTGGACCAATGCCTGACAAAGTGGCAAGTCAACTGCCATATTCCTCCAGCTGGCTCAGCCCCTCCGAGCTTGCTCCTTTTGTTAGCAGGGAGAGTTGCAGAGCCCGTGAGCACGTTCCTGCCGTCCCCATGTGCTCCGAGCTCCAGTGGGGTGACTGGGACCGGGGTGGGGTGACAGAGGCCGTGGCCAAGTGGTTGGGACAGGGAGCCCTGGGTGGCTCCTGGCTCAGCCTGGGCCGGAGGGCTCCAGCGCAGGGTTGTCTGGCTCCTGGGTCCCGTTTGGGTGTCAGGACAGTGGGTGGTGACCCGTGGGTGATGGTGCTGGTGGGCGCAGGCTCCCCAGGGAGCCGCTGAGCGCAGCAGGTAGATGTTCCCTTTGTTCTTTGCCGTCTTTGTGCATGGTTTGACCTCTCTGCCGTGCTGCCAGGGATCGTGGAAACCTGAGACCAGAAAGCACTTCAGAGCAGCCAATCCCTCCGCCAGTGCCCAAGGGATTTGCGGAGGGTGGGGGGATCAAGTTTTTCCCAGGGGGTATGGATTTTGTGGAGGCTGGGCTGGAAACCACAGCCCTGTCCCTTGGGAAGCGCCACTTACCCGGTGGGGACGCGGCTGGGCTGTGGGTCTGTCTGAGGAGAGGCCGCGGGGTCCGGGGGGCTCAGGGGGCTGCGGGGGGGAGTGGGAGCCCCTGCTCCGCCGGGCAGGGAGGGCAGAGCCTGTGCCAGTCGGTGCTTTGCAGTGTTTTGCTGGCACGGTGCAGAGGGCTGAGTCCGCTTGTGGGAGTTTTGCGTCCTCCTTGCTCTCCCTCTGGCTTCGAGTCCAGTGTTCGGGGGGGGATAAAGTGGCGGCTCCGCTCCCCTGCCCGGCCGGGGTGGTGAGAGTGGCAGCCACAAAACCACAGCGGGTTTGGGCTGAGCGAAGCCAGCCGGGCCGTGAAAGGACTGACGGCTCGGAGCTTGGTTTGGCCTGTGTGCACGGGGGAATTTAGGAGCTGGGTTCCCTCCTGTGTGCCTGGGGGGACGCAGCAGCCTGGGAGGGTCCCCCGGCAGCTCGGGGTTTGTGCTGAGCGGGTGCAGGCGGGGACAGTTCAGCTCCTCCTCCGTGTCTGCGGGATGCTCGGCTGCCCCTGTGCCGCCGGAGGGGACGGGACGGGGTGCAGAGACCCCTGTTTGTGCTGGTACCACCTTCCTCTTCCAGGCGGAGATCGTCAAGAGGCTGAGTGCCATTTGCACCCAGATGATGCCCTTTCTGACACAGGAGGTAGGGGCAGAGGCAGGAGATGCGCACTGGGTCCAACCCGAGTCCAGCCTGAACAGCGGGAGGCTGGGGGGAAGCCCCTGTCCCGGGGCAGCGCTGGGCTCCCTCTGGCCGGAGTGCGCTGTGACGTCCCCGTTCTCGTCCTGCCCAGCACCAGCAGCAGGTCCTGCAGGCGGTGGAACGGGCCAAGCAGGTCACCGTGGGGGAGCTGAACAGCATTGTCGGGGTGAGTCGCGCTGCCGGCCGCGGTGAAGGCTCCGTCCTGCTCGGGGTTCAGAGCAGTGGTGGGGGAAGCCGGGTCGATAACCCCGGGGCTGGTCCTCTGTGGTCAGAGGCTTTGCTGCTGTGTCTCGATGGCGTGGACGGGTCTGGGATGCTGAGCAGGGTAAAGCTGCGGCCTGGGCTTGTCCGCGTGTGTCGGGATCACATCTACAGCAGGGGGGTGCTTGGGGCGGGCGGTGTGCCCTGGTCTGTGCAGCCCCCACAGCTCCGCTCTCCTCCTCATCCTCGCGCCTCATCCCATCGTGCTTCGCATCGCGGCTCCTGCGGGAGGCTGGGGGTGCCGGGCATGGCTGCTGCCCCCTCTCCTCCCCACCGAGAACCGTTTGCTCTTTCTCTTTCAGCAGCAGCAGCTTCAGCACCTCTCCCACCACGCATCCCCCCTCCCGCTGGCCCCCCACCCCAGCATGCAGCCCTGCCTGAGCGCGGCGAGCGGCACCGCGGGGCTCCTGGCGCTCTCGGGGGCTCTGATGGCTCAGGCCCAGCTGGCCAAGGAGGAGAGAGTGGCCCAGGATGGGGAGAACAGAGGTAAGGGCAAGAAGCACAGCTGGGTTAACCCTGGGGCCGGGGGGAGCAGCAAGCACTGCACACGGCAGATCCAGCTCATTAAATATCTGCAGATGGGCAAAGTCAGAAGCACGGTGTGATCTTTCGGCCCATGTCCCGCTGTCTCCTCCCCTGCGCCCTCTCCTCCCTGCCCGGGTACTTGGGGCGCAGCCTCCACGTTAACAGCCTCTTCCTCTCCTCCCTCTGCCTCGCCGCCCCGGACCTGCCCGCCCGCTCTCCCGGCTGCCGCTCCAGAGCGCACCCCGAGCCGGGTGAGTCCCGCGGGCACGGCTGGCGCTGGCCGGGCCGGTGGCCTCGACGTGTGGGCGGCTGAACGGGCTCCCCAAGTCCTCTGGCTCCCCCATGGCCGGGCAGAGCTCGGGGAGCCCTGGGCAGCGCGGCAGGCTCAGGGGGCGCAGGGGCTCCCTTGGCGAGCACTCGCAGTGGGATTTCCAGGAATGTTTCATTTCCTGACCTTTTCAGGACAAGCAGCCCAGAGGGGGCTGAGCCGTCCTCTGGTGGCAGCCGCGTTCTGGCACACGGGTGTGCGGCTCCTTGGGGGAGAGGAGGAGGGAGAGAAGGTCCCTGTGTTGTGCGGGATGGATCACCCCTGTGATCCCGTGTACACCCGGATCCTCCTCCAGAGATCTCCCAGGGCACAGGGAGCATCCTTTCTGCTCCGCGCTTGTGTGTGTTGAGGTTCTTTGTCCTTCTGTGCTGGAAACAATCAGTGCTGGAAGGCACTGCTTGGTTGCATCATCACCCTCCGAGCAGCGAGCGCGGGGGGTTTGGGACACCCTGCGGCTGTGGGCAGCGTCTCACACACCTTCCTCTCCTTCTCTCTGGCCAGAGCGTTTCTGCCTCCCCTCCCGAGAGCCCGCAGGACGAGGGGCGGCCGGGGCTGAAGCAGAAGCGGGAGGAGAAGGAGCTGCCTGGGCATTACGTGAGTGCAGCGAGGAGAGGCTGGGGAGATGGGGCTGGAGGTGGCTGGGGAGCTCTGCAGGTGCAGAGGGCTGTGATCCTGTGAAAATAACAAAAAAAAACCCCCACAACCAAATGAAGAGCCCTGGGGAGGCCCCGCAGCCAGAGGGTTGAGTCGCTGCCTGCAGGACATGGTGTTGGTCCCCAAGAAGCGGAGTGCAGGAGAAAACGGGGTCTCTGTGCTGGCTGGGGGCCTGTGGGGCAGAGCCCAGAGCTCGGTCCGGCCTCTCCCGCTCCTGACCGAGCCTTTGGGCCTTTCTTCCCCCTCGCAGGATAGCGATGAGGACAAGAGCGACTGCAACCTCGTGGTGGATGAGGTGAGCCCGCAGCTCGGGGACGTGCTGCAGCCTCGCAGGGTGTCCAGCTCAACGTGTAGTCGTCAGGTTTAGGACTCTGGTTCCTGAGCTCTGGGGTTCGTTAGGCTGCGGGTCATTGCTGCTGAGCAGGAGTGACCACGGGCCCCGCGCCAGCCCTGCTCTGGTGCGGTGGTGCCAGCCAAGGCTGATTCCCCTTTGCAGAGTTGTGGGTTGAAGGTTGTGCCAGCCAGGGCTCAGCTTTGCTCTGAATTTCAGCCTCTTGCAACCAAACCACCAGGTGCTTCTGGCACAACCTCCCCTGACCCCAAGGCAGATACAACAGTATTTTATCCCAGCTGTTCTTGGCACAGATTATGTTTTCAGGGACATCCCTTTTCTTCCCCTGGAAGACTGGGGGGAGGGTTTTTTTTTCTCCTGCTACTTCCCAAGAAAATATAAACCCTGGAAGGAACATCAGCAGGGATTTCTGCAGAAAACGGCACATAACTGCTCGTCAGTGTGATTATGGTGATAAAAATCACAGCCCTAATTGAGTGGTTATAGGGGTGCAAGAGCTGATGGGTGGCCTTGCCTCTGAGATGCTGCTGAGGGGCTGCCAAGTGGGCCTTCCTCAGTGCCTTGGGTGTGCTGGTCGCCATCCCTCCTTGTGAGGGCATCCATGGCTACCTGTGAACCTGCTGCCGCCTCTGATTTTGTTCAAAGAGAAAACTCAAGGAGATTTTTCGTCCAGGGGACTGTGGAGCAGAGCTGAGGCTCTGCAGGTGCTCTTGGTTGATGCTGCTCGGGCAGAGATGGGATATTTGGCAGCTGGATGAGCAGCTCGCCCGGCGGGCATCAGGGAGCAGATGGGGGCTCGATGGTCCTGCTCTCCAGGGCCCGTCCTGCGTGGCGGCACCGCGGTTTCCATTCGCTCTCCTTCCCACAGGACCCCCCCTCGGAGCCCGGCAGCCCCGGCCGGCTCGCTGCACCGCGCCAAGAGCCGCCCGGCAGCCCCGGCTCCGTCACCTCCAGCCGCAGCGCGACGCCGCTCAAGCCGAGGGACCAGAGCCTGGTAGGGGTGTGGGCAGCCGGGCTGGGGGGCAGCGGGGACGTGGCCCCACATTTCTCTGTGGCACGACTGCTGCAGACGGTGGGTGAGGACGTGCCAGTGCCCGATGTTCAGCACCCACCGCCGGGCAGAGGTCGGTGCCCTCGGAGCAAGGCCGATCGGCTGCTCCGCACGGGCCTGGCTCTGCAGGGATTTTCCATCCGGCTGCCTGCAGGATTCCCCAGAGCTGCTCACAGCCATCGATTTTTCTCTCTCTTCTTTTATGTATTTTTTTTTTTTCCCCTTCCTCTTTGCCAAGCACCAGCCCAATGCTCAGATTGAAACATCAGTGTGCAGGGAAGGGGAGGGAGGTTTCTGCCCCCCCGAGCCCTCCCAGCCGCCGCAGGGACCGCAGCGATGTGTCCCCACCGTCCCGGGGTCAGGAGCCGGCTGGGGCTGCGGGGAGCAGTGAGCGGTGGCTCCCGGCACAATCGGATTAGAGCAGACAAAGCGCCCTGAGCAATCTGCCAGCGCAGCACGTAGCTTTTCTCTGTTATTAATTTTTTTTCCTTTGCCAGTGTTGACAAAATCCCCAGGCGGAAAAAGAGAAAGGAATAGAAGGGGGAAGAAAAAAGAAAAGGGCTGAAATAGCTGTGGGGATTGAAGAGGCTGTTTTGTCCCAGGTGTCCTTGTGGCTGGGGAGGGGGTGCCCCCTGCATGAGAAGGATTTTGCAGGAGGGAGCAGCAAATCTCTGTCCCACCCCCCAGGGCCGGGGATGCAGGATTGCAGCAGCTCAGGGTGATAACAGGGCTGGTATTCTGCATTTGCACCCGGGGAAGGGAGTGGGTTCGTTCCACACTGCGAGAAGGGAGGCAGTGGGGCTCGGGCACAGGATGGTGCCCCCTCCTGTCCCGGGAGGTCAGGGCTGTTTTGGGACTCGGCGCTGGGCACCGCTGTGCCGGGCAGCGCTGCTGAGGCCGCTCTTCCCTTTGCCGTGCAGACCGACCCTCCAGCCAGCGCTCCCGCCTCCAAACCCTCCTCTTCCTCGCCGCCCCACGACTCCCTCACGCCCGGGCCCAGCGCGGCCGCCCTGCTCCGGCAGCCCCCGGCCAAGGTGCCCGCCACCGACACCATTGGTGAGTGCTCGGGGACAGCGGGGGCCGTGCTCTGCACCCCAGGTCCCTGACCTATGGGACTCGGGGGCTGCCCCTCTCCTTTGGCTCGTGGTCCGTAACCTGCCCGCCCTCCTCCTGACCCGCTGGTTCACGCCAAGCGCCGCAGGGCCCGGCGCGGAGGTGACGCCGCCTCTTGCTGCCAGACGCCCTTGTCCCTGGGCGATGCTCGCTCGCTCCCGCTGACCGGAGGCTCTCCTCGTGCAGCTCTCCGCAGCCCGCTGAGCGTGTCCAGCCCGTACACATCCTCCTTCGGGCTGGTGCCTCACGCCACCCTCAACGGGGAGCTCCCGGCCCCCAGCATCTACATGGGCATCCACCTCTCGCCGCAGGTCAGCAGCACCGTGATGTACAGCCGGTCCCCAATGGTAAGTCACTGAGAGAGAGGCCCCGTCTGCCAGCACGTGTTGGCTGTGCCGCCCGTCCCTGGCTGTCCTGGGTACACACTGTCCCCGGCATGCAGTGTCTGCACCGCTGCAGGGAGCTCAGGCTGGGGGCGTTTGGGTTGTGGGGCCAGCGGAGGCAGCAGAGCTCTGGCAGAAGCCCCCGCTGGTCCCACTGAGGTGTAGCTGTGTCTTTGGGAGCGCATTTTGGCCTCTGTCACTTCCATGTGGAGGAAGCAGCAAGAAGGGACGTTGCGCAGAGCCGAGCAAAGGGTCACAACCTTCGTGTCGCCTCCTGGGGTCTGACCCTTCGCTCATCATCTGCCCTTTGCTTTATGCAGGTGGCTTTTGAGTCGCACCCTCACCTGAGGGCCTCCAGCATCTCATCTTCGCTCTCCGCCGTCCCTGGAGGGAAACCGTAAGTGTGGTGGGCACAGGGGCTGCGATGTGGGGGTTTTCCTTCCCCACAGCTCGTTTCCACACCCAGCAGGTATAGGGCAGGGCCTGGCTGGAATGTATCTTCACTTCTGAGTTCAGAGCTGTCATTTTGTTTCAGGCAGCTGGTGGTAACAAGGAGCTCGTTAATTATATCCCTCATTAGCCAGAGTGCATGGGACACCTTCCACCTGGCTCGAGCGTGGCTGATGGGAGAGTTTGGCTCCTGTGCTCAGGCATCGCACGGCTTGTTCAGTCCTCTCTTCTGCTCCCTTCCAGCGCCTACTCCTTCCACGTCAGCGCCGACGGGCAGATGCAGCCGGTGCCTTTCCCACCAGACGCCCTCATCAGCTCCGGCATCCCCCGGCACGCTCGGCAGCTGCACACCCTGACCCACGGCGAGGTGGTCTGCGCCGTCACCATCAGCAGCTCCACGCAGCACGTCTACACCGGGGGCAAGGGCTGCGTGAAGGTGTGGGACGTGGCGCAGCCAGGCACCAAGACCGCCGTGGCCCAGCTGGACTGCCTGGTGAGGAGGGGGACAGAAAGGTGTTCCATGGAGGCAGGGAAGGGGAATGTGTCGTGTTGCAGTGGAAGGAGACAGAGTGTCCTTTTGTGTCTGTGACGAAAAAAGGAGAAGCATCTCCTGCACCCCCCATACACTGATCAGCTCCTTCACTTGCTCTCTTCCCTGTAATGCAAATTCAGAACCGTGACAACTACATCCGCTCCTGCAAGCTGCTGCCCGACGGCCGGAGCCTGATCGTGGGGGGAGAGGCCAGCACCCTGTCCATCTGGGACCTGGCGGCCCCCACGCCCCGCATCAAGGCCGAGCTCACCTCCTCCGCCCCTGCCTGCTACGCCCTGGCCATCAGCCCCGACGCCAAAGTCTGCTTCTCCTGCTGCAGCGACGGCAACATCGTGGTGTGGGACCTGCAGAACCAGACCCTGGTCAGGTGAGCCCGGGCCCGGGCAGTGTGGGCAGGGCTGCTCCGAGCTCTTGGGGCCAGGGAGCGCTCGGTCCCGCAGTCTAACCCAGGCCATGGGACGGGCCCTGGCCTCGCAGCCGGGGTTCCACGCTCCTCCCTGCGGGGGCTGCAGCCCTGACAGCCGTGCCCTCCCCTCTCCGTCCCCGCTTTCCCAGGCAGTTCCAAGGCCACACGGATGGCGCCAGCTGCATCGACATCTCCAATGATGGCACCAAGCTGTGGACGGGGGGGCTGGACAACACGGTGCGGTGCTGGGACCTGCGCGAGGGGCGGCAGCTGCAGCAGCACGACTTCAGCTCCCAGGTAGGGCTGGGCTGACGGGAGCTCCGTGGGACCGGGACCTGCTGGTGCTGCCCGAGCCCCTCTGTCCCCCCAGATCTTCTCCCTGGGGTACTGCCCCACGGGAGAGTGGCTGGCCGTGGGCATGGAGAGCAGCAACGTGGAGATCCTGCACGTCACCAAACCAGACAAGTACCAGCTGCACCTCCACGAGAGCTGCGTCCTCTCCCTCAAATTCGCCTCCTGCGGTAGGCGAGCCTCGTGTTTTCTGCTTGGGCCATGTACAGTTCCAGATGGGTCCTTTTGGAGTCCCAAATGCTGACCCATTTTCTCCCGCCCCAGGGAAGTGGTTTGTGAGCACGGGGAAGGACAACCTGCTGAACGCCTGGCGGACGCCCTATGGAGCCAGCATCTTCCAGGTGTGGGGGGTGTTTGGTTGGGGGGTGACAGGTGGTGTCAGCCCCGAGTGCCACCCTCACTGCCCAACTCTCTCATCTCCAGTCCAAAGAGTCCTCGTCAGTGCTGAGCTGTGACATCTCCATCAATGACAAATTCATCGTTACGGGCTCTGGCGACAAGAAGGCCACCGTGTATGAGGTGGTGTACTGAGGCCCCGCCATCATCCATTGCGGAAGGGGCCCGGCTTTGCCCACCACTGCTGGGGCAGCCCTGACCTGCGGAAACAGCTGTAAGTTATCAGTAACAAAATGTATTTAACTGTGTTTTCAATCCCTTACTAATAAAAATGGAACAAAAGAGTGGCAAGTCTGGTGACAGGCCAGGGACTGATGGAAACCCCTCCCTCCAGGGCCCCTGAAAGGTCAGGCTTTAGGAAGACCTGATGATGCACCTTGCAGGTGCGTTAAAGAGCAGCAGGGCCTGATCCTGACCTGAAACACGAGGGGAAGGAGGCGCTGAAGCCGTGGGGCTGGCTGGGTACAGCCTGGCTCTGCTGACACGAACCTGGAATGTGCCACCAGTGCCCGGACAGTCCTCAGCCTCACAGCCACGGTGCAAAGCCCTGGAATTGCTGCTGTGGTTGCTGCCCCCGCAGTTCCCTCCCCAGGAACCTGCATCTCTGCTCAGGGAGCAATGGCAGAGCTCGAGGAGGGAGGAAGAATGGACGGAGGGCCGGATGGGATGGAGGGAGGGAAGGATGGATGTGATGGAGCGAAGGATGGATGGGAGGGAGGGATGGATGCGATGGAGGGAGGGAGGAAGGGATGAAGGGAGGGAGGGATGCGCTGGCGCTAGGGGCCCCGCTCCGCTGCGTTGCTGCCCTCTGCCGGTACCGGGGCTCAGAGCCCGCGGGAGCGGCCCCGCACAGCCGGGGGGGCTCCCGGCACCGCCCCGGGGACTGCGGTGGGAGGTGGCGGCCGCCGGGGCCGCTCCTGGGGCTGCCCGGGGAGAAGCGGCTTCGCTCCGGGGTCTGACACCAACACCGGTTCTGCCGCGGGGCTGCTCCTGGCAGAGTCTGTGATAGGGACACACCAGCTTCGCTTTCTCTTGCTCATCTCTCGCAGACCACTTCTCTGCTTTCTCCTCCTCCCCTTTTCTCTCTGGTGATGTTCCCCATTTTTGATCATTCTCCTTTCCTGCAGCCGACCAGGAGGCAGCTCTTGGTCCCCTCCACCCTCCCACGCTGCTGCTTGGGAAGGGGCAGCCACCGCACACAGGACACCTCCCAGCTTGGGAAATGAGATTCCAGCTCTGTGGAATTGTCAGTTCCCGTGGAGACACTGAGGGCTGAAACCCCACTCTGCATTTTTCCAACAGCTAAAGGCATAAAATGTCGACTGGCAGCAGGGTACTTGCGGCTGACAGAAAACGACACCCCGAAGTTGTGGGGGGAATGAGAACCCTGCACCACCTCAGCTGCTGAAAGCTCATCCGGGATGTGAAGTGTAGCAACTGGTTCTTTCTAAGAGTTGGAGGAAATGTGGTTGTTCAACTTACAAAATAATCACATAGCAGAACTTGTAATTGGGGTTCTAATGCAGCGGAGAACATGCAGAAAGGCACATGTGCTCAGCCCTCAGAATATCCCCCCCTGTACGTTTGCAGCTGAACGGGGTAGCCTGTGTGCAGAGCACCTGGTTCCTGCGTTAAGATGGGAGCAGTTCTCAGCCTCTGTTTGCAAGCTGCTTTTTGTAAGCAATGAAAATTTTCCTAAGTTGTTGACAAAGCAGCTGCAGCAAAATGCAGCTGGGCTGCGCCTGCTCCCCTCAAACATCTGGAACTCAACAGCACCTCAGAAATGGGGCCAGAATGGAGAAAGGGAACAGAGCTTGGAAATGTCTGCGGTGTTGTCCAGCCAGGTGTTCGCATCCCGATGGGCCCAGTGACCGAACACCCTTTACAAGGGCTGGGCCCTTCCTCCCTACACACGAACGGGGAGCCGGCTCTGGCAGCGCAGCCGCGGGGTTCCGACCCCCGGCCCTGCTGGGGCATCAGGACGCGGCGGCAGCCGGAGCCCGGCAGCGCTGGCGCTGCTCTGCCTCATCGATTTCCCCCTCCGCACCGCGGGCTGCCGCAGCCGTGGGCGGCGGAGGGAGGGAGGCCGGGCGGCGGGGCCTACAGCTGCGGCGGGGCCCGGCCCGGCTGGGCCCGAGAGCTGCGGGAAGTGCCGCAACGCCGCGGGCCCGCCCTGCGCCGCCGTCTTAGCGGCCTCCCC
>VWYH01004547.1:0-38412 GCA_013399365.1 Pampusana beccarii | reverse complement strand
GCCTGGCCGGGCTGGCGGGGCCTGGCGGGCCCGGGGCTGCGGCGGGAGCGGGTGTGGCGGGAGCGGCGGGAGCCACGGGCGATGCCGCCCGAGCCCTGCGACCGGGCCGCCTTCCTCCTGGGGCTGCCCCATTGCCGGCCCTTTGTTTGTTTTTTTTTTGTTGTTCGGCTTTTTTTTTTTTTTTTTATGATGCATTCTGTGTCAAAATTTTGACATAAGCAGGAACTGTGAGTCTGGAATTGCTGGTTCTGAACGCGGGCACGCACACGCGCGGGGAAACGGTCTGGAGGAAGTGCTTCCCGGAGCAGCCCGGCCTTTATTAGCGGGTGAAAATTCACTGGTGGGGTTGGTGCTTTTTGGTGTTGTCAGTGAACTTGAGTGAAAAAACTGGCCTCCAGCTCCTAAACCAGAGAGTTCCCGTTGCGCCATCCGAGGAGGGCCTGGGGTTAGGACTTGGTGTAGGGAACCTGGAGGAAGACGAAGTGCTGAGAACGCACGAGTTCTGCGCCTGATGAGGAAATGGCTCTAGCGTTTAGCTGTCCCTTTGGAGGTAGGGATCAGGATCACCTGTGCGGCGATGAGGATGTCGGTGTTCAGACTGAAAGGCAGTGGTGTTCTGTGGTTGTGCAGATGGGTAACTGCTCTGTGTTTAGATAAGGTTTATAGGGACGGGTAATCAGTTACAGGAGCGGCCAGCGAAGATTTCAGGCATTCGTATCCTTCTTCAGGAGTGAGGTTGGTGTTCATGTCCAGGTAGCCCCCAAACTAAAGTTATGGTTTTAATGGGTATTGTGGTTTATCGTTGGTTGTGTATGTATCCTGCTTTCTGTCTTATATACTGTGTCATCTCAAGCTGAACCCTGAAGCGCATCTGATGGATTGCGTTCCTTCCCTTGGGGTCTGTCCTGAGTTGGGGAGCCACTAAGGTACAGGTGAAGAGTGAGGGTGATTGTTACAAAAACAAATGTAAAACTTTTCATGGAGAGGTGAGGCTGGGTCTGCCCAGTCCCATGGAGGTCTGCAATGCTGACATTGTTGCATAGTGATAATTGTTATGGGAAGCCCATGAATCCTCAGCAATTAACGTTGCTGTTCCTCAGGTGAAAGGTAAAATTGGGGGCTTGATGTTTGCGCTCTTTGAAGGTGCTGTGTCGGTTTCTGGGAGGATTCTTGCAGACTAGAGAATGTGTCTCTCTCACTCCCGCTTCCCTAAAGCAGCCCCACAGAAGCAGCCGTTTCAAAATAGGTTGGTGCCATAGGAGAGATCTGGGTTAAGAAGATCCTGCTGGATGTAAAGATTTCGCTTTAGAAGTAATTCAGATTGCTCAGTAATCCATTCTACTTTTCTAAAAGATTCAGTTAAGTAAGATTCAGCATCAGATTTAAAAAAAAAAAAATAATCTATATGAGGAGGTTAATATTGGGTAAGCAAGACTCTCAGTTTCAGGATGTGTTTGCTGGGAGCTTTTCACTGGATACAGCACTTTGCCCACCTAAAGCTGTGGCAGGTAACGTGTACTGGTTCTCCTTGGCATAACTGCAGGGATTTCTTGTGTCTTGCTCCTGTTATGTGCAGTTCTTACATTCACAAATATTAGTGATCGTTTTAGTGAGAGGGCTTTGCCAAATCTTCAACATTTTGAAGGCTGTGTGTGTGGAGGGAGTTCCTGCCTTGTGGAAACTCTGGTGATTTCTCTTGTCACTGCACCTAGTGACAGTTAAAGCCTAAAAAAGAAAACCGGGGTGAAGAATAACAGTGCTGATCAATGTTGAACCTGGTAACAAGAAATTTGATTTCAAGGTATTGGACGTTGCTCTCTGGTGTAAGGATGTCATTTGTCTTTTTACTGGGTGTGGGGAGAATATTTTGTACCAAAATTATTGTGATTAAGCCTGGGATACTGTTGACTGAGCAATGTATTTTAAAAGTGCCTGTCAGGTACTTGGGTAACTTCTTGTAAGCTCTGCTGTGTTCACGTGTTGACAGAAGAAATGGTGACTTTGGATTATCTCCTTGTCTCAACATTGTCGTGTTAAAAAAGGTTCTCGTGCTGTTATAAATGCAGGAGACCATACCCATAGAATGGGAGATGTTCTGGTGTGGGGCTGTCCTGTGGTGGTGCTGGCTGAGGTAAAACCAGGAGGCACCTTTAAAAAAAAAACAAAACCAAACCACCACCACCAAACCAAAACAAACATCACACCCCACACCAAAAAGACGGTGCTGACAGAGTGACAGGAAGGATCTGTGTTTGAGCCCTCCAGTAAGTGAATGGCTGGTGCTGAGGTTTCTCTTATGTTTTCATTATTGGAATGCTTTGAAGTACCACTTTTTTTTTTTTTTCTTCTCAGTTTTGGTCGCTGTGGTAAAAGACAAGGAAGTATTTCTCACCACAGCGAGAGAAACCACAAAACATTTCAGTTTCCAGTTTTCCCCCCTTGGTTTCTGGTGTAGCTTTCTGTTTGAGATGGAGATAGTTTGCTGCATGCATGTTAACACTGTTTTGTGATGTGAATTTCTAACGATGCTGACATAATTTCTGTCAGCTCTTGGAGACGGGAAGAGTTTGTTTATTTTAAGCGTGCTGCTTCTAGTGATGTTCTTGCTGCTTTTAGTTGAGCATATTTATTTGTTTGCCTTTTAGCCTGGCACTATAAACATGAGTAACTGAGCGTCTACATGTGAGCAGGGATTGCGTTTGGTGGTGGATGGGATCCTGGCTCTGTCACTGGTGTGAGGGAGCACCTGGTGCTTGTCTGTGCCTGCAGAGCCAAAGGATTTGTCACTCAGGTGACACGTTTTAGTTTTGGCTGTCAGCAGCCAAGTGAGCTGGGACACCGTGTTAAAAAGAGCTGTCTTTATTATATATATTCTGTATGTTGGTAGCAAACTTTAGAAGACTGAACAAAGCGACAGGTGTCAATGGTGCACGCTTGGGCTGCTGCTTGTGGGGTGAAGTGTGGAGGTTTTCAAGACCTGACCCGTATGGCCCCTCCACAAAAGGTCTTGTGTGTATAGAATGGAAGTCGCTGGGTGCTTCCCATAGTACCAGTTGAACCGTGAATTTACCAAGGCTGTGTAATGGCACGGATACTTTATCTGATGGTGTTTTCCCCTCATACTCACTGTGTTAGGAAGTTCCCACTGTTCTTTTATACTAATATCATCTGTTGGCCTTCACGTGGTAAATGATGCTTTTCTGAGGCCATAAAGGTAGGAGCAGGAGGACCCCCCAATGCGAGAGGGAACCGGTCTGCGCTCCGCTTGGCATCAAACGGTGTGTGCGGACAGCTGCGAGCAACATCCCGCTCTGTTCTCCCTGCCAGTCGCTGGTTTTAACTCTATAACATCAGAAGGATGCGAGCAGTGTTAGAGGTGTCTTGCCACAATCACAGAATCATTTTGGTTGGAAGAGACCCTCAGGATCATCCAGTCCAACCATAACCCAACCAAGCTCTAGCACTAACCCATGTCCCTAAGAACTTTGTCTAGATAATGATGATTATAATTTCAGTCCTTAAGAGCAAGCATGTTTGCACAGTATTTCGGGTTACTGGGCAGATGCACTGACTGGCTTGCTCGTGTCAGATGGATAAGCAAGTATTTTCTTGAGTTCCATTCTCTAACTTTAGAGTTGATTTTTCTCTGTGCTCGGTTATTTTCTGTGGAAAGGCACATGCTCTATAAGGTAAAGAGCATTTTGTGCCAAACCGCAGTGAAAGAAAATTCACTCTACTGTGCAAACAGGCTTCCCGCAACCCGCTCTGCATCGTCTGGGTTTGCAGTGCTCACCAACTCAAGAGCACATCTGGGCCCTCCTGCTGCCGCGCCGGTCAGAGCATCTTGCTGGAGTATCTGGGAATAGGTCAGGTGTGACGGACAAGGGCCCTTTGACGCAGGACGTGTGGGAGGGGCTGTAATGTGAGATTTGGAATAAGAACCAGAGCCGCGTTCGGAGGCTGCTGCAAAGGACAAGATGTCTTCCTTCTTCGCTGCTGGGTTCATAGCGCGGATGAGCGGAGCCATCCAGACCGTCTTTTAATATTCTGGAAAGCGACTAAAAGAGTGGTGTGTACTTGGGTGTAGTAATAGGAACTGCGATGGCTCCTAACTCTCTCTCTTGCGTTCTGCAGGCACTGGGGAGAGTGGAAAAAGCACGTTCATTAAGCAAATGCGTATCATTCATGGCTCAGGCTATTCTGAAGAGGACAAAAAAGGCTTCACCAAGCTGGTGTACCAAAACATCTTCACTGCCATGCAGTCTATGATCAGGGCCATGGAAACCCTGAAGATTCTGTACAAATACGAACAGAACAAGGTAAGTTTATCACAATTTGTGCATGTGTTTTTAGTCGATGGGGATTCTGGGGTTTGACTCCTGAGTTCCTGTTTGTGTCCTTTTGCACTGCAGTCTCAACCTCCCTGCACCCTTTCCTGTAAATGCTTTTGCGCTTTGCTTTTTCTGACATTTCACTGATATCTGTCTCCATTTACTTGACTGTGTTAATTTCCAACCTCCAGGCCAATGCAGTGCTGATCCGGGAAGTGGATGTAGAAAAGGTCATGACATTTGAGCAGCCATATGTAAGTGCAATTAAAACGTTATGGAACGACCCTGGGATACAAGAGTGTTATGACAGAAGAAGAGAATATCAGCTTTCCGACTCAGCTAAATAGTGAGTATATCATCACTGGTGTGCCCTGGTAGCTGGTAGTGATGGTCTGACAAATACCTGTCCAATTTATTTTTCTGTTGAAGTCTAGAGTTTGTTTCGAAGGGCAGGAACGTTGCTGTAGATTTCACTATGTAGTTTGTTTAAAGTACCTTTTATCTTTTGCATTGAGGCGGATGAGTCTTGCTGGTGTTTTAGACAAGCTGCACGGTCTCTGCCGGCCACGTCTATCGGGATAAAAGTCACAGGATACAGAGAGGCACTTTGAAGTACCCTTAGGGAAAGTTAAGATGAAAGAGCAGGGGGAGCAGGTGACTGATAACTTGTTGAATCTGGCTCCAGAAAGGCAAAGAGCTTTGCTGGAGATGGAGGAAACTGTGTTTAGTAGGGGATAGATTTAGATCTGGAAATTCCTTACAGTTTGCTACTTTTCCTGAGGGTATGCGGTATTCTGGTGGTGATAAAGACAGCTGTTCACACATCTGCTTGTGAACCTGAGGCTGGAATCTCCACCTTCTGCTATCTCTGTTGGTCCTGGCTCTTGGTTCAGGTTTGTCCTTTGGCCTACAGGTGTATACGGATGTGCCACCTAATGGATTTATTATTAACAAAAGCTAAGTCTGATGACAGAGGTTTGTTTCTTAACGGAAGACCTCAGAAGAGACTTGATTCTGAAAAACAAGCATCCACTGTACTTAAACTTTCTCTGGAGTAGAGGTTGTCTTCCACACTCCTATGCAGAGTTGATAAAGTTGTCCTTAATTTATCTGTTTGTCCTCCAAAGGGGATGGCTGGTGAATTACCGTTCCCCAAAGATGTATTACGTTATTTTCCACATAATCTTTTAAATGATTCAGGTGACTTCTGACTTTCTTGTTATGCTAGGGAAAGACTAGATGTAGCAGTGTTGTAAATCTGTATATTTATGTGCTGCAACCTGAGTTGTTTTTTTTTTTCTCCATTGTGCTTCCTGTAGCTATCTTAGCGACGTGGATCGTATCGCTACCCCAGGATATCTACCAACTCAGCAAGATGTGCTACGGGTTAGAGTTCCTACAACTGGTATCATAGAGTACCCCTTTGACCTAGAGAATATTATCTTCAGGTACTGAAGGTGTATTCATGTTTCAGCTGAACTGAGAGGGGTGATGTGGTTTGGGGAAGGATGAGTTCTGGATTGCGTTGGCACGTCCAGGTGCTTGGTCGGGAGACTCGAGTGGATGTGTGTGCTGGGATGTTATAGGTGTCTGCTGACAGGTGCTCCTGTCGCGGGGATGGTGCCACGTTTTGTTCGGAAAACTCCAAGCTGAAGCACTGGCTGTCACAAACCAGAACATGCTTTGGAATTGTGCTCTCAGGATGACACCAAAGCTTGCTGCCTGTGCTGCTGCAGCAATAGATGGTATTTGGAAGCTTAAGCCAGCAATCGAGCGTGGCATAAAGGACACAATGACACGTCTGGCTATTGCAAGGCAATTTTCTCCTTAGTGCTCTGGTACTTCCATGCTCCCTGCCCTTCTCTACTGCAGTGTTGACATGATGAGAGGGATAGAGAAGCATCCTCTCTCAAACCATTCACTTACAGATCTATAGAAGGTTCTCTCTCCGTCCTGGTTTGCTGACCTGTGAAACAGGTGTAGGGTTTTAGCAAAGGTGGACTAGGTGTGTTGCAGTTCACGTGCAAAAATAATTTTAGTGTACTAAACAGGTGGGACTTGAAACTGAGGATCTGAAATGTGTAGCTGTTAAACAGCACATTCTAAGAAAATTTTAATAACTAAAGAAAGCTCTCTATGTGAGACAAGTTTTGAGGCAAGCAGATGCGTTAATTAAAAAAATAAGAATAACTTGCTCATTTGACAGAGCAGAGTTTTCAAGAACTTGTCTTTGTAGACTTAGGAGCGCTACTTAGCAAACCAGAGCAGAATGCAACTAAAACTGGGAATGATGATATTTGGGATTCGAAGGCCTATGGCCTTCTCTTCAGTTTGATATATTTCTGGAACAGGACATCTTGTAAACTTGATGGTTTTGTTAGCAAGCGCATATAATTACATCCCCATGCCAGGTCAACTTGAATGATAGTTGTGCTTGTTCTCGTTGTGTGCTGGTCCTTGGCATTTGGATTGAGAACTGCAGCTCCTTTTGTGCCACTGTGCGTATTTCTCTTCCTTAGAATGGTTGACGTTGGAGGTCAAAGATCAGAACGAAGGAAGTGGATCCATTGCTTTGAAAATGTGACTTCCATCATGTTTTTAGTAGCACTTAGTGAATATGACCAAGTTCTGGTGGAATCTGATAATGAGGTAAGCCAAAGAACGGAACGCTGCGGGAGGGTGGGAGGAGAGGAGGGATCTCTTGAGCTTCTTGGAGGTTGGTACCAAAGCGCTTGGTGCCAGGCTGGATTAGCGAGTGGTGTTGGTTTTGGCCTTCAGTTCTTCCTATTGCAAAGGAAACGTGAGCCTTAATGGGTCATGGTGTCCCTGAGAATGGAAAATTCACGGTGCATTTAAGTCATCTGTACTTCTCAAGTAATAACTGAAATACTCTGAAATTGCTGAGTTCTGCGTGCCTTGGAAGGTACTGTGCAGAGTGACAGCACGCTCTTAACATCACCCGTTCCTCCTTTCCGTGCTGAATTATTTTGTGCGGTGACTGCTGTCTTGTTAGATAGAGACTGCTTAGAAGGTGCAATACTGAATTTTTGCACTTGCTGATGTATTAAAAAATACCATTAGGTAACAGCAGTTATTCCTGTTCTACTGGACAAAACGCATTCACAGAGTGTCGTGGCCAGTCCTCTCAAAGCACAAAATTACTTTTAAGCCTTTCTATATGAATGGCTTGCTAATTAAATGAAGCTTGAGTCCATCAGATTTTGTTTCCTTTCCATTTACCGGTGCAGCGTGAGCTGGACCCTACCTGAGGCCAAAGTATTCTGTGTACAGTACCTGAGGTGCTGGATCAGTGCGGATCTGAGTACGTGTGCAGGTAGCAGAACGGCATCTTAGCGTTTGTTTGTGAAAACAAGGTTTTCTTTTTCTTATTTCAGAACCGTATGGAAGAGAGTAAAGCTCTCTTTCGAACCATTATCACTTATCCGTGGTTCCAGAACTCTTCTGTTATTCTCTTTCTCAACAAGAAGGATCTGTTGGAAGACAAGATCCTATATTCCCACCTTGTTGACTATTTCCCAGAGTTTGATGGTGAGTGTTTTTTAAGGAGGAACAATCTATATCTAGAAGAAGGGTTGGCGGTGGTTTGGTTAGTTTTTTTTTAAGAAAACTCAGATCTAGAGATGCAGAGAACGTCTTAATTTGAGAAGGAATACCTACAGCAATGAGAAAATGTCACAAAAATGTCTTAATTGCATGTAGATAATGGAATCTGATTCTATTAACTCTGTCATTCTGTGCTTTAAAAACACAAGGCAAAGGAAGAATTGCCATTTTGCGAACAGCTTTAATCTTTTAAACAAGTAACGAAATTGCGCCTTGTTAGTTGTCCTCCCGCTCTGGCGTTTCGTGCCCCCTGCTGTCGGAAAGCACAAGCACTCTGAAATTGTTAGTGGTGGAAAACATGGTGTTTTTACAGCAGGCTGGTCAGCTTATCAGTCAAATAGCACGTACTTGTGATACAACTTAGCAGCTGGACATGAGATTGCAACATCAGGAAGCCTCATATTCTGTCACTCGTAATTAGCGAATGCAGCAAGTTAGGGAACTGAAAAGCATAAGTCACTTCAGCTCCTGGGACTTTTATGCAATAAATGATCTTAATTTTTTCTTTATAGCTCCATAACCCATAAGAAAAAGAGTTCTAGCAATTATCCTGCTGGATCAAACCAGGGAATGCGCTCAGCGTCAATCCCTTAACTGGTTTCTTTGTTCGCTGCAGGCCCACAGAGGGATGCGCAGGCAGCCCGTGAGTTCATTCTCAAGATGTTTGTGGATTTAAATCCAGACAGCGATAAAATCATCTATTCTCACTTCACATGTGCCACAGACACAGAAAACATCCGTTTCGTCTTTGCGGCTGTCAAGGACACCATCCTACAGCTCAACCTGAAGGAGTACAACCTGGTTTGACCTGCTCCGCTCTTGGCCCCTTGAGAGGCTTCATTGTGAAGAAAAGACAAAAAAAGAAATTTTAAATATGACAGGAAAAAAGTTTTAATTTTTTGATGATGTAATGATTGCAAATTGTCTGATCTGTGGAGTGGCAAGTGCTCAGTGTTATCCTGCAGTCTCATGTCTCTGTCCACAGAGTAGTTGATTTCATATTTTTAACAAATTGCTTTTATTTCACAGTTAATGGGGATACGCCTCATTTCTTCAGCACCTTGCTTACTTCTTAATTTTTGCCAAACAGCTAAGGCAGCCTCGTCTTGAGCTTTCCTTTGTTGCTTAGCCACATTTTTCCCTCCTTTTTCATTCCCATGGTATCTATAGAAAAACGAAAAATAACTTTCCAGCCGAGATGGTGAATTCACTGGACTATGGGAGTGCGGAATGCTACTGGTCCCTTTGCCTCGTGCCGTAGGGTGCCTCTGGTGTAATGTGCTGACCCTGCTTGCGTCCCCGGCCCCGTCCTGCCCTTCCCCAGGACACGCTCCATGGTTCACTGTGATGAGATGTTGGGCTGGAGCAATCGCTCTCCAACCCTCGTGCAAAAAAGCAAAACAAAAACAAACAAAAAAAAAAAGAAAAAAAGGCAAAACAACAAAAAAAGCCATCACTTTTCCATTCTTTATATGTTCTAGTTTTGAGTTATTTTTTCTTATCAATTATAAAAGGTATGAAGACTGTGATTTTTTTTTTTTTAAATTATTGATGTTCTATACATAGTTTGCTATGTGTTGCTGTATTTTGTTCATGGACTACAAATGATGGAAGCTCTTGGAGCAATAGCTGCTGAGCCTGGGGAAGTGCCTGACTGTAATTGTTCTTTTTTATTTTATTCTGTTTTTATTTTTCACACACACACGCATCCCCCCCAACACTACAAGCGCATGCACAAGGCTCAGTTTGCAGAGAGAAACTACGTTTTGTCGATTAGAGCGTATGACACCAAGTGAGCAACTCTATGCAGCAGATCTCAAAAGCACACTGGGTAGTTGCGGCGTTTAAACATCAGACTTTGGCTGGATCGAAAATCTGAAGTCTTGTGCCACCCTCTAGCTCTTTTCTTGCTGCTTGTAGCAGACAAGCCTTGTTTATTGCATTTCGTGCCAGTGTGTTGAATGACTTTGTAAGAATTCCCCAGTCGCATCCAGCTTGCAGACTTTTAGAAAGGACCAGAGCTGGTGGGTGACAAACTTTGGGCCGTAGGTAGGATTCTTACGTGAAAAGATTGAGGCTCTTGGAGGGAGTCACGGTTCTCTCTCCCCTTTTACGCATTCCCCCGAGGCACGTGCTGCTGTTTTCTCTCGAGAGGAGCGTGGATCCTCTCTGGAAGACTCGCACGCATCCTTGCTCCAGGGTGCACGCGATAATCGAGTTCCAGGAGCCGCGGCTGCTGTGGGACCCAGAAAGCCCGGCCGCGCTTGCACTGGTGTAGCAGGAGAGCGGAGGCAGAGGAGCGAGGTTGCTGGTGCAGGTGGAAGGCAGAGTGGAAGCAGTTCTGGGTTCTAGGTGCCAAATGAAACTCCGCTAAGCAGGAGGACATGAGGCCTTTGCACCTTTTTCCGGGAGCCGAGGCAAGTGAACAAATGTGCTGAAGAGCTGTTGCCGGCCTGGAAGACACCGGCAGCGGCAAAGCAGGAGTGACAGGATGCAGGGACATCCGACCCGCCTCTGGACGAGTCGTTTAGCCGTCACTAATGCTTCGGTTTCAATTCCAACGAGTAGCATTGGGTCCAAATTCTCTGGATCGACCAGATTGCCCCCGCGAAGGCGAGCAGGCTGCCGGTAGATAAAGACAAAATGCCCTGCGCTGTTGAAGGGGGCTGCTGATATTTTGTCTCTTTTGTAGACAGAGCACTACATCAGTGTTTTGCACAACATGTAAGAGTAAATCTTAACTGTCTGAGATGCTTAAGATGCTTTGATCTAGAACACTAGAACACGGAGGGACGTGGTTTTGAGGAGTCCTGTCTCTAGGTCCCTCTTGTTTTCCAGACTAGCTGAGGGAAGCCTCTGTGTCTCAGAGCGCTACGGAGGAAAGCAAACTCTGCCCAGAGTGCTGAGAGAGCTCGAGGTGGAACAGTAGCCATGGGACCAAGAGCTGAAGAGCCAGCCTGGCTGAGAGCTGCTGCTGCGGAAAACAGCATCTCGTTAGACCAGCCGCGCTCCGGACTGCGTTGAGCACTTGGGAGGAGCGAGAGGGATTCCCATGTGTCAGACAGCTTTGCATCAATTTTACTGCTTTTTTTTTTTTTTGTCTTTATGCTAAAACGATCCATTTTGTAGAAACTGTCCTGTAAAGAGGAGTTTATAATCATCTTTGTGTATTCTCCGGGCTGTTCATCTGGAGCAGATGGCAGCACCAGCCTCTTCTGCTTCTGTGATCCTCTTGTAAATGGTTCACACCGCAACTGTCGCCAGCGACAAACCTGGCGCTGCGATATACAGGTTCTTGGAGGTAACTTCGCGGAAGTTTACTTTCCAAGGTGAATGATGGTGGTGATTCCACTTGAATCAGAAACATTTCCTTCGTTTTGTATCCCTCCCTTCTTTAAGAGCTGCTGCCCTGGCACAGGAGGAGGGATCTTGGCATCTGGCTCTTGCAGGGCGAATCCGCATCGTGGTGGGGAACTGGGGGCGGCTCTGGGTGTGAGGATTTAACTGCTCGGTGTCGCTCTCGGCCTGAAAACCAACCTGGCGTGGTGGTTGCTGGAAGGGAGAACGTTACGCGATGGCTGTCTCGTGAGTTCCTGACGCCTCGTTGTGAGCGAGGCGGGGAACGCGTAACCCGGGCCGTGGGCTGTGTTGTCCGTGAGGAGGTCCCGTGTTAGCACACGCTTTTCTTAGCAAGCCCTGTGCCTCCAGCTTGGCCAGCAAAGCTGCTTCGTGTCTCTGTTGGCTGGTCCTTTGGCAAACGCCCGCCCTGGCAAAAGTGCCAAACCTTAAACCGAATTTGCCTATATCATCTTTTCCTGGAAGCGAGGCCAGTCAGAACCTTCCGCAGGTCGAGACGACAGCTTGACCTTCCGAAAAGAGGCAGAATTGGGTTCTTGTAGAGAATCTAGAATCTTGAGTCTGAGGAAGTGGTTTCTTGGCTTAACCTCTGCTCCTCGTGCACTTTTAATCTTTGTTCTGCTGAAGAAACCGCCGTACTTTGAACCGGTTTGAAGCTTGGAGTCAGTGAGGAGAGGACCGGCCCGTTCCCTTGCACCGCTGTGTGTGGATGGGCCGCCCGGTGAGCAGCGTGTCGGAGCTCCCTTCCCGGCCCCCTTCTCCCGCAGGGGATTCTTGGGTCTCTTGTTGCTTCCTAGCGATGTCGGCCTTGCGTTCAACTATGTTTTTTCTTCATGTGTTTTATTGTTTGCCTTTTTTTTTTTAAAAAAGTACTTCCGGAGTGTGCTGACCATTGTATTGTACTGTACAGAGCCCAGGTTGTTAGAGTCCAGCAGAGGTAAAGTGTGTTATGCAGCACCCAGTTTTCTAAGAGTATGGTTTGTGCCAATGCCCCTTCTTTAGTAGTGCCAGAGACTCTTTACAAGTGCCAATGTGGTGGAAATTATTTGGTTATACTTGTATATTATAGGATCCTGATTTAAGACAATTTAAACATTATCCTATTTAAAAAGATACTATATAAAATGCTGTTTTTAAACCTTGTCATTTGCAATGCATGTATTGTTGTGCGTGTTGGGGTGGGGGGAGGGAAGAGGGGAGGGTCAAGGAGTTTCTGAATAAGATGCCCAGTGTCAGGATCTATTCAGGCTCCAAACTGTCTCATTCCAGTCCAGGAGTGTGATTGTTTCTTGGAATGATCCCACTCTGACTGCTGGGCAACAACCCTTATTACAGAAATATCTGATGGAAATTGATTTTCATATCTTTCTCCTGAAATAAATTCTCTGTTTGAAATTGGAATAAATTTTGTTCCTAAAACCCGTGGTGGTCCCGCCTGCGTTTCTTCACTCCATCCCTGCTCAGACAACCAGGACTCCGGGGCACAGGAACAAAGGGCGTTCGGGGAAAATACGAGCTATAATATGCAAGAACTATCTATAACGTACTGGACTAACAATTCTGAACTGAAGGTGAACATTGGCCGACCGGGGGTTTAAGATGTAGGGATGCAATGGTGGCTCCTTGACTTAAAATTTTATGGGATTTTTAGGGTAGAATCGCTATGTGAAGTCGTCTGTATTTGCTGCTGCCCTTTGCTGTGGTGTCAGCTCATTTCAGGCACGTTTCTTGCAGGATTCACGTTGTCAAGAGCAGAAATGGTGGGGCCGGACCTGCTCCATGAAACGCTGTTTGGAGGTAAGTTTTCTGCATCACTTCGGCAGTTGTTCAGGGACAGAACCTGGGGAACACTGTGCTCTTGCGAACCCAAAGAGGGCACTGTGTGCATGTGAAACACGCAGCACGCTGTGGTTTCATTACACATCGCCATCCGTAGCAAAAATCACTGATAACTTTGCTCAGTTGCAGCTTTTCTGAGTCATGTGAATGACCTGGGAGGGGGGCTTGAAAACGTTTTGAATTACTGGGTTTGGAAATAACTTGGAATCTTAAAATCTTTGCTCTGGTGTTTTGTATCTGTTCTGTGGGCTCTAGCAAGTCACCCCTGAGCCTTTCAGGGATCTTTCACATCAGCTGTTTTGCCGATGCACAGATGCCCTCGCAAATTAAGCTTAATTAAATTTTATGGGTGGTCAGTGAGCTAATGTAGATCCTCCACTCTTGTTTTCCGGTGGAACCAGGCACAAAAACCGCTCGAACCTCTGGGTGTGACTTCACACCAACACTGGGGTTGACTCTGCGGTGTTTGTGCACCAGTAACACAGCGGCTGGATGTTATCACGAGCTACGGGAAGAGAAGGGCTATGATATGGTTAAACCCGGGGGCAGGAGAGCGCTCCCCGTTCCGCTTCCTTTGTTGCTACAGGTTGACTTTACCCTTTTATGGACCGGCAGAGCCCTGAGGTAAAACGCTGCCCTGCAGTTGTGCCTCAGCCTGGGACAAGACCGTGGTGCAAAGGCGCCGTTGTCATTGTGCTCACAGCGCGGGTCGGTGCTCGGCTGCCCACGTTGCGGCTCCACACCTATTTCGGTTTCCCCTGAGCGCTCCGGGCTGGGGAGAGGAGGCTGAGAGGCTTCCCCTGCTCTGCAAACACCTGCTCTGCGGGTTTAGGTGGGATAGAAAACAGAGGCCACCGGTCGGGGTAGAAACTTCAGCCTGGGACTCTGAGCAGCAACTTTCTTCAGCGCCTGGGAGAAATCTGAATCATAGAAGGAAAAAGGCTCTCAAATGCAGATGCAATTTATTGTCTTTATGTAATTGTTACAACACGGGAGCTACAGGAAGAGGGGAGAAGGGAGGCAGCGGGTTTCGGAGGTCGGGGGCAGCAGCAGCGGTGAAGCAGGAGCTGAATTTCCTGGGGCAGGGAGGGGCTGCTCTCCGGATTCCCCGATCTCGCTGTCCTGGCCTCCCCAACAGCTCCGTCGCCTCGCTCGGGGCTGTCCTGCTCCTTCCTTCCCAGAGCTGCAGCCACAAGCAGCTTCACAAGGGGTAAATCGGAGCAGCGACGCGCGGTGGAAACGGGCGCTCCGAGGTGCGATCTCCGCTTGGCTGTGGCAGAGGAGTCCTTGCCGTGTCCGTGAGGATCAGTGGAAGATGTTTCCCAGGGAGAAAGGAAGAAAAAGCAGGTGGAGACGGGGCCCTGGAGCCCGAGTTTTCCAGGGCAGGAGCTGGGGGAGAGGAGGCTCATGCAGACTTCATGACGCTGTTGACCCAGGGGAGGTAAGGAGCGATGTGTGTGTAGAAACTGAGCCCCTTATAGCTGTAGGAGAAGATGCCATAGGCTTTGTTGTTGCAGACGAGTGGATCCCCAGCATCGCCCTGTGAAATGGGGGAGGAGAGACATCAGTGTTGGTTGATTTGGGGTTCCCAGGAAAAGGGTGCGCTTGCAAAGAACAGGGAGGCTGCAAATATCAGAACAGAGCTTTCCCGGAGAAGCCTGGGCTCGCCATGGGTGTGGATGGCTCTGGCTCCAGCAGGCACTGTCGGCAGTTTTGTCTGGGACCCAGCACAACTAGAGCTGGGCAAACACTGGACCCAAAGGATCGCTTCGTTTCTGCCCCAGTGCTGGTGCAGAGCACGACAAAACTCACTCAGAGCAGCCCCGACACTGAGGGCAAACCCCTCTTTGGCCAAGCTGCTGTGGCGCTGCCTCAGGCTCCTGCAGCGATGTTTTTTAGCCCAGATGGGGTTTGTGCCTCCCCCGTATCCTGCTACCCCCTACGCCACACTGACCTTCTCAGGGACCCGGGCAGACCCATTGCTGCCACAGATGAGGTTGTCGGTGAGGCCGGGGTAGAGGCTGAGGCAGTCCCGCTGTTTGATGATGGTGACGGTGGCTTCGCGTAACGCGGCAGCGGGCGGTTTGAAGCCCCAGCCAGCCGTGCCGCACACGGTCCCGCCAGGGACTTTGGATTTTTCAAAGGAAATGGTCCTAACGTAGCTGTTGCTGGTGGCGTTGCCGTTCAGCTGGGCAAGGAGACAGAAAGCACAGAGTGAAGGCTGTGGTGAGGCCGGTCCCCCGCGCAGGGTCACAGCTCAGCCCTGGGCTGACGGGACCCTGCGGGTGCCCCGGGACGGGCGTTACCTTCAGCAGGAGGATGTCATTTGCAATCTTAGGGCTCCGGAATTCCGGGTGGCAGTGATACTCTTGGACTTCGAATGTCTGCCAGCTTTCCTCCCTCCTCTGGATCGCGCGGGCTCCGAGGATGACAGTCAGAGGTCTGTGTCTGGTAAAATCAAGCACAGTGCCCGTCGTGAGCTTTCTCCCGTCTTCCCTGGTCACACAGACACATCTCCCGGGAAATGGCCAGGAGAGACCGTCTTTAAAAAACAAAAACGATGGGAGCAAGGGGCTCTGCCAGGGAATCTGCCCAGGCGAGGGGCAGAGCTCCCGCGAGGGAAGCGGCTCAGCCTGTTGAACCATCCATCCGGGAGACGTTACCTGCCCCACGGCAGTGCCGCCGTCTCGTTGCGCTGCACGAACGCCGCGAAAACTTACACAGAGCACTGAGCCGCTGTCATCACCCAGTTTGGGGCCACCAGGAAGCCCCCGCAGAAGTGGTTGTCCTTGCCCTGCAGATAGGCCACGTAGGGTGTGGAGTGGGGCTTGGCTTCACCTCCTGCCACCATCCGACTCCAGGAGCGACCTGCAATGGATGGGACCGAGGACGGGGGGACTTGGAGGACACGGGGCCATATGGGACTCTTCCTCCCCAGCCCTCTCCTCATCTACTTACTGGCTTCGGCCAAGGGACGTGTCACCAGCAGGAGGGACAGCAGGAGTTTCTGCAGCCGCTGCATCGTGTCGTTCTCGCGGGGCCCTTGGAGGTGAGGCTGCAGCTGGGGTCTCTTCCTGCTCCCAGCAAGGCTTTATAGCCTGAGACGAGACTCCAGGAAACCACACAGCTCCGACTCATCTGATGAATCTCTCTGCAAATTGCGTGTCTCAGCGATCTGAGAGGGGAATTCAGTCAGCCTGAGCCCTGGGCATCAGCCCACTTTCGCCTTGGGCCTGATCTGGGGTATCTGACGTCCTGCTAAACCCAGAGCCGATTTTAACCCCTTGCCTTTGGGCTGGCAGCTGCAGGGAGCATGTCCACCCTCATCGCTGCCCGTGGGCTCTTCCCTCCAGCTCCTGTTTGCTGTTGTGCACTTGCAAACTCTCTTGATTTTTATCATGAGCCTTGCAAAACCAAGATTTCTTTCACCTGATGTGCTGTGCGGCGGCAGCTGAGAACCCTCCTGCTCTTTGTCCACAGGTGCGGCCCTGGCCAATAGAGCAAAACAGGTGTAAGTGCATTTATAGCACCGCACCGGTCGTGGCTCCGTGAGGGTAAGAAGCATCATGACCGTGGCCCACAGCATCGCGGCTGCTGCTGCTGCTGCCGCGAGGTCTCTGTTCTACACCAGCTGCTGACTTAGGGCTCTGTTTTAAGCTTTAAGCGTTTCTTTCCAGTTGTAATTGTTCACCGTTAAAATGGGGAATTCGCCGTCTCTCGCCAGTCGGTGTCATGGAAGACAGGAGGACGCTTCTTGGCCCTGGGTCAGGGTCTCACTTTCCCCCCGATGTGCTGAGGGTGCAGGGAGGCAGGGCCGCAGGTCTGGGGTTCTGTCCCTTTGCTGGCCAGGGCCACGCGTCCCTGGCCTCGTTCCTCGGGAAGGGTCACGTCCAACCGCGTCACAGCCAGCGCTGGTTTTTCAATGTCAGACCAGTGCCAGCTGCCTCCCTGCGGTGCATCGCGGGACTTTGTCTTCCCTGGACCAGCTGCCCCTCTTTCTCCAGCGCATGGAGAGAGGGGCCGTGCTGGAGAAAGGGCTGGTGGCAAATCCCCGCGGACACCCCGCGTTCCTCCCGCGGGCAGCCGGGCACAGGCTGCGGGGAAAGCTGGAAGATGCAGATCCGTGCACTCGCCCCAGCAGCGATTGCTTCCTCGGGCTGTGACGAAACGTGGGCGCCCTCACTGACCGACTGCCGGTAAATTTGCTTTCCTATCTGCCCCCAGTGCCACCTGGCAAAACCCGTTTTTAAGCTAAAAGCTGCCATTCTCGTGCAAAGGCTGCAGCAGCTGGAGCTTCAAGGAAAACCCTGACGTGATAAAGGTTCGTGCTACACAGATAAACAGTTGCAGATTTCCTAGCTGATAGCAGCTGTCAGCAGAAGCCTAGAAGTGGATCCTTCTTGGTTTCCCCAGGCTGGCTTGGGTGCCGAAGGCAACGGTGACAGTTTCCCTTCATCCCAGGCCGGAACGGGGAGCACGGACACGCAGGGCTGGGCATCTCCTCCCTCTGCTGGAGGTGGCTGGTGGGATCCTCCAAAGGGCTATGAGAACAGGGCAAGCATCCTGTTCCCTTGAATTGCACACAGTTTCTCAATGTTTAAAATTCCCCGCTGGGTTTCCCCACTGCAAACCAGTCTGGTCTTCTCTTGAGCTTGCACAGACGCCTGCCAACCTGCACTAGGGAGTTCTGACCCTTGGTTATTTATCAATGCGCTGTCTCTGCCCCTTGCCATCTCCTCCCAGAAAGTGTCTAACAGTCTGCTATCTGTGTACGAGAGATGCTATCAGAAAGCAGCTGGAACCAAGAGGAGTGCCTCTTATCCTCCAAGTCTGCCAGCAGCTGAGGGGATGCAGGTCTGGACCCTGTCCCACCACCCTCCCTCCCTTCCCCTGGGACGAGGGACCAGGAAGAAAACGCACGCTGGGAAATGCAGCTCTGAGTTTAATGAGGGTGTTTTAAGTGCAGGAAAGGTCAAGCAGGGACAGGGTGATTTAACATGGCCCTGAACGGGCTACCTGAGGTGGGCAAGGAATGGGACAGCAGCCCAGGACAGAGAGAAGGGGACCCTGGTGTGCACTGATGGGGTCACTCAGGTCCCCAGGAGAGATGGGGGGATTTGAGCCGTCAGCAGGAACACAAAGGAAACCAATGAAGGCTCCAGGGCTGCTACTTCCTCATGATTCTTCTGATCCAGGGCAGGTAGTTGGAGATGCGGGCGTAGACGCCAGGCGGGTTGTTGTACCCAAAGGAAACGATGCCTTGTGCCACCTTATTGCACACCAGGGGCCCACCGGAATCTCCCTGGGGAGAGATGAGAGGCTGGTTTGAGAGGCCGGTTCCCTGCGGGACCAGGTTCCACCTTGTTCCCTCCCTGCACTGGCAGCAGGGCCGCGTCGCTGCTCCTGCCCTTGTGCCTCCGCGCTGGAGGAGCTGGGGCTCTGCCCAGGGACTGTGGTGTCGGGGCACCCAGAGAGCTCGTCTGTGTGGGAGCCGCACATCGAACGCTTGTCACCCCCCCGGGAACCCGCTAAGTCTGCACCAGCGGCCGCTGCTCGAGGACCCTCCCGCCCCACAGCCCAGCCCCAGCCCCTCGTACCTGGCTGGTGTCCCGGAGCTCGTGGAAGCTGCCGGCACAAACCATGCCGGAGTCGAGATGCGGGTAGAAGAGGACGCATTTCCTGCGGCTGTAGATGGAGACTTGGGTTTCAAAGAGCTTGTTGGTTGCCTGGTCATCATCGATCAGGCCCCAGCCGGCTATGCTGCACTTGGTGCCCGTGGGGAGGTCGCTGCTGGTCTTGGGCAGTGGGATGGTCTTGACGTAGTCGTTGAGAGCGGCCTTTGCCGTCAGCTGGGGGAAAGCAAGGATTTTGGAGAAGGCTACGAGCAGGACAGCTGGAGGACACCGTGCACAGAGCCCTGGGGAGCTGCTGCGAACAGGGCGGGCGGCTCCACGCTCTGCCCACGCTGCCCTCCCAGATCCCTCCAGCACTCGTGGCCACAGCAGCTGGTGGTTTGCAGAAGGAGCTCCCAGCCGGACTGAGCCCTGCACAGCCCCACAGCCCCGCAGCCCCGTGGCCCCGCAGCCCCGCTCCACCCCCTGACCCACTGCAACACTTCTTGCCTTGAGCAGCATGATGTCGTTGGTGAGGCTGTCGGGGTCGTATGCGGGATGCTGGTGGTATCTGAGGACTCCCCGGACCTGCTGGGTCTTTTCTGGTTGGTGGACGTTGTGAGCCCCCAGGATGACCGTGGCGTTCCTGGCCGTGGCAGCAGAGAGAAGGGGGAGAACAGGTTGGGTCTCACCATGTTCCTCCCCTTTCGCAGGCAGGTGGAGAGAGCTGCTCAGCACAGGAGGGAGAGGAACCTGCTCCAGATTTTACTCCGGTGAAGGACCCCACAAGTTAGGGGAGGAAGAAGGCGCTGAAGCCCCTGTGTGAAGTACTCACCCCATGCAGTGTGCGGCCGTCATCACCCAGTCAGGGGCCACCAGGAAACCTCCACAGGCGAACTTCCCAATCTTCAGGTACGCCATGTACGGGTGGGAGTGGGGCCGAGCCTCATGCCCCCCCACAATGTGACCTCGTAGAGCACCTGCAAGACACCCCAGTGCAGGATGAGCCCATGGCTGCTGAGATCAGAGCCCGGACCAGCAGCCTGGGCTGCAGCAGCCTGCGGTGACCCCGCTTACTGGTGCTGGCCCATGAGCAGGAAAGCAGGAGCAGCAGGGCCAGCAGCGGCCAGGGCTGGGACATCTCCTCCCACAGCTGGGCGCTCCCTGCAAGGTGCGTGAGTCTGAGTCTCCTGGGGCCCGAGGGCTGGTTTTATACCCTGGGCCAGCTGTACCCAGCAGCCAGGAAACCATGTGCGATGGCCCGATGGCGCTAATCAGAGCCGCGCAGCATCCCGGCGGCTCTATCTGCATCCCTGGCCTGCTCACATGCCCCGTGTGCCCCGCGGCTGTGATTGATGAGCGATAGAGCAGGACAGAGGCCAGGACAGAGCCGGGGGGATGCCACAGCCCCAGAGCCTCGCTGGTGAGAGGAGAGGTGTCCTGGGGTATTTCTGAGGTGTGATTTAGCACAAGTGTTCTGAGCAGCGGCTGAGGGACCTGGGGGTTCATCCTGGAGAACAGGAGCTGAGGGGAGACCTTCTGATCTCTGAACTGCCCGAAAGGTCGGAGCATGGACGGGGTTGGTCTCTTCTCCCTGGTAGCAAGTGATAGGACCAGAGGAAACGGCCTCAAGTTGCCCCAGCGGAAGTTGAGGTTGGATATTAGGAAAAAATTCTTCCCCAAAGGGCTGTGGGGCATTGGAACAGGCTGCCCAGGGCAGTGCTGGAGTCGCCATCCCTGGAGGGGTTGAAAAGGCGTTTAGATGAGGTTCTTAGGGAGGCGGGGGGTAATGCCTCCCTTTAATCCCTGGAGTACTTTTGATCTGGTTCACCTCAGTAGAAATCCTCCCAGAAGCTCTGGCTGAGGTCACTACAGATTCTCTGCTTTAAATAAGCTAATTTGGGCTTGTAACTGCGGCAGAGTTTGGAATCAGCGTGTGCTGTGCCGGTGCCGTGGTGCCGGCGCAGGCGCAGCCCCGGCGCGGCGGCTCTGGCCGCGGGGAGCAGTGCAGCCCGTCCTTCCTCCGCAGCGCCCAGCTTTGGTTTAACCAGCCCCGCTTCCTCTGCCTGGCGCTTGGCACCACACCCTGCGCGCTCCCCGTGCCCGGCACCCCCGGCTCTGCACGCCAAGCCCCCCCGGCCCGTTTCCGGGGCCAGGACGGCTCCTCCTGCCCTCCCCATGTGAACGTGGCGAGAAGCAGCTCCCGGCCATGAGCTCCGTGCAAAGCAGCAAATGAGCTCACCAGGGATTTTATGGGTCCTGCACAGGGTGCCCTGGGCCAGGGCTCTGGAGCAGCCTTGTGGTCTCGGTCACACCGCAGTGGCCGGTTGTGCCACACTGGGTGCGGGTGGCGGGGGCACCATCCGTCCCCCTCCCTCCTGGGGACGTGTCCGCTCGCCGGAGCCGCGGTTCCAGGGCAGCGGATGCCAGGGGAAGGCTGAGCCTGGCCCAGGCACAGCAGGCGCTCTGGTGCTGGTGTTTGGAGACCCGGCACCAAGCTAGTCCAGCTTCTCCAGCCCAAATTCCAGCCGCGGGGGGGGGAGGGATGGCTTCCCTGGCACTTGCCGGTGGCTGCCAGGAGCTGCATGAAATGCCGCTCTGTAAAGAGGCAGCAAGACTCATGAGTTTGCGTTGTCTCGTTGCGGGGGGATGCTGAGGGCTGCGCGGCCCCAACGCTCCCGTCCCGCAGGCACCGAGCTCTGGAAACACTTGGTGCCTTTCACTGCAGATCAGCCAGAAGGCCAAAGTCTCAAACGTGTCGCAAAGGAGGGGAAGCTGTGACACCACAGACGGGGTCTGGGCTGGCCCACTGGTGATGTGTTCTCTTGGGATGACTTCCAGGTAATTATCTTCTTTTTTGGGGAGGTGAGAGGGCATTTTATGCAGCTATTTGCTTTCTGTTTAAGGTTTTTGCATTGAGGAAACACAAGTTTTTAAAGAAAAGCCACTTAAAGAAAAAAAAAATCAACGAAACTTTGCCATTTAAGGTCATGAATGTGGTCTAAAGGAGGTGATCCTGAAACTTTCTATCTTGTGTTCTTGTTTTCCTTCAAATCCAGAGATGCAGCACAGAGACTTTTCCCCCATCACCACCACCACAACAACCGTGCCCGGGACGATTGTTCGAGCACCGTGAAAGGCCAAGTCTCCAGGTTTTGGTGTCAGCCCGAGTCAGGGGGGCCTTGCTGGCTCTTCCCAGCTCCTCTGGGACCAGAAGCACCTGCCACCTCGGGCACTGGGACGTGTCCCTGGGCAGAGACCGTCTGCTGCGGCACAGAAGAGACCAAAGCCAGGAAACGCAACCAGCCGCCAGGAGCGATCAGTCATTTTCAGACGAGCACAACTCCACCCTTCCTGGAGCAGAAAAACACCTGTGGGCGAATGGATGCTGCTGTTGGGCTGTGCTGGGGCCACACAGGGGGCCACAATGGGGAGGGAGCCTTGTGGGCCAGCAATGGGGACACCAGCTGCCACAGAGCTTCTTCATCAGAACGTCTGAACATACACAAGTTTTAATCAGAAATGTGCAGCAGCACAGCAGGAAAACCTCAGCAGAAGTCATCGATATTTTATCTGGTGTTTGTAGCTCGCTGCCTCTCCCCCGCGGCTGCTCGAGGCCCCCGCGACGCGGAGCTGGACGCCCTCGCAGGATCAGGCAGTCTGGGGTGCGATGGTGATGGGCTCCAGGCTGCTCCTGCCCTGCTCCTCTCCGAGCACCCCCGTTGGTCTGCAGACAAACCCTTCCCTTGGGGAACAAGGTGCTTTTGCCTTCCCCTTGGCCTGGGCAGAGTGGGCTGGGAGGCTCTGGGGCTCCTGCTGCTGGGGCGCCTCACCTCAGCATCCGAGGGCACCGGCTACAGCCACAGCTCCGGCAGAGGGTTTGGGGGCTGCAGCTGCCCCCACACCTCCCCTGGTCCTCGCAAGCCCAGCACTCAGCAGCTATGGGGCAGTTTCAAGTACGTTGTGGTCTTGATCTGAAGGAAAGAGATGAGAAACACTGCAGGACAAGGTGTCCCTCCCCGGCCCCCCTTCATCGCAAAGGCAGAACATCTGAACTGAAACGGCAGCAGAGAAGTACCAAGATAAAGCTCAGGCTGGCTCTGCTGATAGCACTGGGGAGCCGCTGTGTTTCCACAGGAATTCTCCCCCTGTGGGTGCTCGGGGAAGCGGGGCCTCGTTTGCCCCCAGCCATGGAGGTGGGGACCCCCCGCCCCGGGGCCGGCAGCGGCAGCTCTGCAGGGATGTGGGGCCGGGTTTGTGCCCCCCGTTGAGGTCCCACTCTGTGCATAGATGGGAGGAGATACCAGTCCCCCGGGGTCATCTGCTGACCTTATCAGCATGTGTTTCTTTCCACGCTGCTGATAGAAAAGCCCCAAAACACCAGTTGAAGGGGTGAACGTGGAGGATGGAGCCCTCAGTTTTGATGAGAACAACTCTTGCTTGCACATGACTTCCTGCAGCAGGAGCCTCTTTCGCGTTTTCCACTTGTCCACGCTGCGGTCCAGGCTGGGATCTCTCCACTCCCAGCGTGGAAGAAATCACTGATTTTTGCTCTCAGCCTGGGGACCTCTCCCTGGCTTTGTGCCAGCCTGAAAGCAGAAAGCAGGGCACAGTTTCTGCTGTGATCCTGAGTTGAAAGGTGCTCCGTCTTCCTTTTCTCTGCGCGGCTTTGCAGCTGTTTTGGGTGGGGTCCATCCTGCACAGAAATGTGGTTGGTGTTGTAACTTCCCTTTTTCCACTTCGGTAGGTAGAAGTCTCACTTATTTAGCACGAGGAGCCCTCCCCACTACCTGCTGTGTGCAGCTGGAGAGCACTGGGGCTGCTGAACCTCCCTCGGGCAGCGGGAGCCTCGGCCGGTCATGACAGGTGAGTCACAGGGCAGATTCAAATTGAACAGCTGCGGCTGGGAATAGCACGTTGCGAGACTTTCTCTCCAGTCAAGCTTTGCAGATGCAGGGAAGAGGTCAATGGCAGGCGCTAGCATCACAGCAATGCCAGCACTCCTGGCTTCTGGTCCCCGTGCAGCCCCTTGCGCCTTCCGCAGTGCCAGGCAAGAGGCAGCAGCGCTGTGTCTTTGTTTTCCCACTTGTGACCTGGACAACGGGGCGACCCCGGTGCATCTCCAGCAGGTGCCTGGAGAGCTGGAGGTGGAGGGTGCAGCGTCAGGGCCCACGCAGGGCTCGGACCGGCTGGTTTTCTTTGAGCTGGGTGTAGCTGAGCCCCAGTTTGAGACACGCGGGTGACCGGGCAGGACACGGACAGACGTGTCCCGTGAGCCTGGCGGGAGCTGGGCCCGCGGAGCAGCTCACAGGGGTGAGAACACGGAGCTTATGGAGCTTCCTCGTGGATGAGGATGGATCTGGGCGCGGGTGGCGCACGGGGCAGGTGATTCAGAAGCAGTTGCTCTCTGCTGAGCTCAGAGGGGAATTTAACACCACAAAAGGCAAAGCACCAAGTGTCTCGGGCTATCTGGGTGCTTCCACTAGCACTTTGTTCAGCCCAACACCCTACCCACCAAGGTGGGAGGTGTTACCCTATTCAACCCAGCCTGCCCTGGTGCAAAGAGGGGCTGGACACGTTATTTCATTCATGTCCCACCTTCACAACCGCAGCCAGACCCTTCCTGAGAAATCATGGCAGCTGCTAGAAACAATGTCAATACTCTAGCTCACAACAGGAAACATTATTAAACAACAGGAAGCCCAAGCGTACATGTGGCCTTACAAAACACCTCACCCTGCTCTCCCTTCTCTCCTGCAGTGCTGCGGGGCTGGCAGACGGGGCTCTGACATCCCCACACTGGGTACCGCTCTGCTCCAAACCCACCTCAACCCTTCCTCCATCCATTCTGCGATTCTGTGATCCTGCATCCCTCGGCTGCTGACCTTGGCTTGGAAGATGGATGGTCCAGAGCCGAGCTGGCTGGTGAATCACTCGCTTCCCTTCCCACTGGGCTCTGCTCAATATTCTGAGCTCAGGCTTGACAGGAAAGGTTCCTGCCTGCAGCTGACTGCCATGAGGAACGTGAACATCATCCTGCAGCACTACAACTTCACAGGCAAGCTGACCAACCGGCAGTCTGGGGACGAGGGCATGGGTCTCATCCGCACCACCTTTGTCGTCATCAGCTGCTTCATCATCCTGGAGAACCTGCTCGTGCTGCTGGCTATCCTGCGCTGCCTGCGAGCCCGCCGCTGGGTCTACTCCTGCATTGCCAGCATCACCGTGAGCGACCTGCTTGCAGGGATCGCCTACCTTTCCAATCTCTGCCTCTCAGGCAAGAAGACCTTCCAGCTTTCCCCTCAGCTCTGGTTCCTGCGGGAAGGCATCCTCTTCATCGCGCTGGCTGCCTCGACCTTCAGCTTGCTGGTGACGGCCATCGAGCGCTACAGTGCCATGGTGAGGCCTATCGCTGAGAACGAAGCCAGCAAGACCCTGCGCTTACGCAGCCTGATCGTGTCCTGCTGGCTGCTGGCCTTGGTCATCGGGCTGCTGCCGCTGCTGGGCTGGAACTGCCTGTGCGACTTCAACGCCTGCTCCGTCCTCCTGCCTCTCTATGCCAAGAACTACATCCTTTTCTCCGTAGTCATGTTCAGCATCATCCTCCTGGGGATCATCGGCCTCTATATCTCCATCTTCCAGCTAGTCCAGGCCAGTTCTAAGCAAACCAGTTCTCGGCACAGCCGCAAGCGGTCCCTGCGCTTGCTCAAGACCGTGCTGATGATCCTGGGCGCCTTCATTATCTGCTGGAGCCCCCTCTTCGTCCTGTTGCTCTTTGACGTCTTCTGTGAGACCCAGACCTGCACACACCTGCACAGCCTGGACTGGACCTTGGCTCTGGCCATGCTCAACTCGGCCGTCAACCCCGTCATTTACTCTCTGCGGAGCGTGGAGGTGCGCCGGGCCGTGGGCAGCCTGCTGTGCTGCTGCTGTGTCAGGGTCGGGCTTTGCAAGCCCGGGAGCTGCGTGGTCATCACGGACATCAACTCCGGCTCGTCCACAGAGAGCTCCCTGCGCTACCGGGAGAGCTTCCGCAGCTCGGTAGCGCTGAACGCCCGGCCCAGGGCTCCTCTCTCCAGCAACTCCAGCATGATGAGCAACCTCCCCAGCCTCTGAGGGGCTGCGGGGAGGGCAAGAGGAGCCACACAGCCCAGCAGGACCTCACACTGCTGGGCCTGGCCTGGCAGAACCGCAGCCTACGTGCATCTCAGGCTGAGCAGGCGCAGTCCCGGCTCAGTTGTTAACTGTGGTTTCCAGCCCCTTCATGCTGGGATGTACTTCACGTGGGGGCAGCACGGGGCACGCGTTGCTCCTGGGGTGCGAGGGAAGGACAGGGGCACATTTTGGGACAACTGTTGTGCCTGGTGGACCCTGCTGTGTGTGTGCATGTGTGTAGGTGCTGTATGTGCCCATAAGAGGATATTTTGCCCCAACCAGCCTGCCCTCAACCTCTTAGAATCACAGAAGGGTTTGGGTTGAAGGGACCATTAAAGCCCATCCAGTTCCCCCCTGCCATGACAGGGACATCTCCACCAGCTCAGGTTGCTCAGAGCCCCGTCCAGCCTGGCCTGGGATGTCTCCAGGGATGGTTCATCCACCACCTCTCTGGGCAACCTGGGCCAGGCTCTCACCACCCTCAGGGCCAACAATTTCTTCCTCATGTCCAGCCTGAATCTCCCTCCTTTAGTTTAAACCCATCACCCCTTGTCCTATCACAACAGGCCCAGACAGGGACCCGGTGCAGCCCAGAAGGCTCCGCCAGCTTGTGCCTCAGATCTCTGCTCTGCTTTGATCAATCAGAGCAGCACCGAACGCCTCCGGAGGCTGGAGCCATGCGAGCACTGCGGGGAGAAGCTCCTGACGGCTTAAAACCTGCTGGCCCGGGCCCTGTTCAGGGGTGCCGAGCTTCCAGCCCTTTTGTTTTGCAATAAATCTGGGTGATCAGAAATGCCCGGGTTGGTTTGATCTGATNGCCTGCGCCACGGCTGCGCGCGCCCCCTGCAGGCCACGCAGGGCGCCCCACGTCGCCGCACTGGCCGCCGCGACTACAGCTCCCAGCGGCCCTTGCGGCGGGGCGCGAACTGCAGCTCCCGGCAGGCCGCGGGACACGCGGACGGTGCGTCGTGCGTCGACGCGTGGTGCGTGCGTCGTGCGTGCCGTGCGTGCCGGTGGAGCGGGCCGGGGGACGGGTCGGGGCTGCGGCGATGCTGGAGGAGGCGGGTGAGGTGCTGGAGTCGGTGCTCAAGGCCTCGTGCCTGCCGCTCAGCTTCCTGCTCTTCGTGCCCGCCGTGCTGCTGCTCCTGGGCCCGCCGCCCGCCGCCGAGGCCGCCCACGAGTTCACGGTGTACCGCATGCAGCAGTACGAGCTGGGCGGGCAGGCCTATGGTGAGACACTGCACGGCCCGGCCGGGATCGGCCAGGCCCCGGGCCTCTGGGAGGGCGGACCCCGCCAGCGGCCCTCTTCACGGCCCGTGGGCCCGGGGAGGAGCCCAGGGTAGGCCGCGAAGCCGCAGGCGGCCCCGGGAGGGCGACCCGGGCCCGGGGAGGCGGTAGGAGAGCTCCAAGCGCTGGGGGAGGCGGCAGCCGAGCTCAGGCCCAGCCCCAGGCAGGCCACAGATGGGCCTCACATCTCAGCGTGAGCAGGAGGCTGCCAGGAGCTCCCACATGGTGACCTAGAGGTGTCCAAGGACTCCGCTGAGTCCTTGGTGTGGGCTGAAGCCCCTGTGTTGCAGGTGGTCCAGCTGCAGCCCTCTCGTGTACCGGGGAACTTGGTCATCAGCTCAGTTTTGTTCTCTTGCCATTGACTGCTCTGTTGACAGGTTGATTCTTCGTTGTTCTTCGTTGTCTCAGCAGTACCTGTCGTTCCAGTGTCTCCTGGTTTGAGAGTCTTTTCTTTTACAGTTCTTCCTTTATGCTACAGTTGAGCTCAGGTTCCTTTGTTCTGTTGCTAGCAGGCTGCTGATTGTGCAACACCTTTCACTGAGTTAGAAACACAACCTGTTCTGTGAATCACTGAAATGTTGTAACCCTCGGCCTCCACACCTCTGTGCTCACTAACGCAGAATCAAGTGTTGTTTCTGAGTCTTCCATAGGTATTTTATTCTGGACCAGGGCACATGTTCTGTCTGTGAGTGACTCTTCCTGCTGTCTGGTTTGTGTTAACAGTCTGGCATTACAGCCCCACATTTATTCTGTACTGTCCGTGAGACTTAGTCTCTAGATCTTTCAGATCTTCATGAGACCAAACATCAGTAAAAGTTATGAAATGCCAGCTCTGCCTGCAGGCTTTGTAAATGCTACAGATGCCACTGGTGGCTTTTGAGTATCTGAAATTGTTTCTAGGTTCTTCCATCACGATTTTTCAAAATGTGTCCACATCTTGAGACCTGTTGTTGAGAACCTCACTAGGCCTGAGGTCGCTCTCTCGTGGGGGTACTAAGATGTCTCTTTTCTCATGTGGTGGTAAATCTTTGTTGGCAGGCTTAATGGGGCAGCAAGCATGTGTTCAGCTGGCTTTGACTTTGATTGCCTCAGCATTCTCTCTAGCCAAGTGCTCACAACATACTATGGAATGTTTGGTGAACTCTAGAAAAGCCACATGTTGCTTTTTAAGATGCTTGCAATTTACTTTTTATGCTGTTTCTTTTTCTGGAGCCTCTTAGCTCAGTGGATTTTATGTTTCCTTTGTTATAGAGTTATAGAAATTGGATTTGGAGCGTTACAAATCGTAAGGTGGATTTGAACGTCTCTATTTATACAAGATGTCCTTGTGATCCTCTCTTGGAGAATGCTGGAACTGCTGGCAAGCCTCCAGCTTGCTTTTCTCCCAAAGGGCTGCATTTTCATGTGGGGGATTTGACATGCTGAAGCTGAGAGTAGGAGAGAGTGAGCAGTTAGAAGCAGCCTGCTCATTTGTGATTTTTCTCAGCCATGGAAGCATCCCAGTGGGTGAGCGGGAACAACCCTTTTGATGTACATGGGGTAGTCTTGTGTCCTTCCACAAAGTGGTTCTGCACAGACACGGTGCTGCAGCCAGAGGGTGGCTGGACTGATGTTGCTCTGATTGATGCAAGGAAAAAATCACAGATCTCTCTTCCTTCTTGGACAAGGGGAAAGAGAAGAACGTAGCTCTCTGCAGGTCGTGGCTGCTCTGGAGTTCATCAGACTGTCACCAGGACTGTTGTGAGAAGGAGCTGGGCCCAAGCAAAGGGGATGTGATGAAATCGCTTACAAACCCTCTTGCTGTTCTCTCCTCGCAGGCACCAGAAGCGCGGTGCTTAACACAGAAGCCCGCACAGTAGAAGCGGATGTGCTGAGCCGCCGCTGCGTGATGATGCGGCTGGTGGATTTCTCCTATGAGCAGTACCAGAAGGCTCTCCGCCAGTCAGCTGGTGCTGTGGTGATCATCCTGCCGCGATCTATCTCTTCTGTCCCACAGGATGTCGTAAGGGTAAAAACAATGTTCCCTTTCTCTTCTGATGGGAGATACGGTTGAGAGGGAGAGAGGCTTGGGTTGCTGCAGGACTGAAAGCTGTTCTAATGCATGGCAAATCATATTCTAATTTTAAAGCTTACCTTTCTCTCTCTGCTTTGGTTGTTAAGTTTTTACTGCCCTCTTGCATGTTTAGCAGATGCTAAGTTTGTGTCTCACTTAAATCATCAGCAATTCATGGAGATAGAACCGGAAATGCTCGCGATGGAAACCGTTGTGCCAGTCTACTTTGCAGTGGAAGATGAAGAGCTGCTGTCTATCTATGAACAAACACGGGCTGCTTCTGCGTCGCAGGGTTCTGCCTCGGCTGCAGAAGGTGAGTTCTAACACGTGGGGGAAAGGTTGAGAGGAGGACAGGTCCCAGCTCTGGGAGCAGTCCACTGCCTCTTACACCATGGAGCAGTGTTCTGTTGCTCGCATGTTTATTCTTTGTTAAAGTGCTTTGAGATTTAATGGAAGAAAAACACAGTATAAGAGAGAGTATTATTTGACTATATTTGGAAATACGGTGGCATGGAGTTGAGTTCTCAGCTTCACACTGTTGTGAGTAAGATAGGAAACCCAACTCAGGTTAAAAATAACACTGAAGATGTTAAATGACTATGCTGAAGCTTTTTGTCTGACCACAAGTCAGTTCAGTGCTTCCATGTATTCCCTTGTAAATAGTTTTACTATCTTACCAACCTACTACTTGTGATTAATTTTAGGACTGCTGGAGAAAAATTTTTGGTTTAGCCAGCTCAAAATATTGGGATTTCAGGACAGAAGGAAAATTTGTGGTCACCAGGATTCTGTGTCAATGCATAAACACAAGCAACAGTTGAAAAGGCCTAAATGGTTTAAAGCTGGTCCCTCCAGAGCGCAGTTAGCAAGGGAAATAAGGGGACGAAACTTTCCCAGGCATACATTGTGGGGTTTTTTTCTTTTTTTTTTTTTATTTTTCTAGTTCTGCTGCACACAGCAACTGCCAATGGCTTCCAGATGGTGACCAGCGGGGCTCAGAGCAAAGCCATCAATGACTGGCTCATCCCCAGCGTGGAGGTGAGTTGTGTTTGGGTTCAAACTGGCGGCGTTGTGGGATGTCTTCTTCTGTCAGGACTTCAGCAGATGTTTGGACTGATAGGGAAGTCGGGGGAGTCTCAGCCGGGTTAGTATTTGATGTCCTTGGAGCTGAGGCCGCTGCAGACTCAGCAGGGGTGTAGAAGTCAGGCTGTGTTTGTACGGGTGAACTGAGGTGATGCTGAGTGACACCGATGTCTTTCCTCTGCAGGGAAGGCTCACGGGGCTGGGTGGAGAGGACCTGCCCACTGTTGTGATAGTTGCCCACTACGATTCTTTTGGAGTGGCTCCAGTGAGTATCCTTCCTTCCTGCAGCTCTCTGTTCCTGTCTTTTCTCTCATGTGGCCTCTACTCCTGTGGTTTTTCTTGGCCTTAAAGACATGGGGCAGTTAAAAGTGAAGCATGGTGGTGTGCTATCTCCAGGGTTGTTCTGTTACATGAGAGTGGGGTTGTCACCTTTTTACTGTCCCCCTTTGTCCTGCAGTGGCTGTCGCACGGTGCTGACTCCAACGGCAGCGGCATCTCGGTGCTGCTGGAACTGGCCAGGCTGTTTTCCCGGCTCTACACCTACAGACGTACCCATGCCGGGTAAGAAACTGCCCTGTTCTCGGTGGAGTGTGTGCAGCTGAGATCAGGGAAGAATGGCTTTTGCTCCGGACCTGTAGGGCGTTGCAGGCAGTCCTTTGCTCCCCTCCAAGTACGGCTGCAGTTAATTGCCAAGCAAGGGAAGGTGTGGGAAGTAGATTCGATCCTTAATCACGGGGAACTCCCCCTCTTCACCCCGTCCCCTTTGCGTTAGTATGTGGCACATAGGAAGTTTGCCTTAAATGTCAGGTGCCAGCTCTTGTGATTTCACCCCACCTCCGAGGCTGAGTACAGGAGTTTTGTAGCCGTAGAGTACAGTGTGCTGACACTTTTCTGTCTTCTTTGGTGGGCAGGTATAACTTGCTGTTCTTTGCATCTGGAGGTGGCAAGTTCAATTATCAAGGAACCAAACGGTGGCTGGAAGACAATTTGGACCACACTGGTGAGTAAGGTGCTGGCATTCCAGCGTGGTCTGCGGCAGGGCCTCTGTTAATACGATTGTGCTACATGTCTGTTCTCCTTGTGTGGGCCTTGATTTTTTGGGATGGAAGTCCCAGCACAAAGCATAGCAATAAAGGTGTGGATTTTTCTCTTCCAGATTCCAGCCTGCTTCAGGACAACGTAGCATTTGTTCTCTGCCTTGATACTCTGGGCCGAGGCAATAGCCTTTATCTCCACGTCTCAAAGCCTCCCAAGGAGGGGACCTTGCAACATGCGTTTCTGAGAGAACTGGAGATGGTAATGAAAAGCATATTGGGTAGATGGGAAGTTGAGACTTACTATGGGGAACCACAGCTCTCCAAGAGTGGAGGAAAGGGATTAGGAGGTGAAGAAAGGGTGCGCCATTGAAATATTTCATTTATTGTTTACAGTCACTTGATTTGAAGTGCAGACAATTCCTCATGTCACAGTCCTAAATAAAGCAGACTAGATCTGCTGCATTTTCCACTGTGCTTCCTCATGGCTCGTTGCTTGCAAAAACTACCCAGTTGATTTCTGTAGTGGCATTAAAACAGTTTTTTTGACAGTAAACCAGCTTTTTTATGGCAGTAACTGCAGCTTAGAGGTGGAAGGGTATTTACCTTCCGGAACACAAAAAAAATGGGTCTAGGTGGACTGGGCAGTGCAAGATGTGACTACGCGGCAGGCAGCGTGACACTGTGGATGGCTTGTCCTTTCCCTCAGGTTGTTGCCAGCCAGTTCCCAGAGGTGAAGTTTTCCATGGTGCACAAGAAGATAAACTTGGCCGAGGACATGCTGGCGTGGGAGCACGAGCGCTTTGCAATCCGCCGCTTGCCAGCGTTCACCATCTCCCATCTGGAGAGCCACCGGGACAGCCTGCGCAACAGCATCATGGATAGGAGGTCAGGGGCCTTGGGGAAAGCTGCAGTCAAAATCCAGCCTGTAAACGCCAGTTGGCTTCGTGACTGCTTGTGCTGTTCTGACGGTCAGAGCACGGCTGAAAAAACACTGGGAGTTGGGCTCTGGATTCAGGGCCGTGCTTGATGCGGTGAAAATGGATGGTTTCTAGAGGAAGGTGGTCCCGTTGACAAGTCCATAATCCCCTCTTTTGCTTTAGGGCGCAAATAGACACTAAGGCACTAACCAGGAACACGAGGATCATTGCTGAGGCTTTGACGAGGGTCATCTACAACCTGACAGACAAGGTAAGAGCTCCCGTTGTGCAGTGCTGGCCAAACTCGTCCTGCCCAGCCAAGCTTGTCCTCACCAATAGCCTGTTGTTTGTTATTTTCCCTTGCAGGGAGCACCTGCAGATCTGCAGATCTTCACAGATCAGATGGTGAGCACAGTGCATTTTTGTAACCTGTGGGAAGAAGAAATCAAGAGTCTGGGAGAGAGGTCTGGCCTCAGCATGTGTGTGGTTGACTCCCTTTCTTTGGTGGTATTTTTCTGCAGCAGATCCAGGAGGAACAACTAGAGTCAGTGATGGACTGGCTGAGCAGTCAGCCCAGGGCTGCCCAGCTGATTGATAAAGACAGCACCTTCCTCAACACCTTAGAGTATTGTATGGGTCGCTACCTGAAGGATGTCAAACAGCATCATGTAAAGGCAGACAAACGGTAAGAAAAAAGATGAAAGAACCAGCCATGCCACACAAGCTGGCATCTTTTCCAGTTAATTTTGTCTCTGAGCTGCAGCTTTTCTGGCTGCTTGGCGTGTAGCTGGAAGTGATCGCTCTTTTCTGCTCTCCTGTCAGTTTTGGTTCATGCTGTTCTCCCAGAGAAAGCTCTTTATCATTCCTCACAGCACGGTGCTGACTCTCGGCAGCTCCCTCTGTCTGCAAGGCTTGTTTTTTCACTGTTATTGTTCCACCCTTCCCACTCTGAGTGTTGGTTCTCTCTGAAAATATTAAGGTCCCTGAGAAAGCTTTCTTTAATTACAAAAAATGCAGCTCCCATCCTGGCTAACCTGCTTGGGTTACAGCGGTTTAGTGAACCCAGCGAGGCGTCTTCCATGTGCCTCTTCTGAGACAGCGTGTTTCCAATTGTATCCTCAGGCTTCTGATTGTAGGAAAAGAGAGACTTGGCAACTAAAATCAGTTCAAAACTGGTGTGCAGGGGGTCATGCTGACCTGTCTGTGCTGTCCTTACTGCGGTGTTGAGAAGTGTAACATGCTCTGAAGAATTTCTTTTTCTCACAGGGACCCTGAGTTTGTTTTCTATGACCAGCTGAAGCAGGTGATGAATGCATACAGGTGAGGAGTTCCCTTTGCCGTGTTGGGCTGTTGTCTCTCTCTGTGGCAACACGTTCTGCAGCAACTTAATGTGTTTTTTCTTTATTGCAGGGTCAAGCCGGCAATCTTTGATCTGCTGCTGGCTGTCTGTATCGCAGCCTACCTTGGTGTTGCCTACGTTGCAGTGCAGGTAAAAGAATCTTCTTGTATCTGTCAGATATCTGAAGTAGCTGTTAACAAATCAAAATGCAATTAATCAAAACAGGAATTAAGTGAATTTCTAAGTCACTGGTGAGATGGTGAAAGAGAAGATCCAGTTAAAGGACAGTCATTTTATTAGTATTCATAACATCTCACGGTTACTTATTTTCGTTCTGTTTCCAGCACTTTGGTCTTCTTTACAAGATGATACAGAGATTATCCCTGAAAAACAAGCAGCAGTGACGCGAGTCGTTGCGGTACAGCAGCACTGAGCCATCGGTGAGCCCATCAGGAACCTCCTGCCTCCCACTGAATCCTGCTGTTTCTCTTCCTCTGTCTCCTCTTCGCTACTCTATAGAGGGGAGGAAGGCAGAAAGAAAATGAAATTTTAACTCCTGTGCGCCTTTTAAGTGCTTTTCTTCACCTTCTTCCCCTGACTTGCACCATGTCTGTTTTCCTTTGCTTTTTTGGGGGAGAGGTTCAGAGACTTCAGTAGTTCCTGCTGGTTGTTTAAACACTGAATGGCCGATTCTGAGCAGCTTCTCTGAGTGTAAAACCAAGTCCAGCGCCTTCTTGGACTCTTGTGCCATCCAGCCGACTGGGAAGCTGGAACTACAGAGCGTTGTGTTATCTCTGCCCAGCAAACAAGGACTCAGAGCAGTTGTTTAAAAGAAAAAAAAAAAGTACACATGCAAATTAAAGAGAATAATATGAGTGTGTTTTCTTACAGCACCTCTTCCTTAAGTTCAATGCCTGGCTTTAGGAAAGTGTGCTGAGCAAGCAGTGTCTGCAGGAAGATCTTCCCTCTTAGGAGGTGCACTGTGAACGGTTTTGACTGTTATTGACAGAATGAGGAGAGGTTGTTAAAACGGGTTCCTCGCATGAGGGTTCTTACCAGGGCAGGTTCTCTCCTCTCTCTATTGGAGGGTGCATTTTGCAGTGTACTTGATTTCTCTTCCTTGAACAGTTTACAGCTGCTGCCATTCTGTGCTGAACTCTTGCTTGGTTTTCAAGGGGTGTTGTACAGTCTCAGCTGCTGCAGGATCGTGTTCTGTGCTGTTCCGTGTATTTAAATGAACAGCATAGAACAGCAAAAGCAGCCCAGCTTCTGCTGAGCTCTGGTCTGTAATCCCTTCAGTCTTCATTCCTCAGTTTTCACTTCCAGATGGCTTCTGGAATTTGAGGTGTTTTCCCGTGTTCACCTGCATCTCAGGGCCTCATTTCACATTTTCTGCTCTGTTATTTCTGGAAACGCTGTTCCTGACCTGCATGTATGAACAAGTTCCCAAAGTGCTTGTTGCTGTCTGCTCGCGTGCTGCCCCCGGTGTGTATGAGGGAGGCAGGTCACTTAGCCATTAAAAAGCAAAACAAACCGTGAAGTTTTATGAATGTCATTTTAAACGTGGCTGTTTCTAGAACTGTACCTAAGGGAGCGTATCTTGGAACACATGCTCTCTGTTACTTTTATCCGTGCGCAAGCCTCATTTTTAGCTTGCTGATGCTTCTGCTGCCAGTGCTGTGCAAAGATCAGGAGGGCCAGGTAGCCAGTCTCTCAGGCATTGTCATCATCTTACATTTAAGTCTTTCTTGAATTCCACCATCCAAGATAAGCAGGATAATTGTCACCACTTTCTGGTGAGAGCTGAATGCCTTTTCTGGGCAGTGTTGCACTTTGTTTTACCCCCAAGTTCTTCTGGAAAATAGATCAAGATACTGACTACAAGTGCTAGGGTATTCTAGAAGATTCCTGATTGAATACTGCTGGCTTGCCGCTCAGCAGAATGAGTCCTTCCTGTAATTTGTTCTATGCACATGAGGTCTCTTCACAGGCCACGGTGACTACCTCTTGCATTTAATATAGCATCTTCTACAGAGGCTGAAAAGCTCTCGTGGGTTTGAATGAAGGTGTAACCTTTTTTTTGCATGCGAGGAAAATTCAAGCCGAGCATCCTTGTCCACACCACAGCTGCTGTGTGTGCGCCTGTTAGAAAAGGGGTGGTTGTGGCCAGTCACGCTCCTTGTCCTTTGGATGGGAACCAAGGCGCTGATTTCCATCCATCTTTCTCTGTAGCCTCCTTCTTGGAGGACCCTCACGCCATGCTGAGTGCTTTCTGCTACTGTAAATGTGTAGCACCTTGTTCTTTAAAGGGTCTTTTCTTCTCCAGGAGAGCGTGCTGGTGGCAGCGGCTCACTGTAATACCAGGTGCCACGGTACCAAGCGCTCCTCAAACATCAGCCCTACAGGGAAAAATGCCTTTTTTCGGATCTTTTGAGTGCTTATTTAAAATACATCTCTCAGCCTGACTTCACGCATATAAAATTTGCAGGTAGTGGGCAAGAGAGATGAGAACAGGCCCAGAACATTCTCCTTGCAGTGGAGCCTGTCAGCGTTTGGTCTTCTGGAAAAGAAGCTCAAATTTCAGACTCAAAAACTTCCATAAGGCGAGCTGGTGTGGTTGCAGCTGTGTCCCTGTTGAACTTGTAGCGTTAAAGCAAATACTTTAGCTCTGCTAACACTCGTTATGCCGTGCCAGGAGCCGGTGGCAGCTGTGTCAGAGAAAGGTGGGTAGAGGTAAATCAGGAGAGTTCATGAACCTGAAGGGCAGTTGGGATAGTTCATCGCGCTCTCCCACACGAGGGTGATTTGTCCTGTAATCCAATCGGGTGCGTTTTGCGTATCTCAAGCTGACTGCCATACAAAGTAGTTTTTACTACAGATAAGTGTTTATGCTTTTGATCAAAGTGCATGTGCNCCCCCCCCCCCCCAAGCCCAAGAAAAAAGTGGTGATCCCTATGGCAGCAATTCTGTCACCAAGACAACATGCAAAGGCAGGAATCTAACAGCTGTTCTGGTAAAATAAAAGTTCTCCACAAGCTCTGCGTAGCTGATTCTTGTTGCCCCTGTTTTTATCTATCTATCCTTTTTATCAGGTGTTTGCCTGTCCTGGAAGGAAGCAGCATGGAAATGTATGTCCACATACACACGAGTGGCTAGCAGTTGATCTTCTAGCCATAAAACAGTTTTCTTTGCTGTCTGTCTGACTCTACCTGTTGCTGTCAAAATCTGCAGCTCACAAAAATCTTGTTTTCCAACAGGACTTAAGCACTGAAGCTGTTCATTCCCTCTGTCCACTCCCACCAGCACTCGTGGGGACTGTGTGCGAGTAGTTTGGACTCTTGTGGTTGATCTCCCAGATAAGAGAAGTTGGTTCTTTGTTATGAAATAATGACTACTGTGTAATATGAACTCCACCCTGTGTTAAGAGGAAAGACCCTGAAGTGGGTACCCCAGCTGGAGGAGCCACCACCATATTTTTAGACATTTAAAACCACAGATACCCCCACATTATTGTGGGGTTTGTTGTTTGTTCCTTTGAAATCATGCACTGTCACGTTGTCCATAACACCAGCCAAAATCCAGAGCTTCTCCTGCACCGTTGGCTGAGCTGGGTTTTACGTTTAAGAGCCATTCAGTCTTGACTTGCTGATGGGAATGATGGGGGGGTGCTACGATACATCTCAATAAATTTGGCCTCTGGGTAGTCAAGTGTGGGCTCCTGCTTGCTCACTTGAATCTGTTTAGTCTCCATTTGTAGTTATTGGATATCAACTTCAAGGTTATCATATGGAATATTTGCAGCTCAGGAAAAAGGTGTTTTATCTGGCAATGTTAACTCGATTATTTATCTCTTGTGTGTCCTAAAGAACAAATGTATATTGAGGTGAATATTTAAAAGCTAATAGAAAATTCAATGCAGTTGATTTACATTTTTTTTCTGACTATAAATGTAATAATATTTAAGTATTTTACCATTTTTCATTTCCTAATTTGTTTGTCCCTTTTCCCCTTGGAAAAATAAACCGAGTAGGTTTGATGAACAGATTTGTTGGAGAACTATTTGCTGCTGGAAGCTCAAAAAACTGGAATCTCCTTGTGTTATTTGAAGGAATAGACCCCTGCAAAAAGGGAGAAAATGCATGCATTTGAGTGTACTTCATCCCTTTTATGTAGCAAAAAGTAAAATAGTGTGATAGATAAACAGTTTCGGACCACGAGCAAGATTCAGCACCTCGAGGTGAGCAGGTTGGCCGTTGTTGTGCTGAGGCAGCGGCAGCGTCAGTGCCGTGAAACCCGAGAGCTGGTGGTCGTGCCGGTGCCGGTACCGGTTGACTCAACACTCGGCATCTGGTGATTCTAATCGCAAAAATTGCGGGAAATCCGCTCCCCGGCGGGGCGGGGGCAGGGGGCGGGGCCACGGAGTAGCACCGCAGCGATTGGGTGGAACCGGCGGGGCGGGGCTTGAGGGGGCGGGGCCAGCGGGCATTGCCGCAGCGATTGGCTGGAGCCGGTGGGGTGGGGCCGGCGGGCAGCGCCGCAGCGATTGGGTGGAGCCGGTGGGGCGGGGCCGGAAGGGGGCGGGGCCGGCGGGCAGCGCCGCAGCGATTGGGGGAGAGCGGGGGTGCCGACGCGGGAGGAGACGCGGGATTGGTTGGAGGTCTGCGGGGCGGGGCTTGTCCGTTTGAAAGGCCGCGGGCGGCTGCCCGCGCAGCGCTCGGTGAGGTGCGAGCGGCGCCGCCACGGTCCTTGCGCCGCCCCCGGGCCTGGTCTGTCCGCTG